>ML777475.1:613438-633396 GCA_009831015.1 Picea engelmannii
GTTCACAGTGAGTTATGAACATGTGCATTATGCACATTACTATTTAAACATCAGAATAGTCAGCATTCATTTGTTAGTCTTCCATTCATGCATTATGTTTTAGAATGTAATCCAGGATTCTTATATAGATAGGTTTACATCCCATCTTCCAATTCTCATCATTCATTCAGGTTGTGACTCAGTTCTTATGACAGAGTCTTTACACAGTTTTTCCATAGGGAACTCCTTCAACATGCAACTCTTTCGTTGCACACACATCACTATCTAGAATGGCCTTAGCTTCATTATTTTATAGGTTTACTCAAAATTCCATAAGGGATATAAGCATGCATATTTATTATGCATCTATATCGTTCATCCACACATATTCATTGTTATATTAAATTACATTCATAATTCACTTAACCACATGCAATCCTTACAGGAATAACCATGTTTCTTTTTATCATGACAATAGAGCATCACTGATCATTTATTCTTTCAATAATTTATTCTGTCTTTTCCCAAGGAAATGGGATAGATCCTCCTCAATTTATTATTCCGTTGATATAATCAAACCCTCCAACATAGGGTTAACCATGCATCCATGGCATTGCTCAGATATGACAAGTACACATATTGCCTCACGACCTACTTGATCAGGCAGTCATATTATACTTTTAGGCATGTGTACATATATTTGTATATATGTAGGTGCATCACTTGCACCCTTTTTACCTCATTCATTCACACTGATAATTTAGTTTTAATACTAGTGTTCTTTAGTGAGAGATTACAGTGGATCATATGACAAGTCTCACAGTCATAATTCATATTGATGTTTCCCTCTCTACATGGAAACAACCAGCAAGGGTCACTTTGTCCCTTTCTACTGTAAGAAATTCCATAAATCAGAATTCAAATGGGTAGTTATTGTATTACCCAAGGAATTAAGATAAACACTTCTAGTCTCTTCTTTGTTCCTCAATTCATTCTTGGTCAACAGATTCCTAAAAGGAAATATTTTCCTAAACTCCCTCTTATTGATATTTGAGTATACCAAGCCATATCCATGTGGCTACCATCCATCTATGGATGTCAATATGATCCATTGGTCATCTAAAGGTGTTCTAACACCCCCTTAATCAGACCTTGCATCGGTCTCTCATTAATCCTTACAGTTTTATCTTAATAAAGTAATAGGCCACAACATTATAAACATGTCATTATTGTTGTTAAATCCTGTTGATATGAGGTCATTATCATTTAAAAGGTCCATCAATAGACCATACCTTACAAACCATTGTAAATTATAATATGCCTAATTTGCATGTTTAATACTTTTCCATGTGCATTCTAGCATATCCTTGCACACTAAGCATTTCACCTATGCATGCAGTGCAAACATATTCCACTCACTTACCTATTGCATGGGCACATCCTTAAGTTATTAGGGATATACACTCCCTTAGCACATCCATGAGCTCATGAACTTGCTCATGTCACTTTACTTATTTCCTGAAGGTTATTCTCATCCCATGGGGCTCCTTTTTGTTTTGTTAAAGGGGTAATCCCAATAGCAGGTTTCAATTAATACAATACAAGTAAGTTGACCTCACATATTTCCATAAGTCTTCTAGACATGGGGAAATATACTCACAAGTCCTAATATCTTATTTAAGTGACAATTGTGATTACCAAAGGCTTCATAAGCCCACATTTTTAGGCAACCGTGTAACCTATTCAGTTCATTCACATCCAACTATTTCTATTAGTTCCTATCATCATAATCCCACTATTGTAGGAGTGGCTATCATTTCCCCAAGGTAGCAATATGATTATTCTGTTGCAATCCAGCAGGATTCTATTTTTGTTGAGTAGTTCCCAACAAAATTTCAATATGCAATCCTTCTCCTCAAGGATATTATGCAGATAATCTCCTTGTGACAGTAAACACTATCAACAGACTCATCTTAGCCTTGGTAAACTAGTCTTGTTATTATTCTTTGGCCCATACAAACCTAGTGTTTGAGTCATGCTCTACTAGATAGGGTAGGGTAGGGCTCCCTCCCCCTTAAAGATTTCTAACCAAATTTAATTGACTCTTTCGTGAACCCAAGCAAGCCAAGTGTTGTTGCCTTCTCTGATACCACTATGTCACACACCCGACCCCTAAGTACATTTTTAAAGGATGGGGTATAAATTTGTCTCTGATCTAAACCTAATACCCATGGCCCAGTAATTATTGAAGTCTTTACTTTCTCTTTTCCCTCTTAGAAGTAGTTTAACACTAATTCAATAAATTACTCATATGATCATTATGAGTAATTATATTATAATACAATGAGGATAATTTCTCCATAATATACTTAAGTTGATTAACATTAATTAAGGTATATAATTCAATTCCTCCATGTCGCATTTTCACGTAGTTTAACATATATATCTAAATATATACATATTTATTTATTTACTGGGAAAAACGATTAACTATATTCAACCACAAATTATCCTTTTATTAATTATATTATAATATGATTAATGTGTATCAAAGGGGCACTTAGGATTATCAATACCCATTAATACCTAAGCCTCCAGAATTCGACGAAGATTCCACATCAGGATTTTATGAACCCAAATCTCCTGAACATCGGAGTTCCAAAGAGGGTCCCACTCATATTGTGCCTTTATAATTTATTATATCTTCATATAATATAATTGATTCCACTTAATGTTTATTATAACGTTGGGATACGGGAAAAATAGGTTCGGCCTTTGGTTGTTTTTCTCCTATGCTCTATCTTCCCAACATCCCAGAGTCCCGAAGCTCCGAACTCTTGGAGCCCCGAAGCTCCCGAAGGGTCCACGCTTACATGTGACTTTGCATTAAAAATTAAATTAAAAAGAATAACGAGGGTTTGTACTTTATTATGTGTCAATATCACAACAACTCATTTAAAATATATAATATTATATTACATCTTTTTGGAGATTGTGCCCAGGTTTACAAGGTCTCCAATATTTTATTAATATTTGAAATAAGGGAGAGAGGGAGAGAACTCTGAGTCAACCTCCTTCGGCTCTCCACCACATTCCTTATACTCCAATCTCTAGAGCCCCAGAGTCTTGAAGATCCAAAGTGACCCCACTGGCACACATTACGACACCATTTAATATTCAAAGGAGTTGGTTTCATTTACGTGAAATCAATTTAATGAACCTTAATATAATATAATATAATATATTATTTTATATTCCTCGAAAATTACGCCCAGATTTTAAAATTCTCCAATATTATATTATTATTTGACATGATAGAGAGAGAGAGAGAGAGAGAGAGAGATTTCTCCTGGTCATTCCCCTTTGGCTCTCCCACACATCCTTTATACTCAATTCTTCTGGAGCCTCAGAGTCCCGAAACCTCAAAGTGGCCCCACTTATGCATGTTACCATATTATTTAATATTTAAAAGGGGTTGACTTTGTTCATGTGTCACCAATTTAATAAATGTTACTATTGTTATCACATAAAATTACAATGGGTCAAGGGTCAAAAATATTTTCATATTTTGATTTTGAGTCATAGGTTTTCATTAAATTTTAGGTTTCTAGACCCCTTTGTTATATTCATTTTTCAATTTTGATGTAAATAAACTAAGGTTAGTTTTGGCTTTGGTCTAGAGTCATTGGGTTATGCCTTATTATCATAACAAGTCGAAAAAAGCCTTCATGAACCACATATTTTCATTCCTCCATCATCACCTTGACATGTCACCTCCTCCATGTTGTACGCAGACCCTCCTTTGTCACCTTTACCCATTAAGTTGTCAAATCAAGTTTGATTTGTACGTTGCCAACTCACTAGGAGAGCTCGCAGTGCTTTCAAAGGTACACCATGCGTTCATTGCCATCATTGCATTTATGGGTCGTCTAAACTGAAGATCTCCTTGTTTTCAAAGATGATATTTTAAACCAATATCCAAGGATTATGTCATAAAGGCTTTTAATTGTTTTCTCCAAGTGTACAAATCATTTTTCAGCTCAGCGCTACGAACTAGTGCTCCAGACAGGCGCTACAAACTCGATGCTTAAACTGGATGAAGAAGACGAGTTGGAGGTTGGACTACTTGCAGACACCATTGTGCAACCTCAAAGATACCATCTTTCAACTCAAGGACACCAGGTACTCCATGAGAATTTTCACCTTATTTGAAGGTCAGGAAAGGGCTTGTTAGTTGTTTTTCCTTTTGGGCACTGTGAACTAGTGATAGGCGCTACGAACCGTCTCATTTACTTGCTGAAATGTTACCAAACCCATTTTGATGTGCTCTGATACTTTCTCATTAAACCATAAGTATCCATGGGTTTACGCTTTCTTTCCTACTAATCCATTTCTCCTTCTTTGCTTATCTTTGCCAAGTGTTGCAAAACCCCTACCCTTGAACTGTGAACTATGTGCAGCAAACCCAGCGCTGTGAACCCTTTTTTCTAGCACCTTCTACAAAAACTTGTCCTCTGCAAGCTCACAAACTTAATTACACCCCTATCTGGTATGTGTTGACGATTAAAATCGCAACAAAGTTTTTTCCCGCAAAGTATTGCTAAAATCCTATTATTTTAAGCTAACAAGATATATAATACTAGTAGGTGGGACCCCCTTGTATATTTGGAGATCAAATCTGGTTCTTATTTGGCGTATTTATTACTATTCAACATTGCTTACAGGTTTGAGCATGATTGATGATAAATGTTGGTTCTATTTGCAACAAATGGATGATGGATAATGCATGTTTGTTCTCTTTCTCTAGGCTCGAATGTCATGTCATAATGGCTTATGATATCTATTGTTACCCTTGATTTCTCCTCCTTGATTTCTTACTTGCAACACCTGCAAAAGATACATGTTAGTAACAACAAAAGAGAATTTGAAAAGAAATGAGAAATATAAATAAAATCCAAAAGAGGGGAACTACACTATTATATGGTGCTACACTATGCATTTGAAGTTAAATTGATTGTTGTTAACGGGGTTGGTGGCCACATGATTTATTGACTTATATGGAAAAACATGGGATGTGCATTATGGTGTAATTGGAAAAGGTTAATGTAACATAAGGTGGTGCATTGTGGATGATGTTTTCAAGGCATGGTTTAATTGAATGAACTAGAGATTGGAGGTGACGTGCATTTACGGCATGTCACTCCACACCATTTCCACTGGTCGCCACCCTAGTTTGGATATTATTCAACTATGTTTTGTTGTCTGAATTTCAAGCAGAGGAAGAACTGCTCAGCCAAGCTCGTATTTTTAAGGTGCTTTTGGTTACAGGTATGTCTTTTCACCATTCATGAATCTGCTCTAGTTATGAAATAGATGTTGGCTCAGGATGTATGGGTCTGTGTTTTCCTTAAGTCTGGCAACTGTGTAAATTTGTGATATTTCTGGAATGAATCGTTGGTGGTTTTCATTGCAACAATGTTTAAAGTCACAGTGATATTGGCCATTCTGAGTCATAACAGCCATAAAGACTCCCTGTAATCCTTGTTGGCTTTAGTGGGAGGGTTTAATTTGGTCCAGATTGGTTAGTTGCCTCCACGCATTTGTATCATCATACCCAGTCGTTTGATGTTATGGGGTTTACTGGTTTTGAACGCCTTGTTTCACTGAACTTTGCTTCACTTGGGTATGAGTTCGTTCATGTTACTAATGTTTCCCAGTGGGTTATGATGGCTATTTTGCCAAAGGGCTTGCTTAAGGTGACTGTTAGTTCTTGGTCATGTCCTGTCTCATCATTCTCAGGTTGATTGGGAAAACCACAAGGGTTATACCCTGTGTGTTCTAAGGGTTGTTACAGGACCATAATGGAGCTTTGTTTCTTCGATTCATAGTCTCTCCTATCGCGGGGCTTATCACCTTATCTGCGAAGTTATTGTGGTATACCATGTGTGTGCACTGCTGGTCTCGGGGGTTCTCACCTAATGATGGGAGTCGACTCCAATTCCTTCTGATGGTCCACGGAGAAAACCATCGATTTCTCAAACCTTGGTTTTGGACAGAGGGAGTCGTTATGGCCTGTCGGGTATACTATTGGTTGTTATGAATTTTGGTGTATTGTCGATAGAGTTTGATTATTGGCTCGCTCCATTGATTATGTTGACAGTGGTGTTGTTTTTTGTATCTAATCATTGCATTTGTTATTATAATCAAATGGATAAGCTCAGCATGGTTAATTGGATGATTGGTTAAATCGAATACACAATCGTTGTTTGTTACATTGTGATTATTGAATTGACAACCCAACATTAGTTTACAATTGATTAATGCACAACGATGCTTCGTGCGTGATGTGTGGGTATGTGTGGTGTTCCTTTAGTATGTGTTGAATGGTGATTGTTGTGACTATGTGTTTTAAATTTCCAAATGGAAGCATTGCAATCATTGCCTGGATATCCATTGTATATGTTATGGAAGTTGTTTGATCACACCACTAGGGATGGGCACATTTTTTTACACAGTATGGTTTAGTTTCAATCTGATTAATTTGAAAAATATTGTTGTTGCCTCCTTATATTAGATTGATAGCTCAGCATCGTTTGATGTTTGGATTCGGAGTAATTAAACATGTATAGCCACAAAAATGCTCTTGTGTTTTGTTGAATGGAATGTGCATCCTACATCATCGTATGAAGTGGAGTAGTGACCACGGTGACTGTGTGTTTAAATGGAAAATCAGGATTGTTATATTGATAATTGTGTTTAACTATCCATTGTGTATGTTTGTTGAACGTCATGCATCATAGTAGAGATAGGTGCAGGTTCTGTGACAGTATGGTCTCATTACATTTTGATTGTTAAATGGAATTGAGGGACGAGATAGGACATGTTTTTATGTTTGTGTTTGATTGAAAAAAAAATAGCTCATGGATAATGGTTGATATTTTGATGCAAAACAGAGTGGAAATGAGGGACTGTGTGTTCATTTGGAAATTGTTTGAAACATTAAATGGGATAGATAAAAAAAAAGGAACCCTTGTCTAGGTGGTTTGGAAGGTATATTGTCTTGTTTTGATGACATTGTATTAAAGATTTAACTATCAACACTGAGCAAGTTAATTCACAGGATTGATTGAATTATACACAGTAGTTGTTAAATTGATCACAGTCACTATTTGGTTGATGTTGGATCTTTTGCGTTTGATATGGAATGTTTTATGAATGAATTTATTAATTTTATGAACAATAATCGTTCTCTCTCCCTATCACTACTTCACTTTTCTCTAATTACAATCCTCTCGCCTTCCCACATTCACTTTTCACTCCATGTTCTTAAAATGAATTACAATTAAGAGAATTATGTATTGAAACAATTTAAAATCGCATTTCTAATTCGGATCACAGTGATATGTCCCTGGTTTACATTACAATTGATTGTGTGTTGTCTGTAATCAGTAACCATGTTTCTTTTCCCCCTCATTTTCACATTTTTTCTCTCAATACAAACCCCTCGCACATCCCAGGACCTTTTATTCACCCCTTGCTCATTGACAATAGTTAAACAATTTGTATCGATTGGATTGCATGAGTTTGATATGTTGCTGAGCCAAAGTCTATTTCATATTTTAAAAGAGTTGTCATGTATTTTTGTTAAAGGAACTATTTTCTAATCAATTATGCATGCAGGAATGAGCTATTCAAATAAAAGGATGAAAATTGAGGCCCACTGTGATCCTGTCAAAGAGAAATCTGCTACTGCCCCTTTCACATCTTCAAATAATTATGATAAATCTTTGTCCTCCCGCATGCATTGGAGGGATGACTGCTCTCATATGATCAGTGAGATGAGTCTTAAAGACTCCACACAACCTAAGTTAGGTTCAGAAGGATTAAAATATGATAGCATCAACAAGGGAAAGATTACCTGACAAACTGGAAAATATGGATTTTAAGTTTTATTTGTTTATTGTTGATGACAGTTGACTTCAGATTTTCGTATAGCATGCTTTGAATATGTTGATAATATATTTTGGAAATAATTGCAAGTATTATTGAGATAAATTTTCAAAATATGAATGTGATGATGGGAGTCACAAGGAGGGTGTTTTGTTTAATTGACTAGTTATGTTATGATTGTTAAAGGAGTCACAAGGGGTCACACCTACTAGTTATTATTTATTTAAAACCCTTATTATGACTTATTACTCTTTCCCCCTTAACTAAAATTTGGTTGAGTTTTTAGTTAACCTAACTAATGAAGTAGTTCAACTACTTCAACCAATTCTAATTTGCTTAAAAGAGAAAGGAAAGGGAGAAACAAGAGGAGGATAGAAGGAGAAGCATACTAAGGTTTTCTCTTTGAGTTTATACTGAGATAGTTCAGTTTTCATTCATTCCTTAATTTATCACAAGCCTAATTATTTTTTATTATAGCAGGGTCTTATTGTAGACAGCAAGATTCAGGGTTGAATTACATCATTCAGACACTTGTTTTTCAAAGGTGTTGATCTATCTTTGATAGTATGTATAGACTTGTCTGTTTGTGAATTAGTTTTCATGACTAAAAAAGGCTATTGTGCAAAGTCGAGTGGCCAGAAATCTATGGCAAGATGATCCACCTTTTAGAGTACAGTTTTTAATTTTCTGTCAGAGATCCTTTTGTATGTTCCATCGGGGATGTCTAATTTTGACTTTGGTCCAAAATTTCTTCACGAGATTTTGTAAAGAGAATGACTCTTTGGTGAATTGGAATGAAATAAAGGATTTATTTATGTCTCATCTTTCTTTATTATCATCTTGGTGTCTTTAATTCTATCTCTACATTTATCTCAGCAACTGTTCTATTCAAAAAATCATAAAAATAATGAATTTCCAACAAGCTTTTTATTTATAAAAGACTAGCCTAAGCACTTGTAATCAATACTTGTGAGTTAGGATGTTATTTTGTGTTGGATTTAAACATAGGGTGATATTCTCGTCTATTTTTATTTAGCCAAGCATAATCTGAGAATGCTTGAGTAAGATCATTTCATATGTTTTCCTCAACAGTATGCACTATAAAATTGTTCACCTGTGAAGTCAACCTGAGTTTTGAAAAAGAATAGTGATGTTGTGAACAAGACCTATCTTGCAAGATCTGTTTTGATATCCCTTCATGATATTTTAATATTTTTTCCCTTCATCTTCTTGATTGAAAGATACCATGTCTTATTCCTAGAGGTCAAATGAGTTGAGAAGTATAGAAATTTTACATAGAACTAGCTTATTTGGAAAGTTTATCCATTAAAACCTTAATCCCTTGGTTTCCATGTTTTACCTCTAACATCATTAAATCTTGTGGTAAGGTTTTCTTCAAACATCATTAATGGATACTTCGTAGAAAAGGAAGGCTCACAAAGGAGGGGGAATTGTGAGAACAAAGCCCTATTATATGCATCTTTTTTATTTTGAACCCTTGATCAGGGAAGTTTTCCAAAGAGTAGGTTGCATTAATTTTTGTCAGAAAATGCAGAGAGAGCACCCAGAGGTGGCTAGGGAGTTTCACTTAACTTTGATGGGACCAAAACTAAGATTGGAATATTTGAGTTTGAGGTGTATGAATTGTCCATTTCAGCAGCAACTGAGATACCTAACATTGGTGAGAGATGGTTCAAGGCCATGACCTTGAATGTTTCTTTCTCCACGGAATTCCTCAAACCAGAATACCAAGAGAACAATTTTTCAAAGGGAGTGCCAAGAAATCATATGTTGGAGGGGTTTGATAAGATGTTGAAGGTGATTCAAAGATATTTCACCTGTGAAGGGAGATTTAACATGATATATCAATACCATATAAGGCTTCTGCCAACTCCGACAGATCCAAGTTCCTAATACTTTCATATTCATTACACAAAGGGGAAGAGAAGATGTAAACATATGATTTCAAAGCTTCCTTGAATTTGATGTTTGATGGAAATGGAGCAGGGTCCTCTTAGTTTCTCCAATAGGAAAGGAATTCTCATATGAACGTTATTTCGAATATGAACTTGGGGCATGTGGCCAAGAAATCCATCATGTTAGCACAACCCTTGTCAACCTCCAGACATATCCAAAAACATAGGTGGGGCCCCACCATAATCATGTAAATAAATATATACCCCATCAAATTGGGTCGACGCTTCAATACCTCTTCAAACTGGGTCGATGCTTCAACTCCCTTACTACAAATGCCACATTCTCATACCAATAGGAGAAAGTCTATACAAATATTCCTAGTCTATGTTCCATGCCTTACAATCCCTAAAGGTAGGGACTTGCTACTCTGTATCTTTCCTTGTTCTTAACAAGAAGAGGCATCACCTAGCAACATGGAAACAATGTTGAAATATGTCTTGTGCATTGTTTCAAATGAAGAAAATTTGGAACTTACTCAGCCCATCTATGAATCTAAAATATTTGATGTTATTTGGAGCTTGGGACTAGACAAATCCTTAGGTCTGGATGGCTTCTCAGAGGAATCACCTAGAAACATGGAAACAATGTTGAAATATGTCCTGTGTGTTTTTTCAAATGAAGAAAATTTGGAACTTACTCAGCCCATCTCTGAATATGAAATATTTGATGCTATTTGGAGCTTCGGAATAGACAAATCCTTGGGTCTGGATAGCTTCTCAATATATTTTAACATTAATTATTGGGAATTGATTAAACATGGTATTAAAAGGATGCTTTGATACTCTCATCAATCCTTTAGATTATGGGGGAACACCAACTCTTCCTTTTTAGATTTAATTCCCAAGGAAATCAATCCAACTTATCTCTTCATATTTTGGCCCATCTCATTGTGTAACTCTTCTTTAAAAAAAAATCCAAAATTATAGCCTCATGTCTAAATAAAATTCTACCCAAAATTATCTCACCCAATCAGAGAGAATTTATGCATGATAGAAAAATTGTGGATAATATAGTGTTGGTTCGAGAGGCTCTCCATTTTAGTGTCAAGGAGAAAGGTAAAGGTATGGTTATCAAATTGGATATGGCTAATTCTTTTGATCGTGTTATGCATGTCTTTATTTTTCAGGTCTTAGAATGATTTGGATTCAGTTCAAATTTTATAAAGTAGGTGGCTTCCTGCATCAATGGCCCTTGTATTTCTCCTCTTATCAATGGGCGCCCAGCTAAATTTTTCCAAATAAGAAAAGGTTTACGCCAAGGGTGCCCTCTTTCTCCCATTCTATTTATCATTATGGTAGACACTCTAAGTATGAAATTAGAGCATGAAAGAATTGTTGGAAATTTGTCAAGCCTTTAGATATTTTGAGGTGCTAAAAGTATGAACCATTCACAATTTGTGGATGGAACTCTTTTGTTGGGAGGAGCCTCTATTATCATTGCTTCTAGATTCAAGCAAGTGCTAGATTGCTTTGTTGATGCTTTTGGTCGAGCTATCAATAATAGAAAATGTCAGATCATAGGTCAGAAGTCAAAGCCCCAAACAATGCAAGATATATCAAGAGTTTTTCAGTTTCCTCTAACAAATGGTATTAATTTAATTATCTTAGTATACCCATCTCTTTGAAGAAAATTTCATCTCAAGAATGGTGGCACGTTATTGAAAAAATAACTCTGAAATTTATTCAATGGTGAACCTAGTGGTTAAATCCTATTGGAAGAGTCACTCTCATCAAAACAATTTTTACATCTCTACCTCTATACGAATTCTCTGATATGTTGGCTCATTTTGGCATAATAAATCAAATATCTATGAGGGTAAGAAAATTCTTATGGCAAGGAGGAAAGTCCAATGAAAAAAAGTTTCATCTTGTAAATTGGAACCCAGTCAAATGTTCCATGGAAAGGGGGGGTTTAGGAATTCGAGATCTGGAGATTATGAGTACAACCATGGGTGAAAAAAATTTATGGAGGTTGATCATAGGGAAAATTGATTGGTGGAAGCATGTAATTTGGAAACAATATTTTACAGGAACAAGGCAAAGATGCTTAGAGAGTCTGCCTAAAATTATCAAGACCTCTCAATTCTTCAATCTCCTTATTTTTCCCATCCCTTCCATACGTTAGAATTTTACATGGATCCCATGGAATGGTATGCATATCAATTAATGGGAGGATAACATCCCAAGAAAATCACAGCTTTCATCTTTCCTCTTGGGCAGACTTGGCACCTTTGCAAGTTGGATGGATGAGCAAGGTTTTGGTTCTCTGTTTGACATTTCCTCTTGGAATGTCAATTATGGTGTCACACACCTGACCCATAAGTACCTTTTTAAGGGATGGGATATAATTTTTTCTCTGATCTAAACCTAATACCCATGTCCCAGTAATTACTAAAGTTTCTCTTTTCCCTCTTAGAAGTAGTTTAACACTAACTCAATAAATTATTCATATGATAATTATGAGTAATTATATTATAACACAATGAGGATCATTTCTCCATAATATATTTAAGTTGATTAACATTAATTAAGGTATATAATTCAATTCCTCCATGCCACATTTTCACATATTTTAACATATATATCTAAATATATGCATATTTATTTATTTACTGGGAAAAATGATTAACTATATTCAACCACAAATTATCCTTTTATTAATTATATTATAATATAATGTATTTACTTATATTATAATATTATTAATTTATATCAAAGGGACACTTAGGATTATCAATACCCATTAATACCTAAGCCTTCAGAATTCAAAGAAGATTCCACATCTGGATTTTATGAACCCAAATCTCCCGAACGTCGGAGTTTCGGAGAGGGTCCCAGTCATATTTCAGCTTTATAATTTATCATATCGTCATATAATATAATTGATTCCACTTAACGTTTATTATAACGTTGGGATATGAGAAAAATAGGTTTGGCCTTTGACTGTTTTTCTCCTATGCTCTATCTTCCCCAGCATCTCGAAGTCCCGAAGCTTTGAACTCCTAGACCCCCGAACTCCCAAAGGGTCCACATTTACGCATGACTTTGCATTAAACATTAAATTAAAAAGGGTAAATAGGTTTTGTACTTTATTATGTTCCAATATTACAACAACTCATTTAAAATATATAATATTATATTACATCTTTTTGGAGATTGCGCCCAATTTTACAAGGTCTCCAATATTTTATTAATATTTGAAATAAGGGAGAGACGAAGATAACTATGGGTCAATCCCCTTCGGCCCTCCCATACATCTTGTATACTCAATTCTCTTGGAGCCCCAGAGTCCTGAAACCCCGAAGTGGCCCCACTTATGCATGTTTCCACATTATTTAATATTTAAAAGGGGTTGGCTTCGTTCACGTGTCACCAATTTGATAAATATTACTATAATATAATATATTATATTATACCTCTTGAAATTATCACCTGGGTTTAAACAATATCTAGTATTACATTTAATAATCAATATTGTAATGAAGGAAAAGATATACGGGTTCAGTCCTTTGGCTCTTCCAATAAATTCTTCATTCTCATATAACTCGGAGTTCCGAAGGGGACCCATTGGAATTACATCATAACATAAATACAATGATTTATTTTGACTTATAATATTATATGTATGTTGTAATAAGGGTGTATTGTATTAATTTACGTTAATGGATCATTTTGATTACCATACAATCCAATTAATTATATTTCTTATCTTTTGCAACCATGCACAAGGAAGATAAGGTTCGGGCCTTTGATGACTTTTCTTCGTGAGTTCCATCACCCCAAACACCCCAGAGCCCCGAAGTTTCGAAGACCACGAGATGGTTAAAGCATTTGGTCACCATTTATTCTCTGGTGTGTTTGACATTAAAATGATAATAATAATTATATTATTTTGGTCTCAAGTCTCTTACTCTCTAGAAACTTTAGCCTCCATTTTCATAATAAAATAATAATAATATGTATATATACATATATCTTCATGTCCCTGTGTGGTTTTATTACCTGGAGAATTTAAATGAATTTAATTTTTCTTAGAGGAAATAAGAAAAGGATAAATATAAATTTTGAGTCTTTTAAAGAGATTTAATAAAAGTTTATATTCCAAGGAGTTTTCTCCATCTTGGAAATTAAAATATAATTATAATCTCTCCTTTCTCGTGGGTAAAAGAGTAGAATTTTATTTTTTTATTAAAATTAATTTTAAATCTTTTAAATTAAAATTAATTTTAATTAAAAACCTATCCCTCTTTTTTAAAACGGAAATTGACATTTTACCATTTAAAATTATAAATTACATTGAACATTCGTTTCTTTTAAAAGGACTTATCCCTTTCTAAAATGGAAATTCAAAAATGAAAATAATTGTTTTTTTTACACAAGAAGGAGTTTTTATATTAAAATCAGTGGTATGAACACTATAGAGAAACTACAAAATTCAGCTTTACGCTATATACATGGACTTCGTAATTACACAAGTCTCCGCTCTGATACAGAGTTCCAGGAGTCCCGCTAAAACGTAAGTTCATTTGAATCAAGACACAGCTTGTAGTCCGGCTTACAAAATGGTTTCCTATAGTGCCATGGGAACCCATGCTTCTGTGTATGAGAGAACCCCAAGGAGCCAATAAGAGACCAAAGTCAGGTAGTAGACCTCCCATATTTAACCATTCGGTTCTGGAATGTAGGAACTGGCACTTGGAGTCAAAACGCAGCATGTGATCAAGCATACAGAGTATCTGCTTGTAATGCAAAGGGATCCCGTACTCCTGCATACAAAGAAAACCCAGCGAGCCAAAAAGAAACAGATTAGAGGAGACACAGATCAAATTAAACCTTCGGATCTGGAGTGATGGAGCCGGCACTTGGTGACGCATTCTCTTCTTCTTTGGATCGACGACTCGATTCTGCTACTTAAAGTTCCAGCTTTCCAAGTCGTGCTTCTAATTTCGTTATTTTGTTGTTGGTTTCTTGTGTTGTGTGGGTAAGAGCTTCGACCGCTTCCTCCCTGAGATGGATGAGGTCTTTTTCCACCATTTCGAGCCTCTGGCCTCCTTCTCCGTCCAAGCAAAGCAGGAGGTTTCTTTGCACACTGAGGGAGCACTTCAACCTACGTATTTCAAGTTCCAGGGAGGGAGGGGGGTTGGGAGAGGAGGTTGAATTGGAGCTAGCCATGGGCAGGAGCCAAGCGGGGGAACAAACCAGAACCAACGGTCAGGAGTGAATAGGAGGGGAGACTAAAAACTCCAGCCAAGAGAGATCAGCAGGAGAGCAGGGTTTGCAGGAAATGGTCGCCACCTTCCAAAATTTAACAGGTCTTCGAGTGTGCGCTGCCCTGAGTGGAGGCCGCTTCGCTCAAGTGCCATGCAGGAGGGGGAAGGGATCATCATGGATCGACATGAGTGACGGGAGACGAAGGACGATCAGGGAGGTATGAAAGGACGCGACAAGGGGGTTGAAGTACCTTCGCACGAGAGGGGGATTGGCAGAGGTGACGCCAGGGGGATACCATGCTTCATGGAGGTGAAAAAACGTGTTCCTCATGCTACGGGGGGTCCAGGAGAGTGCCCTCCATGTATTTATAAGGAAGTTGGTCGAAACGGAGAGTCCCATTAGTGGTAAGTTGGCCCCTGCCCAAGAGGGTGGCAGCTTTGGCAGCCTGATCTGCTTCACCATTGAGTTGTCTCAGCACATGGACAAAGTCTATTTTATGGAAGGAATAAGAGAGCCACGGGATTTTATTGGTTATTTGTTGAAGGTTCAATTGGCTTGGCAGAGTGTCTGTGGCTAGATCTTGGATCAAGATACGGGAGTCTCCTATCACCACAATGTCTTGGATAGCTAGCTTACGAGCTTGGATAAGTCCTTGCCAAAGGCTAAGAGCTTCTACGATGTTATTGGTTCTTCTCCCAGCCCCCATGAGTAGACTAATTCTCAGAATTCAGTGGGGTCAAAGATAACCCCTCCCCCTCCTGTCGGCCCTAAAAATAAAAATAATTGTCATAAACTAAAGTAGTAATAATTGTTGTAACCTTAGAAGCACACTAGAGTAATGGATGGCCTAGAGCAGTGGATGACTTATGCAATACTGAGCTCATAATTTTAATAACTTCAACTGTGGCGGGTTCTAACGAAGGTTGGAGTGTGGAGCAAGATAATAAAGGATAACTATATCCCCCATTTTTCCATTGTAACTTGGATAAGGTCGACAACAACCTCTATTTCGTCTGCCTCATAGACTAGGCATAATATGCTAAAATATTTACATCTGACAACTCATTGGCTTGGTTGGAGACAAGGATTTGGTCACCTGGTGCAAGTTGGTATTGATCGTATTATGGGTGTGGGGCAGGCCTCCTACTTGTCAAGACACCTATTGTCTGAACTTAGAAGAAATCATGTGATTTACCTTTATCAAGCTATCAGCACTAGTAGGTTGGGACTATCCATTACTTACTGGAAATCAGGCGAAGATCTTGTTCTGGTCAGGATCCTTGCAGAGGAATGGGAGGCATTTAGGAAAGAACTGCACTGTGCGGGGATTTAGTTACAGAACAAAAACGATGAGCTTATATGGGCGGGAGGTGATTGCTCGGGTATCATTTTTGCAAAAAAATTATACCTCGCACTTGCAAACAAATTCTGGCCAACTGTTGTTGGAGGATGGATAAGTCATTTTTGGAAATGGGATTTGGTGCCAAATATTAAACTTTTTACATGGTTAACTTTGGAGAATAGAATTCTCACATGGGACATTTTACAAAGGAAGGGATGGAAGGGATGGAAGGGACCAAATATTTATTTCATCTGTTTCAAAGAAGCCGAATATGTGTCCCACTTGTTTGTCTCTTGTAGCTTTAGCCAGGAGGTATGGAGTTATTTTTACAAAGATCTTAATCTTTGGACTGTTTGGGAAGGATGTACTTTCAATACCTGTTTTGAGAACTGGCATAAGAAGGAAGATTCTTACATAACTCTTCCTCCTATTATTTGCGGGTTCACATGGTTGGAGAGGAACATAGTTATTTTTGAAGGAAGCAAATTCTCGGTTTACTCTGTGGTAACAAATTTTAAAACTTTACTACCCTCGGTGAATTTGGATGATAAAATTTAAAGTGTGCCTTCTACAACCTCCCTGTGTTCTGACCTCAATAGTTTGTTGGTTCGACGAGGTTGCGCTATCTAGCGCTCTTAGGTGTGGGGCGGGAGGCATCATAAAGTTCAGTGATCAAACAGTCTATAAGTGGACCTTAAACTGTGGTCAGGGGACAAATACGAGGGTTCAACTGCTAGGACCTTGGGTGACTCTTTTTCTAGCGCAGCGTTTAAATCTTGAGGTGATCCAAGTAATCGGTGACTCAAAGATCATAATTGAATGGTTGAAGGACAGAGGCAAACTTCAGATTTCCTCCTTGATGGGGTGGATGGACAGCTTAAAAATGTTGAAATCCACGTTCAGAGAGATACATTTCACCCATGTTTACAGGGAGCTAAATATGGAGGCAGATAATCTCTCGAAATTGGCACCTACAAAGACCGAAGGAAAGCTAGATTTTAGCAGGTGGGTTGAGGGAAATGAGGGGCCTACCATATCCATAAATCTTTTTTGACTCAACTTGTCATTTTTGGTTTTGATCTATTAAGTTGATCCTGGTGATTGAGGACTAGTTTTTATATTTTTGTTGTTATCACTTTGATGGAGGACTTATGTATCTTATTGTTTGTTGTTATTTTGTGACTAGAATCTTCCATAAGGAAGGTCTCTTGTATGCCTCTGTTATGTGGGATGAAAAGAGATGATCTCCTTTGTTTTGAATAGCCTCAATGTAGTTATGGTTATTCTATGAACTTTCCTTTTTGAAAAGGCTCTAGTATATGTTAAGAAATTGGAGGTGGTCTTGAAAAGAAAATCAAATTTAGAAGAAGTTGTAAAGTGTACTCATTTATATATCTAATATAAAGAGCAATTTTCCTGTCGAAAAAAAAAACTTCAACTATTAATAATTTTAATAAGTTTTAATAAAATTGTGTGATAATGAAATTATAATATTAATAATTTAAATAAAATCTTACATACATCACACGGACTTGGTCAGGGGGTGATGCACGTCATCACCCTCTCAAATAATAAACAATTATCATAATCTTCAGATGCATATGTTTAGTGTTATGCATATGTTTACAGTAAAAAACACAAAAAAATACTAAAGTAAAAATCATATAAAAAAATCAAAACTCAAAACACTTCCTAAAAAAACAAAAACCACATAAAAAACAAAAATTTTAAACGAAACAAAAAAATTAATTTTTAATCCTTTAAATTAAAATTAATTTTAATTAAAACCTATCTCTCTTTTTTTTAATGGAAATTGGCATTTTATCATTTAAAATTATAAATTACATTGAACATTCATTTCTTTTAAAAGGACTTATCCCTTTCTAAAATGGAAATTTAAAAATAAAAAAATAATTGTTATAACCTAAAGTAGTAATAATTGTTGTAACCTTAGAAGAACATTAAAGTAGTGGTTGGCTTAGAGCATTGGATGACTTATGCAATACGGAGTTCATAATTTTAATAACTTCAACCATTAATAATTTTAATAAGATTTAATAAAATTGTGTGATAATGAAATTATAATATTAATAATTTAAAATAAAGCTTACATACATCACATGGCATTTGGTTGTGGGGCGATGCCCGTCGCCCTCTCCGATAATAAACAATTATCATAATCTCCATATGCATATGTTTAGTGTTATGCATATGTTTCGAGTAAAAAACACAAAAAAACAAATACTAAAGTAAAAATCATATTAAAAAATCAAAACCCAAAAAACTTCAAAAAAACAAAAACCACATAAAAAATAAAAATTTAAAATGAAACAAAAAAAAATTAAAATTAAAATTAATTTTAAAACTTTAAATTAAAATTATTTTTAATTAAAAACCTATCCCTCTTTTTTTAAATGGAAATTGACATTTTACCATTTAAAATTATAAATTGCATTGAACATTTCATTCTTTTAAAAGGACTTATCCCTTTCTAAAATGGAAATTCAAAAATTAAAATAATAGTTATAACCTAAAGTAGTAATAATTGTTGTAACCTTAGAAGCACACTAGAGTAGTGGATGACTTATGCAATACTGAGCTCATAATTTTAATAACTTCAACTATTAATAGTTTTAATAAGATTTAATAAAATTGTGTGATAATGAAATTATAATATTAATAATTTAAACAAAATTTTACATACATCACATGGGACTTGGTCGGCCGACATCGCCCTCTCCATAATAAACAATTATCATAATCTCTAGATGCATATGTTTAGTGTTATGCATATGTTTAGAGTATAAAATAAAAAATAAAAAATAACACTAAAGTAAAAATCATATAAAAAAATCAAAACCCAAAACACTTCTTAAAAAAGCAAAAACCACATTAAAAAAAAAAATTTAAAATAAAACGAAACAAAAAAAAATTAAAATTAAAATTAATTTTAAATCTTTTAAAATAAAATTAATTTAATTAAAAATCTATCCCTCTTTTTTTAAATGGAAATTGGCATTTTACCATTTAAACTTATAAATTACATTGAACATTCCTTTCTTTTAAAAGGACTTATCCCTTTCTAAAATGACTTATCTCTTTCTAAAATGAAAATTCAAAAATAAAAAATAATTGTTATGACTTAAATTATTAATAATTGTTGTAATCTTAGAAGCACACTAGAGTAGTGGATGGCTTAGAGCAGTGGATGACTTATGCAATACTGAGTTCATAATTTTAATAACTTCAACTATTAATAATTTTAATAAGATTTAATAAAATTGTGTGATAATGAAATTATAATATTAATAATTTAAATAAAATATTACATACATCACATGGGACTTGGCCCTGCTAGGGGGGCGTTGCCCGCCATCGCCGTTTCTGATAATAAACAATTATTATAATATATGCATATGTTTAGTGTTATGCATATGTTTAGAGTAAAAAACACACACAAAATAAAAATACTAAAGTAAAAATCATATAAAAAAAATCAA
>ML777475.1:633902-664727 GCA_009831015.1 Picea engelmannii
AAGTTTAATTAAAAACCTATCCCTCTTTTTTAAATAGAGATTGGCATTTTACCATTTAAAGTTATAAATTACATTAAACATTATTTTCTTTTAAAAGGACTTATCCCTTTCTAAAATGACTTATCCATTTCTAAAATGGAAATTCAAAAACAAAAATAATTGTTATAACCTAAAGTAGTAATAATTGTTGTAACCTTAGAAGCACACTAGAGTAGTGGATGGCTTAGAGCAATGGATGACTTATGCAATACTGAGCTCATAATTTTAATAACTTCAACTATTAATAATTTTAATAAGATTTATAAAAATGGTGTGATAATGAAATTATAATATTAATAATTTAAATAAAATTTTACATACATCACATGGGACTTGGTAGGGGGAAATGCTCGGCATTGCCCTCTCAGATAATAAACAATTATTATAATCCCCAGATGCATATGTTTAGAGTAAAAAACATAAAAAAGAATACTAAAGTAAAAATCATATAAAAAAATCAAAACCCAAAACACTTCTTAAAAAAACAAAAACAACATTAAAAAAAAAAATAGAGATGGCTTCATCAGATAGAGAGGATTTTATTTATGGAGAATCAAAATCTTTTTCACATGCCTCCTCTTCTGAGACTGACAAATGTGGTGGGAATATTTCTTATGTAAATCAAGAGTCATATGTTTCACCTAGTGAGAACTTTGATCATAGTGCAAGCAATGATATTGAGCATATTGATCAAGAAAGTCCTAATTCTAAAGACTTTGAAGGAACAAATGATGAAGGGGAGGAATATGGTGAAAAGGATGATGAATATTTTCCTCCAAGTGAGGATTTACAAGGTACTACTGATGATGATGAATATTTTCCTCCAAGTGAGGATTTTGAAGGTACCGATGGGGATGATGAAGAGTTTCCTCCAAGTGGGGATTTTCAAGGCAGTAAAGAAGATGATGAAGATTTTCCTCCAAGTGAGGATTTTTAAGGGAGTAAAGAGAAATATGAAGAGTTTCCTCAAAGTGAGGATTTTGCAGGTAATGACGAGGATAGTGGAAATTTCCCTCCGAGTGAGGATTATCAAGGTAGTAGAGAGGATGACGAAGATTTTCCTCCAAGTGAAGATTTTGAAGGTACTAATGAGGAGGATGAAAATCTTCCTCCTAGTGAGGATTTGCAAAGAACAAATAAGGATAATGGATATTTTCCTCCCAGTGATGATTTTGAAGGTACAGATGAGGAGGAAGAAGATATTCCTCCAAGTGAGGATTTTGAAGGGACTAATGAGCACGATGAATATTTTTCTCCAAGTGAGGATTTTGAAGGGACTGATGAGGATGGTGACTATTTTCCTCCAAGTGAGGATTTTTAAGGGACTAATGAGGATGATGAAAAGTTTCCTCCAAGTGAGGATTTTGAAGGTATTGACATGGATGGTGAAAGTATTGTTTTAGTAGGAAAAATTAAAGGTTCCAATGAATATGTTGAAGAGTTTCCTCCAAGTGATGATTTCCAAGGTACTAATGAGAATGTTGAAGATTGTCCTCTAGGTCAACATTTTGAGGGCAATAATGTGGATGATGTAGAATTTCCCTCAATTGGAGATTTCAAAAGTATTGAAGATGATTATGTCGATTGTGGACACTTTATTGCAGGTGATTGTGTTGTTGATGATGATCTTGATATTTCTCTTCTCAATGAGATTATAAATGAAGATGATGATGGACCTAGGAATGGAGATCATGTTCTTAAATCATTCAGATACAACAAATCAAGGTGATCAACAATCTCTTGTTCGGTCTCCTCATAATTCTATGTATGACTATAGTGAGAATGATATTCCTCCTAGTGATGATGTTCAAATAGTGGAGATATTGCAAAGAAATATTGTGTCTAGGACGAGGACTAGACATTTTTATATCAATCCAATCATTCTAGTTATACAAGGTCTATGAAATCATTTTTCACTAAATCATTTTCCATCGGTGATTCGATTTCTAGTGATTGTTGTCATAAGAATTGTTTGAAAAGTATAGACTATATGTGTGCCTTGCAGAAAAGGAATAATTATTTGTCAATGAATAAGAGCATGAAAAAATCATATTTAGTGGGGTGCATGATATCTATAAAGATAAGATATGATTATCGCATTGGTAATCTTTTACTTTGCAGAAAGGCTTTCAAAAAAATCCACTCAATTGGTAATCTTCGTCTATCAATGATCCAAACAAGATTGGAAAAATATCCTACATTTTATTCAAAGGTACATCATGGACGAGAGATTGGCCCATTAACAAACACTGCATTGGCATGGATGCGAGAATTATTTTCCAAACATGGAGAGTCTATGCCAGATAGAGAGACAACACATACTCCAGATAATTTCTCAAGGAATGAAATCTACAAGTTATACAAAGAATATGTTGAAAGTGTTGAAGGAAATCATAATTTTATTTGATATGCATATTTTACAAGAGTATGGAAGAGACAATTCAACAATGTTTGTATTCCTAAGAAGTCAAGGATGGGGATTTGAAGTATATACGCTTCTCTTAAAGCAAGAAGAGATAAATCTGAAGGGGTAGAAAGAGGTATATATTTACAATTTTCTTTTGTTTAAATTTGATAGCTATCAACTATGAAAACATATTATCAACATTTTCATTTTGTGTCATGTGCAGATTCTATAGTTTAAGCACTTCAAGAACACAGGAAATGACAATCAAGTGAAATACAAAAGTTGTAAAAACATAGAAATAAGTGTTATGATGCTCCAGATAAATATATGGGTATGATAATTGATGGAATGGACCAAAAAAAAACACTTCTTCCACATTTTGTTTGTACACCAAAAAAATTACAAAAAGAGAATTTCATTCAATCTCACAGCTCCAAATATTCATAATGATGCAAATCTTACCATCACCATAATTCATCATGTGATCAATTACTGGTCTGGTAATATTCCTCAATTTTTATATCTGCAGTCGGACAACACTAGTCTTGAAAACAAAAATCAAGTTGTCTTTGGATATCTCAGCATGCTTGTTGAACTGGGAATATTTCAAAAGGTTAAAGTTTGTTTCCTTCTTGTTGGACACACACATGATCATATTGATCAAATGTTCAGTCATTTTTCAGTAACATTGAAGAGAAAAAATGTTGGAAGTCAACCATCATTAATTGAATGTATTAAGAAATCATACATTCTAGAGCCTATTTTTCACATATTAGAAGAAATTGTTGACATGCGAAGATTTATTGAGGGATCACATGGTGAAGAAAAATGTATTGAGAAACTTAATGACATTAGCTTCCAACATCAATTTTGCTTGAAAAAAGTTGATGGGAAAACACTTATATGATGAAAGAAGTTGATCACTCACCCTCCAGGCCCAGGCTCAAGAATCCCCTTTTTTGTTATACAGTCCCTCAGGTGATCCATCTTGCATTTCCAAGGATTTCTCACACAAGAAGCGTTTCCAAGTCTTATAATCGAGGCATCCCTCTGAATTTCTCTGTTGAGGCGTCCCTCTGACCTGTGTTTCCAAAACACAACATTTTCTATGGAGATCATGTCTTATCACAGGGTTATCATGTCACAACAATAACCTTTATCTATGATTTTCCAATTTGGCAGCCAACATTTGTCCCTCCTGGACAGATATTTCATCTCACTTGTGTCACATACATGCAGTAACCATGATATGTTATCATCAATTCCAATTGATAATTTCTTTCAAATTTGTCACCCACAGACTTCCAAATTCCACATTTTTATTTTTAGATATGTTCCACACAGGAACCATATTCACAAGTATGAGATATTTCTTCTCATAATAGTTTGGCTCGGTAGGCATTGGTCTTCCTTATGGGATTTACTAATGCTACCATATCCAAGGCCCTTATTCCTGCAACTCCATCTTCACATAGCCAAACAAGTTGTTAGTTATCATGCACATTATATCTTCCAAATTGTGCATATTAAAATTCAAATCATTTTCATCTATTCAATGATACAAAGGAAAAGGAAATATCATTATTTACGCATGCAACATTTCAACATGCCATTTTTTTCCAAATGCAATTCAAATATTAAATGACTTTAATCAATGTGTCAATGTTCATGGCCACATTCCTACCCAATGCACCCTTGCATTGATTTCAAGTTTTCCACACTTTATGACAAGCACTTTATCACGGTGTGTTGGAGCTCAACCAACCTCTTCACCATATGGCTTATTCATTCTTGTTCATTATTACAGTAGGATTGTGCTTCCTACTACAAATTGATCATGTCCTCGGTTTAACATACTACAATATGAAACCTAAGTTTCATATGGTTGCATCTAAACACTTCTCTCCTTACTGGTAGCGAGTGGTGCCAATACTCATGGCCACCCACTTCCTTTCTTTAACACCCTTACAGTTCAGGTAGAGTATTGGAAGGTCATTCTTCCTTAATGGGCAGTCCATTTTCTGCCCTCTTATGCAAGCATGCATTTCCTCAATGCATTCAATTCAATGTGTTTCCTATGAGTACTTTTGTTCTCAATCACTCATGATTGTTCAATGTACCCATGACATTATTTCTCCATGAATTTTATATCAAGGATTCTTAATCATCCTTGACTAGCATAGATTTCCTCTCTCTATTATTCAAATTATTCTTTCCTGAATCTTACCCTGCTTGGGTATCAATGGCATACAATAGCCATTCAAAGTTATTTGCATATCAGTAAGAAATTAAAATACTTTAGAGGGGATTCTTACCAAATCCATTCATACCTTATGCCATGAAGGCATGAACATTTTTATACTTGTTCTCACTTTTAGCACCCCTTTTCTGATTTTTTTACCTCATCAGTACTGCTCCATGGGGCTCCCAAATTCCCTTCAAAAATATTTCAACCACAGACTTCTTGAATTTATCATTTACCAGAGGTTATCTACCATTGGAAGTTGTCCTTTCCCAACAACTCCAATCATTTCCTACATAAAACATGCATTATCACATTCCAACTTATGACAGTCATCATGTTAACTAAAATATATGTATCTAAATCAGTAAAGCATTTTCAGATATTCCCCAACATATATTTATGCATTGTATCACATTACCCTCAATGTTTTCACGAGTGCAAACATAATCAAGTCTCTAGTTGTCTCTACAATCACACATTTATCACCATTCTCATGCTAAAACACTCACACACCAAAACATATCATCTTATCATCATAGAGAAACACAATACACGACAATAAAAGGATTTAAGGGACTCTTCCCTCTTTCCAAGTCCTTATGCACGGTCTAGACTTTTCATCTTAATTGAACTATTCCCAAGGCCTCACTGCCTTTATAAATTCATGGATTTAACCAAATTTATACTTGTTTGTTCATTTTTCTTTCACCGGTTGTACTTGTTCCCACAACTGTTCTTTTAAGGATTACAACTTTGTTAAGCAATTTAGAGTTTTAAAGTGAGAAACATATTCTCCTTTTCTTCATCTTTTCTTCTGCAGTCTACTCCATGTTGGGGTATTTAAGATCTTTTCCTTGAGTATTCTTGGTTAGGTTCACCTTAAGCTTCTTGGATAATTCATCATGCTACAACAACAAGTTTTTTTTTTCTTTTTTTTTAGTTCACAGTGAGTTATGAACATGTGCATTATGCACATTACTATTTAGACATCAGAATAGTCAACATTCATTTGTTAGTCTTACATTCATGCATTATGTTTTAGAATGTGATCCAGGATTCTTATAAAGATAGGCTTACATCCCATCTTACAATTCTCTACATTCATTCAAGTTGTGACTCAGTTCTTATAACAGAGTCTTTACACAGTTCCTCCAGAGGGAACTCCTTCAACATGCAACTCTTTCGTTGCACACACATCACTATCTAGAATGGCCTTAGCTTCATTATTTTATAGGTTTACTCAAAATTCCATAAGGGATATAAGCATGCATATGTATTATGCATATATATCATTCATCCACACATATTCATTGTTATATTAAATTACATTCATAATGCACTTAACCACATGCAATCCTTACAGGAATAATCATGTTTCTTTTTATCATAACAATAGAGCATCCCTGATCATTTATTCTTTCAACAATTTATTTTTTCTTTTCCCAAGGAAATGGGATAAATCCTCCTCAATTTATTATTCCATTGATATAATCAAACCCTCCAACATAGGGTTAACCATGCATCCATGGCATTGCTCAGATATGACAAGTAAACATATTGCCTCACGACCTACTTGATCAGGCAGTCATATTATACTTTTAGGCATGTATACATATATTTGTATATATGTAGGTGCATCACTTGCACCCTTTTTACCTCATTCATTCACATTGATAATTTAGTTTTAATATTAGTGTTCTTTAGTGAGAGATTGCAGTCGATCATATGACAAGTCTCACAGTCATAATTCATATTGATGTTTCCCTCTCTACATGGAAACAACCAGCAAGGGTCACTTTGTCCCTTTCTACTGTAAAAAAACTCCATAAATCAGAATTCAAATGGGTAGATATTGTATTACCTAAGGAATTAAGATAACCACTTCTAGTCTCTTCTTCGTTCCTCAATTCATTCTTGGTCAACAGATCCCTACAAGGAAATATTTTCCTAAACTCCCTCTTATTGATATTTGAGTATACCAAGCCATATCCATGTGGCTACCATCCATCTATGGATGTCAATATGATCCACTGGTCATCTAAAGGTGTTCTAACACCCCCTTAATCAGACCTTGCATCAGTCTCTCATTAATCCTTACAGTCTTATCTTAATAAAGTAATAGGCCACAAAATTATCAACATGTCATTATTGTTGTTAAATCCCGTTGATATGAGTTCATTTTCATTTAAGAGGTCCATCAATAGACCATACCTTACAACCCACTGTAAATTATAATATGCCTAATTTGCATGTTTAATATTTTTCCATGTGCATTCTACCATATCCTTGCACACTAAGCATTTCACCTATGCGTTCACTGCAAACATATTCCACTCACTTACCTATTGCATAGGCACACTCTTAATTTATTAGGGATATACACTCCCTTAGCACATCCATGAGCTCATGAACTTGCTCATGTCACTTTACTTATTTCCTGAAGGTTATTCTCATCCCATGGGGCTCCTTTTTTCTTTGTTAAAGGGGTAATCCCAATAGCAGGTTTCAATTAATACAATACAAGTAAGTTGACCTCAAATATTTCCATAAGTCTTCTAGACATGGGGAAATATACTCACAAGGCCTAATATCTTATTTAAGCGGCAATTGTGATTGCGAAAGGCTTCATAAGCCCACATTTTTAGGCAACCGTGCAACCTATTCAGTTCATTCACATCCAACTATTTCTATTAGTTCCTATCATCATAATCCCACTCTTGTAGGAGTGGCTATCATTTCCCCAAGGTAGAAATATGATTATTCTATTGCAATCCAGCAGGATTCTATTTTTGTTGAGTAGTTCCCAACAAAATTTCAATATGCAATCCTTCTCCTCAAGGATATTATGCAGATAATCTCCTTGTGATAGTAAACACTATCAGCAGGCTCATCTTAGCCTTGGTAAACTAGTCTTGTTACTATTCTCCGGCCCATCCAGACCTAGTGTTTGAGTCATGCTCTACTAGATAGGGTAGGGTAGGGCTCCCTCCCCCTTAAAGATTTCTAACCAAATTTAATTGACTCTTTCATGAGCCCAAGAAGGCCAAGTGTTGTTGCCTTCTCTGATACCACTATGTCACACACCCGACCCCTAAGTGCATTTTTAAGGGATGGGGTATAAATTTGTCTCTGATCTAAACCTAATACCCATGGCCTAGTAATTACTGAAGTCTTTACTTTCTCTTTTCCCTCTTAGAAGTAGTTTAACACTAATTCAATAAATTACTCATATGATAATTATGAGTAATTATATTATAATACAATGAGGATAATTTCTCCATAATATACTTAAGTTGATTAACATTAATTAAGGTATATAATTCAATTCCTCCATGTCGCATTTTCACGTAGCTTAACATATATATCTAAATATATGCATATTTATTTATTTACTGGGAAAAATGATTAACTATATTCAACCACAAATTATCCTTTTATTAATTATATTATAATATAATGTATTTAATTATATTATAATATGATTAATTTGTATCAAAGGGGCACTTAGGATTATCAATACCCATTAATACCTAAGCCTCTGGAATTCGATGAAGATTCCACATCAGGATTTTATGAACCCAAATCTCTCGAACGTCGGAGTTACGGAGAGGGTCCCACTCATATTGCGCCTTTATAATTTATTATATCTTCATATAATATAATTGATTCCACTTAATGTTTATTATAACGTTGGGATACGGGAAAAATAGGTTCGGCCTTCGGTTGTTTTGCTCCTATGCTCTATCTTCCCAACATCTTGGAGTCTCGAAGCTCCGAACTCCTGGAGCCTCGAAGCTCCCGAAGGGTCCATGCTTACACGTGACTTTGCATTAAAAATTAAATTAAAAAGCGTAATGAGGGTTTGTACTTTATTATGTGTCAATATCACAACAACTCATTTAAAATATATAATATTATATTACATCTTTTTGGAGATTGCGCCCAGGTTTACAAGGTCTCCAATATTTTATTAATATTTGAAATAAGGGAGAGAGAGAGAGAGAGAACTCAGAGTCAACCCCCTTCGGCTCTCCACCACATTCCTTATACTCCAATCTCTCGAGCCACAGAGTCTCGAAGATCCAAAGTGACCCCACTGGCGCACATTACGACACCATTTAATATTCAAAGGAGTTGGCTTCATTTACGTGAAATCAATTTAATGAACCTTAATATAATATAATATAATATAATATTTTATATTCCTCGAAAATTACGCCAAGGTTTTAAAATTCTCCAATATTATATTATTATTTGACATGAGAGAGAGAGAGAGAGAGAGAGAGAGAGAGAGATTTCTCCCGATCATTCCCCTTCGGCTCTCCCACACATCCTTTATACTCAATTCTCCTGGAGCCTCGGAGTCCCGAAACCTCGAAGTGGCCCCACTTATGCATGTTACCATATTATTTAATATTTAAAAGGGGTTGACTTTGTTCATGTGTCACCAATTTAATAAATGTTACTATTGTCATCACATAAAATTACAATGGGTCAAGGGTCAAAAATATTTTCATATTTTGATTTTGAGTCATAGGTTTTCATTAAATTTTAGGTTTCTAGACCCCTTTGTTATATTCATTTTTCAATTTTGATGTAAATAAACTAAGGTTAGTTTTGGATTTGGTCTAGAGTCATTGGGTTATGCCTTGCTATCATAACAAGTCAGAAAAAGCCTTCATGAACCACATATTTTCATTCCTCCATCATCACCTTGACCTGACACCTCCTCCATGTTGTACGCAGACCCCTCCTTTGTCACCTTTACCCGTTAAGTTGTCAAATAAAGTTTGATATGTACGTTTCCAACTCACTAGGAGAGTCCGCAGTTCTTTCAAAGGTACACCATCCGTTCATTGCCATCATTGCATTTATGGGTCATCTAAACTGAAGATCTCATTATTTTCAAAGATGATATTTTAAACCAATATCCAAGGATTATGTCATAAAGGATTTTAATTGTTTTCTCCAAGTGTACAAATCATTTTTCAGCTCAACGTTGTGAACTGGTGCTACAGATAGGCACTACAAACTCGACGCTCAAACTGGCTGAAGAAGACGAGTTGGAGGTTGGACTACTTGCAGACACCATTGTGCAACCTCAAAGATACCATGTTTCAACTCAAGGACACCGGGTACTCCATGAGAATTTTCACCTTATTTGAAGGTCAGGAAAGGGCTTGTTAGTTGTTTTTCCTTTTGGGCACTACGAACTAGTGATAGGCACTACGAAACGTCTCATTTACTTGCTGAAAAGTTCCCAAGCCCATTTTGATGTGCTCTGATACTTTCTCATTAAACCATAAGTATCCATGGGTTTACGCCCTCTTTCCTACTAATCCATTTCTCCTGCTTTGCTTATATTTCCCAAGTGTTGCAAAACCCCTACCATTGAACTGCGAACTATGTGCGGCAAACCCAGCGCTGTGAACCCTTTGTTCCAGCACCTTCTACGAAAACTTGTCCTCTACAAGCTCACAAACTTAATTACACTCCTATCTGGTATGTGTTGACGATTAAAATCGGAACAAAGTTTTTTCCCGCAAAGTATTGATAAAATCCTATTATTATAAGCTAACAATATATATAATACTAGTAGGTGGGACCCCTTGTAGATTTGGAGATCAAATCTGGTTCTTATTTGGCGTATTTATTACTATTCAACATTGCTTACAGGTTTGAGCATGATTGATGATCAATGTTGGTTCTATTTGTAACAAATGGATGATGGATAATGCATGTTTGTTCTCTTGCTCTAGGATCGAATGTCATGCCATAATGGCTTATGATATCTATTGTTACCCTTGATTTTTCCTCCTTGATTTATTACTTACAACACCTGCAAAAGATACATGTTAGTAACAACAAAAGAGAACTTGAAAAGAAATGAGAAATATAAATAAAATCCAAAAGAGGGGAACTACACTATTATATGGTGCTACACTATGCATTTGAAGTTAAATTGATTGTTGTAAATGGGGTTGGTGGCCACATGATTTATTGACTTATATGGAAAAACATGGGATGTGCATTATGGTGTAATTGGAAAAGGTTAATGTAACATAAGGTGGCGCATTGTGGATGATGTTTTCGAGGCATGGTTTAATTGAATGAACTAGAGATTGGAGGTGACGTGCATTTACTGCACGTCAGTCCACACCCTTTCCATAGGCCGCCACCCTAGTTCGGATATTATTCAACTATGTTTTGTTGTGGTTAGGCTCTGAATTCCAAGCAGAGGAAGAACTACTCAGCCAAGCTCGCATTTTTAAGGTGCTTTTGGTTACAGGTATGTCTTTTCGCCATTCATGAATCTTCTCTAGTTATGAAATAGATGTTGGCTCAAAATGTATGGGTCTGTGTTTTCCTTAAGTCTGGCAACTGTGTAAATTTGTGATATCTTTCTGGAATGAATCGTTGGTGGTTTTCATTGCAACAATGTTTAAAGTCACAGTGATATTGACCGTTCTGAGTGATAGCAGCCATAAAGTCTCTCTGTAATCCTTGTTGGCTTTAGTGGGAGGGTTTCATTTGGTCCAGATTGGTTGGTTGCCTCCACGCATTTGTATCATCATACCCAGTCGTTTGATGTTATGGGGTTTACTGTTTTTGAACGCCTTGTTTCAATTCACTTTGCTTCACTTGGGTATGAGTTCATTCATGTTACTAATGTTGCCCAGTGGGTTATGATGGCTATTTTGCCAAAGGGCTTGTTTAAGGTGACTGTTAGTTCTTGGTCATGTCCTATCTCATCATTCTCGGGTTGATTGGGAAAACCACGAGGGTTATACCCTGTGTGTTCTAAGGGTTGTTACAGGACCATAATGGAGCTTTGCTTCTCTGATTCATAGTCTCTCCTATAGCAGGGCTTATCACCCTATCTGCAAAGTTATTGTGGTATACCCTGTGTGTGCACCATTGGTGTCGGGGGTTCTCACCCGATGATGGGAGTCGACTCCAATTCCTTATGTTGGTCCACAAAGAAAACCATTGATTTCTCAAACCTTGGGTTTGGACAGAGGGAGTCGTTATGGCATGTCGAGTATACTATTGGTTGTTATGAATTGTGGTGTATTTTCGACAGAGTTTGATTATTGATTTGCTCCGTTGATTATGTTGACAGTGGTGTTGTTTTTGGTATCTAATCATTGCATTTGCTATTATAATCAAATGGATAAGATCAGCATGGTTAATTGGATGATTGGTTAAATCAAATACACAATCGTTGTTTGTTACATTATGATTATTGAATTGACAACCCAACATTAGTTTACAGTTGATTAATGCACAACGATGCTTCGTGCGTGATGTGTGGTGTTTCTTTAGTATGTGTTGAATGGTGATTGTTGTGACTATGTGTTTTAAATTTCCAAATGGAAGCATTGCAATCATGGCATGCATATCCATTGTATATGTTATGGAAGTTGTTTGATCACACCACCGGGGATGGGCACAGTTTTTTACACAGTATGGTTTTGTTGCAATCTAATTAATTTGAAAAATATTGCTGTTGCCTCCTTGTATTGGATTGATAGCTCAGCATCGTTTGATGTTTGGATTCGGAGTAATTAAACAAGTATAGCCACAAAAATTCTCTTGTGTTTTGTTGAATGGAATGTGCATCCTACATCATCGTATGAATTGGAGCAGTGACCACGGTGACTGTGTGTTTAAATGGAAAATCATGATTGTTATATTGATAATTGTGTTTAACTGTCCACTGTGTATGTTTGATGAACGTCATGCATCATAGTAGAGATAGGAACGGGTTCTGTGACAGTATGGTCTCATTACAGTTTGATTGTTAAATGGAATTGAGGTACGAGATAGGACATGTTTTTTGTGTCTGTGTTTGATTGGAAAAAAAATAACTCATGGATAATGGTTGATATTTTGATGCAAAATAGAGTGGAAACGAGGGACTGTGTGTTCATTTGGAAATTGTTTGAAACATTAAATGGGACAGATAAAAAAAAAGGAACCCTTGTCTAGGTGGTTTGGAAGGTATATTGTCTTGTTTTGATGACAATGTATTAAAGATTTAACTATCAACACTGAGAAAGTTAATTCACAGGATTGATTGAATTATACACAGTAGTTGTTAAATTGATCACAGTGACTATTTGGTTGATGTTGGATCTTTCGCGTTTGATATGGAATGTTTTATGAATGACTTTATTAATTTTATGAACAATAATCATTCTCTCTCCCTATCATTACTTTACTTTCCTCTAATTATAATCCTCTTGCCTTCCCACATTCACTTTTCACTCCATGTTCTTAAAATGAATTACAGTTAAGAGAATTATGTATTGAAACAGTTTAAAATCGCAGTTCTAATTTGGATCACAGTGATATGTCCCTGGTTTACATTAAATTTGATTGTGTGTTGTTTGTAATCGGTAACCATGTTTCTTTTCCCCCTCAATTTAACATTTTTTCTCTCAATACAAACCCCTCGCACATCCGAGGACCTTTTATTCACCCCTTGCTCATTAACAACAGTTAAACAATTTGTATGGATTGGATTGCATGAGTCTGATATGTTGCTAAGCCAAAGTCTATTTCATATTTTGAAAGAGTTGTCATGTATTTTTGTTAAAGGAACTATTTTCTAATCAATTATGCATACAGGAATGAGCTATTCAAATAAAAGGATGAAAATTGAGGCCCATTCTGATCCTGTCAAAGAGAAATCCACTACTGCCCCTTTCGAATCTTCAAATAATTCTGATAAATCTGTGTCCTCCCGCATGCATTGGAGGTACGACTGCTCTCATATGATCAGTGAGATGATTCTTAAATACTCCACACAACCTAAGGTAGGTTCAAAAGGATTAAAATATGATAGAATCAACAAGGGAAAGATTGCCTCACAAACTGGAAAATATGGATTTTAAGTTTTTTTTGTTTATTGTTGATGACAGTTGACTTCAGATTTTCATATAGCATGCTTTGGATATGTTGATAATATATTTTGGAAATAATTGCAAGTATTATTGAGATAAATTGTCAAAATATGAATGTGATGATGGGAGTCACAAGGAGGGTGTTTTGTTTAATTGACTAGTTATGTTATGATTGTTAAAGGAGTCACAAGGGGTCCCACCTACTAGTTATTATTTATTTAAAACCCTTATTATGATTTATTACTCTTTCCCCCTTAACTAAAATTTGGTTGAGTTTTTAGTTAACCTAACTAATGAAGTAGTTCAACTACTTCAACCAATTCTAATTTGCTTAAAAGAGAAAGGAAAGGGAGAAACAAGAGGAGGATAGAAGGAGAATCATACTAAGGTTTTCTCTTTGAGTTTATACTGAGATAGTTCAGTTTTCATTCATTCCTTAATTTATCACAAGCCTAATTATTTTTTATTATAGCAGGGTCTTATTGTAGACAGCAAGATTCAGGGATGAATTACATCATTCAGACACTTGTTTTTCAAAGGTGTTGATCTATCTTTGATAGTCTGTATAGACTTGTCTGTTTATGAATTAGTTTTCATGACTGACAAAGGCTATTGTGCAAAGTCGAGTGGGCAGCAATCTGTAGCAAGATGATCCAGCTTTTAGAGTTCAGTTTTTAATTTTCTGTCAGAGATCCTTTTGTATGTTCCATCGGGGATGTCTAATTTTGACTTTGGTCCGAAATTTCTTCACTAAATTTTGTAAAGAGAATGACTCTTTGGTGAATTGGAATGAAATAAAGGATTTATTTATGTCTCATATGTCTTGATTATCATCTTGGTGTCTTTAATTATGTCTCTACATTTATTTCAGCAACTGTTATATTCAAAAAATCATAAAAATAATGAATTTCCAGCAAGCTTTTTATTTATAAAAGACTAGCCTAAGCACTTGTAATCAATACTTGTGAGTTAGGATGTTATTTTGTGTTGGCTTTAAACATAGGGTGATATTCCCGTCTATTTTTATTTAGCCAAGTAGAATCTGAGAATGCTTGAGTAAGATCATTTCATATGTTTTCCTCAACAGTATGCACTATAAAATTGTTCACCTGTGAAGTCAACCTGAGTTTTGAAAAAGAATAGTGATGTTGTGAACAAGACCTATCTTGCAACGATCTGTTTTGATATCCCTTCATGATATTTTGATATTTTTTCCCTTCATCTTCTTGATTGAAAGATACCATGACTTATTCCTAGAGGTCAAATGAGTTGAGAAGCATAGAAATTTTACATAGAACTAGCTTATTTGGAAAGTTTATCCATTAAAACCTTAATCCCTTGTTTTCCATGTTTTACCTCTAGCATCATTAAATCTTGTGGTAAGGCTTTCTTCAAACATCATTAATGGATACTTCGTAGCAAAGGAAGGCTCACAAAGGAGGGGAAATTGTGAGAACAGAGCCCTATTATATGCATCTTTTTTATTCTGAACCCTTGATCAGGGAAGTTTTCCAAAGAGTAGGTTGCATTAAATTTTTTTCAGAAAATGCAGAGAGGGCACCCAGAGGTGGCTAGGGAGTTTCACTTAACTTTGATGGGACCAAAACTAAGATTGGGATATTTGAGTTTGAGGTGTATGAATTGTCCATTTCAGCAGCAACTGAGATACCTAACATTGGTGAGAGATGGTTCAAGGCCATGACCTTGAATGTTTCTTTCTCCACGGAATTCCTCAAACCAGAATACCAAGGGAACAATTTTTCAAAGGGAGTGCCCATAAATCATAAGTTGGGGGGCTTTGATAAGATGTTGAAGGTGATTCAAAGATATTTCACCTGTGAAGGGAGATTTAACATGATATATCAATACCATATAAGGCTTCTGCTACACTTCATAGGTAAATATGTCATGAATCTCCCTTTCTACCTGTTTAGAAGTATTGGAAAAATGTCTGGCAGGGTCCAAGACAAATCAAAAGAAGTTGATGCAAGTGTCTTCCATTCATGCCTTATAAAGTTGTTGGTAATGGATGAATTGAGAAAGAAAAAAATTGATTGGGAAGCATTCATTACTTCTTCGCACTTCCAGCTAAATGTTGCTCCCACTCCACGGTCTAAAATGCAAAGCCCTCTTCATATTGGCAAGATTGTACATTCAGAAATGAACAAGAAAAGAAAGAGCACTAAGACTACTAGATATGATAAAGAAACAAAGGATCATGAAGGAGGAGGACCTTCACAGTATTCACAGAGAGAAGCACCTATGTCAGATCCCAATCCAGTAGAGGTTCCTTCAACTAATGCCACAGGTTTGAGAGGAAGGAGGCTGGTGTTTCCTTCACCCAGTGCAACTGACAAGGTCAAAGCTAGGAGGATTCTTACCATAGTAGCAACCAAGCAAGAGATCCATGTGAAAAATGATGTAGTAGGAGTTTCATCCCAAAGGAAAGGTAAATACATAGCTTCTGAAAATCCGGTTGAAATCATTGACATCACCACTCCTCAAAAAGAGAGCAATCATACTTTTAAGAGGCTCAAAAGACAACGCCTTAAAGGGGCAAGGGTTGAAATTGATGAAATGAAGAAGGGGGAGTTGGTTGCAAAGAATAAGCTTAATGGACTCATGGACATGTATCATGAAACTATTAACAAAGCTAGATTTATAGCCAAAAGTTTTTGGCCCCTCCACGGGTAGATCAAAAACCTATACAGACATAACATAGCTTACCAAGCATAGATCAGAAAGGTAAATATGGATCTGCAACCTTTTAAACAGGGGCTACGTAAGAGAAATCCAGATGTGTTAGCCAAATTTTCTACCAGAAGGAGCTCCAGAGTCATAAAACAAAGAAGATGAATTTCCTTAAAACAATATCAGTTTTGACGGGTTTCTGTTTATGCATTTTTTAAATTTTTGAGGATGTTTATTCCTTATAAATCATGTTTAAGTTTGGGATGATCTCTTCAATTCATATACCATATTATGGTTTGATTACAACAATTGAAGCACTGAAGATATTTTTTGGGATGTTTTTGGGTGTTATTAAATGCAATAAGCTGCTACATGAAAGTTTGCAGTGCATGGCGCTACGAACTAGCTGATAAAGACTAGCGCTATGAACTGTGCTGTGAACTCTCGTTCTGGAAGTTTTTGAAGGAATAAGAAGTTGTCAGATGGTTATATGAATGCATGACACTTGTCTAAGGGTCAGTTGAAATTTGGGAGGCCACCTACCAAAGGAATATGCGCTCAAAGGGACACTTCATTAGCCATAAAGAAATGTTATGGATGTTTCCAACATTAGCCTAGATTTTAGCATTTTTGTTATTTTCTGTTATCCACATGTTTCCACACCACTTTGAGGGCATGGGGATCCTAGGATAAGGTTTTTATTTGGATTGTAAAGCTGTCATTGACAGTATAGACTATAAGATGGGCATAGTAAGACTAAGAAAGGTTCGAATGGTTGAAATGAGACACATATTTTGATGTTGTGAATGTAACAGAGACATCTCTGATTTTATGTACCAGACATGAGACTTTTTGGCTAATAGAAATCAGTTTGTTTTCCCCTATCATATAGTTTTTGTCTTACTCTAATTTGCAGTCCATTGAAGGTTTCAATTGATCTATTGTATATGTATTGCAATGAAGGATTTTTTGTGATGTTGTTTATGATTTTATCAGAGTTTCCCTTTTGATTAGGGAAGTTCTTGTTTCAGAAGGTTTTCTTCATATATCTACTATTATTACCTAATGTAAATGGTAGATATATTTCACCTTTATTATTGAAGTCTTCCCCCTATTCATATTATTCTTTAAACCATGATCTAAGTTACTCAAAACCTCATTTGCTGGTGCATTTTATCTGGAACTTACTATGATTGACACTGTTTTACTGAGTTTTTATCCATTCGCCACCTTATCATAAAAACTATCTTTAAATCTACTAATGGGTGATGAGCTTACACTTTAGCAATCAAAGTGTGACTTTCATTTCTAACAATTATAATATAATATATTACATTATACCTCTCGAAATTCTCACCCAAGGTTTAAACAATATCTAGTATTACATTTAATATTCAATATTGTAATGAAGGAAAAGATATTTGGGTCCACTCCTTCGGCTCTTCCAAGCAATTCTTCATTCTCGTATAACCTGGAGTCTCGGAGTTTCGAAGGGGACCCACTGGTATTACATCGTAACATAAATACAATGATTTATTTTGACTTATAATATTATATGTGTGTTGTAATAAGGGTGTATTATATTAATTTACTTTAATGGATCATTTTGATTACCATACAATCCAATTAATTATATTTTTTATCCTTTGAAACCTTGCACTGGGAAGATAAGGTTCGGGTCTTCGACAAATTTGGTTTGTGAGTTCCATCACCCCAAACACCCCGGAGCCCCAAAGTCTTGAAGTTTCGAAGACCACGAGATGGTTAAGGTGTTTGGTCACCCTTTATTCTCTGGTGTGTTTGACATTAAAATGATAATAATAATTATTATATTTTTTTGGTCTCGGGTCTATTACGCTCCAGAAACTTTAGCCTCCATTTTAAGAATAAAATAATAAAAACATTAATAATAATATGTATATGTATATGTATATAGACATATAATTTCTCTTACAGGAAATAAGAAAAGGATAAATACAATTTTCAGTCTTATAAAGAGATCCACCAAAATTTAAGGGGATTCTTCCCAAATTTTAGGAGATTTAACATAATTTAAACATAAATGTTTATTTATGCCCCAAATAGAATTTTGAGAACTTTTGTATTTTAATTCATTTAGACCAATTTCATGTTTATGTCATAATTATTTTTCCTCAATAATTATTTATAAGGACTCTTAATTTTTTCCCATATTTGGGATTATTTCCTAAATTCCACACAGATTTGATATCCTCTAACTTTTCTGGTAGGGGATTTGAAGACATACTAAAATGGAGCACTATTACGCAGAAAAATCACTCTCTCTTCTTTCAGAGGTGTTATAGATATTTTTAATTGTTCAGTCATCAAGTCCCAAGCATGCATTAAACTGTACAACACATTCAACCGCAACATCACTCCCATAAATCTTATTTTAGCACACAGATAATCAAGAGATAAGAAATTAAATCAAAATATCTTCAGCTAAGACATTCTCTTTATTTTTCTTAAATTTCTCAAGTCACTTTTGTCATAAATTAAACTTACATATCTCTTAAAACATAGTCTGTAACTTTCTTTGAACTTGACACTATAGAGATTTAGCAAAAATATACTTATCTGGACCCAGAAAATGTTGCAATTGCTGACAGGAGTGCCCTTTTCCTCACAACCGTAAGAACAACAACTCTTGGAAGGATTTATTGTTGGCCACCCCTTAGCCAGGTCATGATGCTCTGAGAGAGACTCTTCCTTTTGTTTAGCAACAACTAGGGGTGAAGATCGCTCTCCTCTTCCCACAAGAATTTAGCATATTGTTTCTCTTTCTACCAAGAAAGGGGGTCTGCAATGAGTGCTTCCTCAATCACTCATCCTCTCTGCAACCTTGTTTATCAGCTTGGTTAGAAAACGCTGCCCAACAATTCTCATACCCAGAACAAATTCGTTTTCCAATTCTCTTCAAAACTAGAGAGTTTCACATGCTCTCCCTCTTTGGAAAAAGGTCACCAGACTCACTCCTCTACCCTCCCCTCTTTTCCCACGATTTTCCTTTTATTTCTTGCCTTCCTTTGCAATATTTCGTGGGTCAAATCCCCCAATTCATGGGTCTCCTAGAATCTTGTGGATGGGTACTTTTTTTCCCATGATTTTGAGGCAAGTAAGTTTTGGTACAAAACCCATTCTCGTTCATAAATGTGGCAAGTTTATATTTCAACTACCAACTTCCTCCATTAATCACAATTCTAGAATATGGGCAATCTGGATTTTTCTTGAATTTTAAATTAGCAAGGGAAATTTCGTCATTGTTTCCCTCTCATGGCATCATGACCTGTATAGGAAATCTCCCTCAGTAGTTGTCCAACATTTTCCTTTTTACATTAGTAGCATAAATATTTACACTATCATTTTAGCAAAATATAGTTATTTTTACAAGCTGGGGGAAATAGGGGTATTACATCTAGTCTCTAGGTTAGTTGGAAATCCTTTTCTCCTACTACCTCGTTGATCCCTTCATTTCAGTCTCTTATACATTCCTTGCATGGGTGTTCTCCTTGGCACATGAACAATGCTGACACTTAGGGGTGGGGAGACTCAAGTTTTATAGTAAAAAGGTTATTTCTCCCTGTTGGAGGCATCCAATTCTTTTTTCGTCGCTCTGGTCTATGGAAGAATATCTAGAATAGTGATGGATTACAAAAATTAAACATTTTACGTTTGTTTCTTTCCCACTGGAAAATTCTTACTTCTAAGAACCTTAGGAAACATGAAATAGTTGGCCTTTCAAACTATGTTCTTTGTATCAATGATGAGGAATCGATACATTATCTATTTGTCGATTGTATCCATGTGAAAGAAACCTAGTCACACGCTCTTGAAGGTTTGATGCTCATAATCATCTGGCCACAGTCATGTGAAGACATTTTTTGTCAATGGAAGCAAAGGTATAAAGGGAACTTTTAAAAAAAATCTAGCTTCAAGTGGGTCTGGGAATTCTTTCCAAAATATATGTTTTGGAGCATTTTGTTGGCTTGTGACAAAAATATATCCAATGATGAGGAGAAACAACCAAGACAAATTGCAATCAAAGCAATATCCTTGCTAATGGAATACATTCACTATCGAATCAAATGGCAGGACCAAAATCTTAAATATTGTGAGAAAGATTGGATGAACAAATTTAATATTGGATATGTTATGTCTCCATCCACAAGGAAGCCAGTTTATTTACCTAAGTGGGAAATCATGAAATCTGAGAAAGAATTTAGAGAATGGTTATCACATCATCATTCCTATATCTTCTTCTTCGATGGAGCTTCCCAAAATAATCTAGGGGTGGCAGGTGCCGGGGGGAGTCTTCGTGATCCTGGAGGAATTCAAATTGCTTCTTACGCTTGGGGATTAGGGAACATCACAAACAAAATTGTCGAGGTTTATTCCTTGTGGAAAGGAATCATGATTGTGCAAGATATGAGAATTAATAAAATAACAATCCTTGGTGACTTCATGAGGGTGGTTTGGGATCTCATTAAAATATCCACCTTAGGAAACAATGTATTCCAAAGCATCATATCCCACTCTATTTATCTCCTTGTAGATTATGATGTAGCCAAAGTCTATCACATTAAGTATGAGTTTAATATGGGTGTTGATTATTGGTCCAAGTTTGGATCAAGGCTAAACGAGGGAAAATTTATTTTGAATGGGACCAAGGGGGTTATCCCCATTTCTTAATTCATTTGTTTTGGCATTAATGGATGAATACATGTTGTGGATGGATGGGTTTGGAGGTCGTTCTGTCAAACGGCTCGCACATATGGTAAATAGGGGATTTGATGGACACATTCATGGGAAAATGTGTGAAGGAGGATTCATTTGTGGGAGGATCCTAGCGAGAAACTTTGGTTTTTCTTCTGGAAGTGTGGCATGGAGGTTCTATGTCGGTGTTTGAAGGTGTATCAAGATGTTTACAAACAAGCATTGTTGGTGTCAGATGTTCATGGGTATTGATCCTTGCTTAATGTTGGATGCAGTTGGGCATTTGATCAGGTCCCCCCTGGTCCTCATATTCATTTCCTTTAATGTCAATTGTGAAAGAGTCCATGATTTAGTCATTTGTTCTAAAGGCTCCCTCCTTATCTCTGGCTTTTTTTAATTTGGTTTCGAAAATCGACATGGATCTTTTGGTTTGAAAACCCTGGCTGTCACTTTTTTTGTGTAGATATGGATCCTAATTGGAGTGAGGTTAAAATATTTTTGATGTGACATGAATATATTTCTCAGAAAAACTACTCGGTGCTTCAACATATCTCAACTAAATTAGGGGATATGGAGCAGGCAATTACATCCATTTTGAATCTTCTTTAGGTATGAATCTATCAAATTGATGGTCTTGAAACAGAGTGTCATTATCTCAGGTCCTTGGTTCTTACACACCATTCCAAATCGGCTTCAAACTAGGCTATAACAATGTCTCACCTTGGAGAAAACTCAAATGGAAAACTTGGGGGTCATGATTTAGCGACCATGGATGTTGAAGAAGATTCATCACCACCTGGTAGAGAGAAGGAGGTTCAAGATAATGAATTTGAGCACCATTAAATGTTCTTCACAATAGTATTTTTGCTAGGTCAATGTGTGAAAGAATTTTGTTGTCAATCTGTCTAGAAATATTATAGGGAAATGTTTGAGATTGATTGTTTGTTAGTGGCAGAAATATCTATAGGCCTAGTGTTGAATTTTCTATTTAATTTTGACTATGTTGTTTGTTATAGCACAACCCCTTTATACTAATACAATCCAGTTTCAGTTAAAAAAACATAGGTCGAAATATATGCCAAAAAAGTGGAAGAAAATATGGTCAAAAACTAGTTTATGGATTAAAAAAAAAATTATTACAAAACGTGAGTATTTCATAAGAAATACTTGGTATTTCTCTTATATAACAGATTCAAAATGTTGAAACTATCGTGCTTGTACATAGATATAGGTCTTCCTTTTTTAGTGACAATCAAGAATCAAAGAATAGTTATTGATACTAACGTCCAAAAAATGGGATCATGTTGTAGTCACAACTATACTTGTATGCTATGCTATGCTTTGAAGTGTAGAGATGAAACAAACTTAGTAATAAGCTTTATATTACCATCCATTTTATGATTCTTCTCCTTCATAATGGTTGAATGATGTAATATGAGGGTGTTGTGATAACTCGCCTTCATATCCTTGCATAAGATCAATGCAAGGTACTAAGTGAATTTTGTTCATAATAACTATTTTAATGCTATATATAGGATCTACACATAATATAGTTTATTCCACAAGTTTTGAATTTTTCTAGACCAAAAATTTGTATTATATGTTTTTTCAAAGCTTGCTAATTAATATTTGAATCCCATTTGATACACCTTTTTTTCATAATAATTCCCCCTTGTTTACATAAAAGAAATAAAAATTCCCTTTTTTAGAGTAAATATCCAATGGTATTCAAATTTCAAATATTATTTATAATTTTTTAGTTGTGTAATTTTTAAGATAATGATTTCTCTAGAGGTGCTTCCATTATCAAGCAAACAAAATTATGTATTTAAATTTTAAAACAAAATAAATAAATAAATATAATATAATATAATATCGGAAATCCTAAAATTATATGTCATTTGATAGAAGATTTGATGATGAATCTATTAGCATCAATATCATCATTTGTCATGGAAATGATGAAAGGATTTCACCTCTAGAATTTTCAAATGATGAAAGGATTTCACCTCTAGAATTTTCAAATCTTTGAAAACCTGCAAAAATAGTGAAGATTTGTGGACTTTAAAACCTTAATTGATGATTAGATCTTCACCAATGACTTAAGAACATGTTCTAGAAACCCTGCATTGAGGTCTTATGTTGACTTAAGCTCTGGATTGGGATTTTATGCCCTCCATTGGGATTTTTACACCGAAAGGCATATACCGATTGGAGATGGGCACAATTAATCAGCTTTTAATCTAAAATTCTAATTTGAGGGCTAACAATTGAAGATGTTGGCATATTCTTAGTCGTCCTCCCAAATCAATGAATGTGATTTACTCTTCATAACTTCCTTGTATTTTTGAATGCATCAGTTAACCTGTTTACTTTTTAACATTTACCTAATCATATTAAGAAATTACTGTACCACCATATGATTGTCACGTTTAACTGATTAACCTTTAGAATTACCAAATATACCCTTCGTTGTCGCTATCGTTGTGATCATGGTCATCATCATGGTGCTCGTTGTCATCATTGTCGTCATCACTCGAGAATGAATGTTGGTAGTCGTCGTCATGTTGTCGTCATCACTCGAGAATGAATGTCAACATATTATTGTCGTGGACTAAATTACAACCGCAAAATGCAATTATTCGACATCGCTGTTGTCTACTAAAACTTCTAATCTTATATTATTCAATTATATATAATCGTACGATTCACGTTAAAATGGAAAAAATTCTAATCAAAACTTAACTTTCAATTTCATCACTCCAGAATTAATCTTGATATATTATTGTCGTGGACCAAATTACAAACTCAAACTGCCATTATTCGGCGTCGTCGCCGCCGTGTACTAAGACTTCTAATCTTATATTATTCAATAATATATAAGAGTACGATTCACGTTGAAATGAGAAAAATATAATGAAAACTTTTGAGCTTTCAATTTCATCACTTGAGACTAAATCAAACTGCCATTGTTTTGCGTCTGCGTCGCCGTCTACTAAGACTTCTAATCTTATATTATTCAATAATATATAATAATACGATTTACGATGAAATGAAAAAAAATATTAAAATCGAAACTTTTGAGATTTCAATTTTATCAGAAAATGAATCTTGACATATTATTGTCATGGACTAAATTACATGAGTGTGCTAATTAGGAGCAATCTTTTCTAGAGTTATTTTTTCTGTAGGTTATTGGACTGTGTAGTTTTAAATTTTCGACTAATTTAGAAGTTTGATCCATTTTCTAAGTATTTGGGTTGGTTTAAAATAGGGCAAAATCTATATGGTAAGATTCTGAAATGTATGAAACTTCCATCCATGAAAAACTCAAACTATTCCTGAAAATCTGACCAAATTCAAACCCATTTTTTAACTTTAAAAAAAAGGTTTGTTTGCTGCAACTTAACCTACTCCTAAATTAATTATAACACATACTAATTTTAATCTTACCCTTGAATTTTTAATTTTTTTAACTTTATCCATAGGTACGAGGATTCCTATTCTGGTTGGACTATCAATATACAATTAATTCTTGTTTGGCTAGTAATATACAGCTTTCTACCAACATTAAATATTGGAGTAGGAGTATATACATAATTGGTATATACATTTTCTGATCACTTTGATATATCCAAAAGTGTATATACTGCTTGCCACAGGCCACAGCATTGTGCAGTAAATTGTATATTGTTCAGTTTCTTGTTGTATATCTGAATGATATCAGATATCTTTCTTGTATCTGTGTATTGCAAAATATATATATATATATATTTTGCTAAGGAAAAAAAATTAGTAATATTAGCATTTTGCAGTAAGTTGTATATTGTTTGGCTTCTTGTTGTATATCTGAATGGTATCAGATATCTTTCTTGTATCTGTGTATTGCAGTATATGTATTGCAGTATATATATTGCTAAGGAAAAAAAATAGTAATATTCCTAGTTTTTCAAAGGAAAAAAATTAATAATATTCCTAGTTTTTTTTTAGGAAAAAAATTAGTTATTTTCATAGTTTTTTTTTAGTAAATACAACGCCTATATAGAGAACAATGAATCTGCTTATAGTAGTTTTCTAAAATGTTGTGATGCATGTTTTTGAATTTTTTATTATCAGTATGAATCCATACGCAAGATTAAAAATCCTTTGCAATATATATATGCTGCAATATTCGATACAAGACAAGAAAGATATCCGATACCATACTGATATACAGACAAATCGGTGACAGGTTTCTTCTGCGGTGGAGAATAAAGATGCGCATGTTGTAGCACTTGGGCTGTATGCGCAATATTCATATGCAGGTAAAACAATCCTTTTGAATCCATAAAAATCTGGTATGCTTTGGTCCCTATTCTTCCCACTTTGGGTGCGTAACGTGTAGTGCGCTTTGGCTTCTATTCAATTCAAAATCATGGATTTCTGCATCGCAGGTTCAACGGTTCAGATTGCACAAATATGGAAAATTGGACTCTGCAATGATTTCTCAAATGCTATTATTTGGGAGGTTAGAATGTGCTACACATGTTCGGCAGTCTGGGATTGCATGTCCATGAGAAAAGAAATTGAACTTTACGTCGATAAGGGCTCTTCTTTTGTAACAGGAGTATGGATATTCTGCTTATATGAATGTATACTGACATGTCAGGAGGGCTACATTATACAGTTTGAGTGGGTGCAGTGTGTTTTCTCTAAAATATCATATGTTCAAATTGATAGGGGCTAGGGTATGTATACTTTTTTAGACTTTACCAGTAAAATAACTGAGTGAAGAGGATCTCATACACCAATTTGGTGTCTGGCTTGATCGTGACCTTAAAAATAAATTATTATTATTATTATTATTATTATTTGAAGAGTACTTGATAAGCATGATACTGAACAAAGAAAAAACGATGAGAGAAGTTATATCTTGCTTGGTCCTTAAAGCGCTCTTGTTAGTGATATTCTCCGGCTGGGTTTTAATCTGGATCTTGAGACCCGCTAAATTTTGGACCAAGATGTGGCTTCGTTTGGAAAAGAATACAAGCACAGCAGCCTTTGGATATACAGGTATAATTTTTTCAGTTTTCTTAATATGATAAAATTAGGATTTGGGACTTTTCATATTTATGGATTCAATTAAAAATTCAACAATTTCTCTTCAGATTTTGGACAAATATTTTTAGAAAAAATTATCATTTAAAAAAACTTTTAACCTACTATCTTCTCAGCCAAAAAAATTTACATCCAATTGTTTGTTTCATTTCATTAACTGTATATTTTAAATACACATGTATAAAACGAGTACCTGGGACTTATCATAGTTTGTCAATGGAGTTTAAATTGACTGTTTGTGTTATTTATATATATATATATATATATATATATATATATATATATATATATATGCAAGTTGGAGGTGTCTTAATAAGACCTCATAATTTTATTGAATTCTATATTTTGTCTTTACACTAAGCAAAATAACACTTACAATGTATCAGATTTGTCTATGTCAAAACTAAGACTGGGATTTTTCATATGTTGTTATATTGTCTTAAATCCAATTTAACAGAAATCGATGCTCTGCCCACAGGCCCTGATATTTTCCTCTACTCGTTCCCATTGATACTCCTAGCAGCGCTGGGTGCAATATATCGGCAGGCCCGTGGTTATCAGGATTTAAGCCTGTAAGTTATATTTTTTTTCATTCAATTCATGAGAAGATTTTTCAATTTTTCGTTGGTCATGTTAATCAGAGACGTTTGAATTGCAGAGCCAAAAAGAAGGTTCGAGTTAAACTATCGCGTCGTCTAATTTTCATTCGAGGACCATTGGGATTTGTATCTGCAGCTGAACTACTGAGTATCGTTATATTCGTGGGACTTATGGGATTGACATTATATAGTTATGTCCCCACTGAGTTCAGCAGAATATATCCAAACATAGGGTAAGTAGATTATTATGTTATTTATAAGTTATGAAATTTTTTTTAGGTGTTTTACAATTTAGGTTTTACAGTTTAGGTGTTTTACAATTTAGTATGTTTATTATTAGTATGTTTATTATGGAGAAGATGTTGAAGTTTTAACTTTATGTTATGTTACATCAATACATTTCATTAACTGTCAACTTTTATATTGCTTTGAAAGCATTGCTAGATGCTATGAGTGATTTATTCATTTTCCTATGCCTTTTTTTTTATTAAATCAATCATGATAATATATTTCTTTTTAATAATAATGCTTGTCTTTTTATTTTTAACTTTTTTATAAAAATAATTTTTTTTTAACTTTTATAAAATTATTTTAATAAAATTTATATTGATTTTTTGTTATAAAAAAAAATTTATATTAAATTCTAATTTTAATTAATTTTATTTCATAAAATAAGTTAAATTTTGATTTAGGTCAAGGTTAAGTCATACACTAAATTGGTATATGAGTTCTCCTTGTTAGTGGGATAAGAGATCCCTCCAAACAAATGTACATCACTATTCCTCTTAATCTTTGATTAAGTTTTGAGGAGTTTTTGGGAGACTCTTTCATTAGTTCAGGCTCAGTTTTTTTTTTCTGAATTTTCTTTGAAATCTAAGGGAGTTGTATTCATTTTTGTCCTCATGCAAGACTTTGAACAGTTTTGTATAATACCCTTTAAGGCGGCTAACTAGTTTTTTGAATATCAAATTTTTGTAAAGTTTATAGCTAGTTTACAATTTCTTATGATTAGTTAAATATATTAGAAAACTGTCTTTGATTCAATTGAATAACAAAAAACTGTTTTTTTATTGAAAATTAAAATTAATTGCATTAACAAAACCAAAATCTAATTCATAATTCGTAATGCAAAGTTATTCCAATTCACTATTCCCATTCACTATTCTAATTCATAATGCAAAGTTATTCCAATTCACTATTCCCATCCCACTGCCATTATCTAATTCATAATGCAAAGTTATTCCAATTCACTATTCCCATCCCACTGCCATTCCCTTAATTTTATTGCAGAGCTAGTTTCAAGTGCATAATTTTTTAAAAGCTTACGATGACCTAACGAATATGTTAACTATTATGTGGATATACTGTATGCATTTGAAACATTATAAGTTTTAAGTATAATTTTCCTTACATCGCATAAATTTTCAGATCGCAATATCAGTTGGAGAAGTTTGGGACTCGACTTGGCTACATTGGAAACTTATGTCTAGCTGTGATGTTCTTACCTGTTACTCGAGGACTGGATTTGCTACAGATGACTGGCCTACATTACGAGATATCAGTCAAGTATCATATATGGTTAGCTAACACCATGATGGTCTTCTACACTTTACATGGAGTATGTTTTTCTGTACTCTGGGGAAGCACAAATAGTCTACTAAAAGAGGTACCCATAAATATCATAACTGGCAGTCCATTCATGGCAGAGATGAAAACGAAACGCATATATACATTTTGATATCTTGTTTCTGGAGTGGTTGACATTTTAATTTAATAAGTGTTTATTATGTGCAGTTAACCAGATGGGATAGAACAGGGCGTGCAGTTTTGCCAGGAGTGATTGCACTAATATCAGGAATGATAATGTGGTTGACATCAATTAAACCAATAAGGAGAAAATTCTTCGAGCTATTCTATTATACCCACCATCTTTATGTGGTCTTCATAGTCTTTTCGGCTCTGCATACCAATGATAGATATTTCTGCACAGTTTTGTCTGGAATTTTTCTCTTCCTCCTTGACAGGTTTTTAAGGTTCCTTCAATCAAGAAGGTCTGTCCAAGTCCTATCGGCTCGAATATTACCCTGCAAAGCTGTAGAGCTTACTTTGTCAAGGCACTCAGGTAAATGTCATCTGAAACAAATGTAATTCACCAAATACTATTTGCTTTTGTTTCAAATTCCTAGTCTCCTCTCTTGTGCATGTGGGGCAGTACTAGCATCAGATCAATGAAAATTGTAGAATGGAGAGGTATAAAGACCCTCTCGGGCATATATTTACCTACAAAGATCTTACATGCAGGATCTATTAAAAAAATTTATTTACCTGATCATACATGTAGATCTGTAAGGTTATATATAGTAGCATCACTGAATATTAGCTCTATATATATTATCATCACTGAACATTTAATTTTAACAATAGTTATTAAGATTGATAGGAAAATCCACAATTTAACTTGATATTCTAAGTTTAACAATATTCTACCCATGCAAATCCATTTTCAATATATCATGGTTTTTTTAATCTGCAGGCTTGCAGTACATTTCAACGAGTGTGATAATGCTCAAGATTCCTGTTATATCTCGCCTGCAGTGGCACCCTTTCAGCATAACTTCCAGCTCAAGCGCTGACAAGGACCGAATTTCAGTTATGATTAAGTGCCAAGGAGAATGGACTGAACGTCTTTACAATTTTATCCATGCATCCTACCTTTCGAAAATTAAAGCTGTGAGCCTGTCTGCAGCTGTTGAAGGTCCTTATGGACCAGATTCCAGTTACTTCCTAAGGTATTTATGGCTTTTAATTTGTGTCATATACAGTTGCTTGGAATTTTAATTTTATCAATGATTTGGTTATCTTTCCTAATATGTCATGTAAATATTTTGGTTTAGTGAAGGAGATATATGTCATTTAAATATTTTGGTGAAGGATATATATAGAGGTTGAACTTTTATCCATATTTAGTTAAAAACTTATATCCATATTTACAACGAGTTAGATTAAAGTTTTACATGGAATGATATAAATACTTACATAATACTTAAATATGATATTTTTATTAAAAACTTATAGTTAGAGAATAACACCTTTAAAGTTTCACATGGATACCAAAATCTTGCTTTGATACCAAGTGATAGTTTTAAAAATGCTATAAAAAAAATAATATTTCAAATCATAGCAACAACATATAAATAGCACAAATCATAAGAATGGTAAACCCTTAAGTAAAAACACCCAACAACATATCTATTATTTCTCTTGACCAAACCTATCTAAGCTGACCAACCTCCTAGCCCCCACCAAGTGAGCCTTCGCAACTCAACTCTTTACCTATTACAATGGAGCAAGTAAACCACTGGCTCTAAAATTATGGGCTACCAAAATCCAAGTGCTCTTTCACCTAGCCAATCCACAAGCACAATAACAGGCACCATACCACAGGCTACCGAAACCATAAGCCCAAAAACTGTCAGTGTTAACCTAAAATGAATTTAACTCATTCACTCTTTCACCAAATCAAGTTTAACCCAACAAATCACTAAATTGTTAAATGTGATGAAATGTATATATAATTTACTAATTTGTACTGCTATGATTTATGATTCTGATGTTTATGTAAACAGCTAAGTTGTTAAGTGTGATTAGATGTATATGTGAGTTGTAGATTCAAGAGCATTTACAAAACAGGTTGTTAGTCCAATGTTTAGTATAAATAAACCCATTCAGAATAAAGAAATCAGATAAGTTTTTTTGGTGTGTCGCTGAATAATATTATGCACTTTCCATTTTCTTTCTACCATACCCCACAAGCAGCTGTGCCCTTGCATATCTACAACTTATGGTTAAATTTCTACCAATAACCTGAATGCAATGTGTAATGCCTTAGTCTCAACAACTCCACATATCACTTTATAGGTTAAACCATGTCCAGTTTCATTTGTTGAATTTCTATCAACTAAAAGTTTTATCAACTGAATTACCAAAAACGTCTGTACCTTTTACTGTTCAGCACTAACATTTTGAATAAAAATCCATATGAACAGGTCCTGCCTGTGCAAGAGCATCCAACACCTCAACAATAAAACTCCATAGATTAAATTA
>ML777475.1:670378-685466 GCA_009831015.1 Picea engelmannii
AAGTTCAAATTGACATATAGTAATCTTGCTACCATAAAGAATTTCCAACCTACTCCAAAAATAAAGAAGCAATGAAGTCAATTAAACAACAAGAATCATATCACCTATGTTATTTCGTTCACTATTGCTTGCACCACCAATGGAAAACCTATACCAAAATAAGAGTCCCTTCAGGTATATTGTATTAAGTAGAGTATTGGGGTATATAAATTTCCTATGTCTCATCTTAGTCCTCATTTTTTGCATTATGAACATGCTCTTTTCTAGATGTATTGTCCTTATAAGCCTTCAAAACATTATGTTCCACATCAATTTCATTAGAGAAAAATGTTATATTGTTTTCTCCCCTTCTATCACAATCCGATCACCAAAGATCTAGTTATCTTTCATATTTTATATTCCTCATTCCATATCATTCCAAGTTCATCAAGTTCTCCCTTGCAGTTTGTAGTAAGACTATATTTTATTTATATTTTGATTATCTAATTGAATTTACGCTACCTTTGCATGTGCATTTAAATAATTGTGCATTGAATTGTACAATATCTTGATTCGAGATCAAGTTTGGATGCACAGGATATTCCACCAATCCAAAAAGTCGCAAGTTCATATCTAGAGCAAGATACCGCAAGAAGATGTAGATGAAAATGGAGAGTCAGTTTACCCCACCAACTATAACATGCCATCTTCTAGCAATCATCTTGGGCCAACGGTACTTCACCATGAACTGGATCCCTTTTATGACACCCCAAGAGTGTGTAGTTGTTCAAAATGTAAAGGATTGAAGGTGAACCCTTAGCATGTCATGTTGTTCCATTATATTAATGATTGACTACCCAAAGTTGGCAGTCTAATACCTCCCACTTGGTTAGGGATCCAATAGGTTATATAAGAAAGACACATATGAATAGTTCAATTATATTCTCTTTTTTTGAAAAATTGCAAGCCAAATCAACTATGTTTCATCTGAAATTGACCAAATAGTCTCCTTATGTTGATTCAACCAAGAGTTATGGTGACAATGTATTATATAAATACTACCCAAAACAACTCTACTAAGAGATCCAAAAAGTTGCACTAGTTGAGAGAAAAACTATCAAAGTACGTGCCAAGGTCAATTCATTTGTTGGAGGCCAACAATGACTTCTCTCTTTCTATCCATCTACAAAATAAATAGCAAACCTATTAAAACCATGATTAAGACTAAATTCTAAAATAAATGTTGGGACTAAATTCTAAAATAAATGTTGTAAAGATTAAGTTGTTTATCTTTTCACATGTGTTTGTTCCTCCAAAATAATTAATGGCACTTAAATGCCATTTGGTGGTCCTTTTTATAGTTGATTTGGTTACTTCAATATTGTTAAATACAAACAAAGAATTTCCATGTATAGTATGTGCATGAATGGTTATGATTCTGGAAACTTTAATAGAAAGAACGTGTTATATATTGATGGTCATCCATGCACTCATGGGAACATTGCAGGGTTCATAAATAGTTGTAGGTGCTTATTGTTCAATACAAATTGTTATTTTGAGGAAAAATCCAACGACAAAGAGTTCTTTAAGAAAAGGAAGGAATTCAGAGTTGCAGTTTTGCATACAATATGTAGTTTGTCTCTTGATAATGAGTTTTTAGTAAACTATAATTGTCGTAGACCACCAACCACTCATCAAAGGTAGCATGCATTGGGACTACCTTTAGACATCCCCTTGGGGTACAAGAAAAATATCATTGAGTAATTGTATTTTCAATTTTCAATGGAACTAATGTAAATTCATTGCTTAATTTGACTTTTTTTATAAAGTGGTTGCTTGCATACGTATTGGGAAAAAAATTCATGCTTCTAATAAAATTTTGCTCTAGTGTTTAAACATACTAAATTCATTTTGTTTACTAATATCATCGATTTACTATTCAATATTTTTGCAATCAATATTTTGATTATGAGTGACAAATCTACCATCTACTATTACACCCCACTATAATGTCAACTCAAGGGAAGTATATTAAATGAGAATATCTCAAAGAGGAATCATATCGATTATGGTTGAATCAATCATATATTCAATTTCCACTACATCCTGAGTCACCAATTTAAAACATCTACAGTAACACTAGTTCTTCACATGTTAAGGGTGAAGACAATGATATAGAGGTTGGGATGGATGATTTCTTATGGGTCGGATACCCATGCCATGGAGGGAATATTTTTAAATACATTATAGAAAGATGAGCTAGGGGACTATACTCATGTCATCAATACCTTCTTTGAAAGCCTGAAATTTGCTTCCGCCACCCCTCTCTTTGGGCATGGGTCAAACTCTAACCAACTAGGGACAATAATGTTACTATACAAATTGGAATCAATGTATGGTATGTCAAACGCATGTTTCTCAACACTAGTGAGGTAAATAACCATTAAGTCCCCTATATTTTAGTGAATCTTGTCACACAATTAGTAATGAAAGTGTATTTTATGCATGCTAAATGACAGTGTACTTTTATATTGCCTACTAATTTCAAGTTACTTAAAGACAAGGTACTTCCAAGTGATAATGTCATCACTGGTAATTGCACAGAGGCAAAGCAATCGCTGAAAAGGTTGGGTGTTGAGGATACATCATATCACACTAATATAATTTATTGTATCTATACATAGGTGAATATGGGGAGAAAGAGATATGTTTAGAATGTGACCATGATTGGTACTAGATTTATTTTTTTTAAAGGGTTAAGGCACATTTTCTTCCAAATAAGAGATTGAGGCACATACATATAATCCCAAGGATTAAAAGGCTCTTTTATTACAAACAATTAGCTATGTTGCAGGGGTGGTATGCCTCACATAGAAGTGAGCCAAGAGTTATGTGAATCAAAATGGATTCAATAGCCATGAAGCATATAGGGGATACATGGCTCGATAAATTCAAGGATGAAGTATGAATCCTTCAATTGAGCATAGACATGGATGGAGTTAACCTATATCCCCTTCAAAACACCAACTATCCTATTTGGATAATGTTGGGGATCAACAAAAAATATATCCCCCCATGGTTGTACATGAAGAATGAACATCTTATGTTGGCTCTTGTGGTCCTTTATAGAAGAAAAGTGAAGAGAATGGATGTCTTCTTCCAACCATTTATTGATAAATTGAATAAATTATGGGAAGGGATACATGTATATGATGTATCAAGACCCATACCAACAAAGAGGTATTTTATGTTGGATGGCATATGTGTGTACACCATGCATGACTATATAGGACTAGGACTTTTCTCTAGTAAGCATGTTGATTGATATTTTTATATTTGTAAAATTAAATAGCATACTTAATTTGGTGCACAATTTCCTTTTGGTGGTAACATGTTTCATATACAATAACATCACAATATTTCTAACAAAACGGCATCATGGATGTACATTTTGTGGACCTTTTATAAGCACTAGGTGATCCAACCACCTATGAAATCCAATGTACGAATGATCAAGGGTATTCCTCCAAGAATACCACCCTTATCGAAGAGCATCATCTGCCTTCAATGGTAAACTAGAGAAAACCTAGAAACCTAAAATAATGGCATCGATACACTAGCTTAGGGCATATGACACAAAGAAGGAGAAGAAAATTCCAACATTATTTTATTCAAATGAGGAACCTATGTTTGATGATCCTGAATCATTTGACAGTGATGTTGAGGAAATGTTGATTGGGATAAAAATAAAATCTATATTTTATTATCTTCTATATTGGAAGCATCTTAAGATTGCCCACTTACTAGATCCCATACATATATTCAAAAATGTTTCATCTTCTTTATGGAGGCACATATCATTAGAAAAAAGTGACATGTTAGGTGTTATGAGAGATCTTATTTCTTCAAATAATAAAAAGAAACATTGGTCAAGAAAAGAAAGTAGATGAGACATTGGTCTCTCTTGGTTTTTTGAATAAGATGATGTCACATGGATTTTGAAGGAAAAGAAAAATTCTAGAGAAAGATGTTATATTGGTTGTGAAGATACCTTCTTTATATGGGTCGAATATATGACTCTACTTCACCATAGAAGAACGATTGTTGAGGTTGAAATCACATGACCATTTGAACCTTCTAAGGATATTTATGTTGATTTCTTGTTTTTTTTTTTCTATAATGTAGGTTATAATATGTTATGCACTCATAATTTGATGACAATTAATTGTGTATGTGTTTATTTTGTAGTGATATTATCCTTTGCTCATGCATGTTTGTCTGAACCATGACTTCCCATGACCTGTTACATGCCATATCTAAATTTTCCACATTTGTACGTTGGATTACATCAAGGGAGATTCACGTGGCTATCATTCCATGGTGGCATCAAGAGATGTCTAAGATTGTTTAAGCATGTTTGAGAAGGATCTACTCACAAGTTTCATGGACTTGCAAGTCCATCTTCTAATTCACTTAGCTGATGAGATTGAATTAGTTGGGTTGGTCTCATGTCATCGGATGTTCTTCTTGAAGAGGTAAATGAAAAAGTTGAAGAACTTTGTTCGACGGGAAAAACCTGAGTGGTCTATGGTGAAGGAGTACATAGTATATGAGTCATTCTATTATGCTAGTGAGTACATCAAACAAATCGACTATACACTAGTTGGAGTGGTTTCATATGACCAATGGGATGAAGACAAAAGGAAAGGGGAGCTACTCCAAACGAACAAAAAAAGGTGCATGAGAAAGAATAAGTCGTTTATCTTTTGTCAATTTTCTACAAAGTAGTAATTGTTTACACTAAACTTGATAATATATATTTGATCTCATACTATTTGTTTTGATTTCATGAATACATCAATGAAGTCAAAATTTAATGCCATCAATAAAAAAAAATATTTAAAATGGGAAGTAAACACAACCATGGGTTGCATTGTATGAAGAGAAGAGAAGGAAATGTGATAGTGAAAGAAAAGAATTTAGATAGTTGAATAGTAGAATCATGTCTTATCCTAATCATATAAAAGAAAATATATCACTAATTTATCCCAAAATTTGGTAGCTAGCCAGATCAAATAGAAATATGACACATTTGTTCATTACCTGCATGGTAAAAAGGATGCACTAAACATAGGGATTGGATTCAACTACTTTGTAATAATCTCTCAGCTATATACATTTTTCAGTTTATAATGCATGTTTGAATTATAACATGCATTATGTTTTTATTTTAATCCGTTGGTTACTAGACACATAACACGGTCCTTTGTAATTATTTTCACACTAAGGATGTCAACGATGGACGTGCCACACTTAAGTATGGAGTGGAGGTTGAATTTGACCACTCTATTCATGCTAGCCATCATGATTAGAACTTTAAATAGAGGGTAAGTTAGGTTACATCAAAAAGATATAAAAGATCATGTAAGTGGACTTCTCATCTTTCCAATGTGTTATTTTTAGGTGCAAGTGGTGGGAATACCTTTAACCAGAGTAATGTAAAGGAATATCATGATAGTGTTCTAATATGTATCAAATCTAATTAGGTGTGAGAGGAAAAGAAGGAACCTTATATTTTCCCAAAACATTGCAACCAAGTGTTTTTTTTACCTAGATGTGTTGGATAGGAATTGGTGGTGTTTAATAAGACGTGATATGAGATCAAAACATATTTTTGAGAAAAACCATGTTATCATGCCAAGTGAGGAAGATAATTAGGGTGATGGCAACAAAGAGTGATATGTACATGTTTTCAAAATTTATGTTGTGGATGTGTCGTTTTATTACGGATTTATATAATGGCCAATTTTGTTTTTTCTTCATTTTATGATGTTGGAAACAAAAAGTTCACAACGATTTACAACCATCATGTTGAAAAAAAAATGTTTTAGAACTTCAAGCACTTTAATAAATTATGGATCATTTTAAATTGTAAATCGATCTACATGTTGTCTCTTTTATTAGATTAATCTCAAATGATATCTTACAGCTTACTACTATAATTTTAACTTTATGAAAAAAATGCAATTGAAAGTATTTGGAAATAGATGGTATGTGCAAATCTTCCTTGAGGGAGTTTTACATGTCCCCTTCCAACATAATATACTTCATGTGTAGTGCATATGGAGCCCAATCCCATTCCAACACTAAGGGCATCTTCCCGTGCACTTATCAAATTCATGCCCTGACTGGAAATCACCACATTGCTAGCAATCACATCAAAGTGAGGAAAATCCATCTTATCATAGCCTATCATATCTCTTTGGTATATTGAATCACCCTATGTGCTAGCCTGTAGGGGATGTGACAATCTATGGAGTCATGAATTCTTTAACTTGAGTATACCTATCTGCAAAAAAATCCAAGTTCTTATTTTTAACTATTTGTAAAATCCTTGACCCAACAGTCCCTTATTATGTAACTAGTGCACACAGAAATCCATGCCTCTCCTTTGGGGCATCAATTATATGAATACTATCAGTTGGAAACAAACAAAACAGATTGCAAAAAATACCAACTTGCTACACTTTTCCCTTTTTCACGAGATCATCTTGATTGCTATCTAGAATAATTGCATTCACACTAGCATTGATGAGAAGCTAAATCCTCTCTTTATTAATTTGTCTCGTCCCAAATTGTTTATCCAACAATTATCTTTCCATCGGGTCCAAGAGATGGAATCCCCATAGGAGGACTCTTCTTAATTATCTTCACCCAGGTCAAGCAAGAGGAGATAACTCGTAGGTGGTTGAGAAGGAAATCTTCTCTTGGCATAATCAGTTGGATTAGGAACACCATTGAACAATGAGGAACAATTTCTCGTCCTTATTCAGAACTTTCAAATCTGTAAAATATTAAACTTTTAAAAAATTTGGGTGATGAAGGGCTTCCTTCTGTTTATCCAATCCATGGTTGGAAGACAAGAAATTTTTCCAAAGCTCAGTGACCAAGACAAAAAATCAAGACACGTGCATATTGCTTTCCTAGTATTCACTTTTCCAAAACTACAGGATCTCCAATTTGTTGGTTGATCTAGATGCCAATAAAGGAGTCAATTTGGCACTTAGAAAGATGGTTATATCATCTTATTTATGGACCCTAGTTTTTTAAAGCCCCACTCTATAAGTATGAGAATAAAAATTAGAACTATAAAACTATGTAATATTATGCATGAGAATGGCAATGAGATTTATTAATGGATTTCAATCATGTAAGAGTTTGAAACCCCTTGAATTACATTTTATTTACAAGTCTGAGCCTTGAGAAGGAAATTTGGAAGAACTTGCAGAATATTTCCATGAGACAGTTGTGCAATGCCAATGGATTATGTATTGTTTCATGCCATAATATGAGCATGTCGTCTTAGTGCTCCAGAACATGGATTATAGCAAGGTTCATTTGCAAGTTTTGGGTTTGGAATCCATGAATGGATTCCCTCTAAAGTTAATGCTAGACTAGTGGATGAAATTATATTTCAATTTTATCCTCTCAGCTACTTATATATAACAATAAATGCCATGAAAGATTATAACATTTGTGATGCATGTCTTACATACATGTTAAATATTTTCTAATATGTAGTGTTGTATATATGCTTCTAGCCTTGAATATTCTTTTACAAAGTACTTATTACCGATACAACATAATTTTCAACGTAAAATAGCATTGATAACTTATGTTGATATGCGTTCTTGTTATGGTTTGACTTTATATCATTATCTTGAGCTTGCATGCAGGATTTTTGCTTATCTTTTTCTCTGAGTTAGGGGACAAAACATTTTTTATTATAGTAAGGAAGAAACCTTGGATTATGTTTCAACATTTTACTTAATAACTTGATGTTGTGTTTTTAAAAATGGACTATGCCACGTAAAAGGGCCATTTGTAGAGGATTTAGCTTAAACGTTTGGCACAGATGTAATCATTTTGTCTCTTTCTCTATAAATGACTTCTCTAATCAAGTAAACAAAATTATGTGAACAGTAGTGTAACGTACCTAGTCTCCCAACTGAGTATCGTTACCACCTTGTAACATTTCCCATTACCAGCACTTACAACATGCTCTGATACCACAATGTAACGTCCCCATCCACCCCAGGTTGGGCCACGTCTCCAAATCCCAACTTGTGTAGCTCTGAATCCACCAAACTGTAACATCCCCAGCATACTACTAAGCAATTATACTCCAAAGATCCATTGTGTGGATTCTATTCTAACACAATTCTGTGTAGTATCACTTGAAGTAGTGCGTTCAACCTCAAAACAAGTTGCACCATGCTAAATTTCTCCTTTTTAACACAACTTTAAGCAGTGGAAGTAACTAAAAACAATTGCACACAAGCACACTGAACACATAGCATTATTATGCACGCAACCTGATCTAGGTGGATATCGGTGGCCACCCACCTTTTCCGACTAGCCCAAAACAGTTTTCTGGTAATTTTGGCAATTTACTATTTTTAGCAGTTTTTAACTTCTGGGTCCAATTTGAGGGTCCAAATGAAGGTTTTTCAATATAGATATTCTCAATGATTTCCCACAACATAATTGAGCCCCCAAAATGAATATCCTCGACGATTCCTTTCCAACGAGCTATCATACGCCTAAAATGGAGATCGTATGAAAAAGTTACGACCCCGAGAAGTTAATGTACTAACTTACCCAAACGGGGCCCACATGGCTTTTGGCGCTTCATCTCCTAGGGTTAGGTTTTTGGATGTCTAGGGTTTTTGAATTCTTTTTTATTGTAAAAAGGCCTTAAGAGCCTCATTGTTATCATCTTCTTACGAATGTGAGTAGCCATCACATCTCTTCTCAGAGATAAGTTGCCACCATTCTAGTGAGTCTTTCACTCTGTATTTTTACAGTCTCTGTACATTTCCTTCATTAATAGAAATCGTGTATTATTGTATATCTGTGTTTATGGTTTCATCTCTTATACATTTATGTTATATTATTGAATATCTGCGATATCTCTGTGAATTTCTTTATTATATCTCCTCTCTCATTTCGTGTCGAAAATAATCTGGATCAGTGGTATCAGAGAAGGTTGTTCTTGATCGTTTTTTCAGTGCATATCCCCGACGAGGTCCGAGTATATCAATTTGGGTCTCGAGCTTGTCTCTCTTGAGGACAATCGCTCTCACACACCCAAGAAACCCTCAATGGTGGAAGAAAAGAAAAATGATGGAGCAGACGATCCTATAAGTCCTTTGCTTGAGCAAGCTCTCACGCGACAGAGGGACGAAATGATGGAAAAAAATTCCCACATCCTTCAACGCCTCCCGATAGCATCAGGCGCATCTTCAGCAAGCGGCCACTTTGGAGGCACCTTGCCTTTTAAGGTACAGGTCAATTTTTATATTCCTATATTTGAAGGTCATATAGATGTGGATGCCCTAGATAAATGGTTAAATCTGTTAGAAGGTTATTTCTCTGTTCATAATTTTTCTGACAAAGAAAAGATCATCTTCGCGCTCCTTAAGGCTCTCCCCCATGTCAAACATTGGTGGGAAACTTACTGGGAGTAGATTTCCACAGAGGAGTCTGGAATATATGGGGTTGATCCCACTTGGGATTTTTTTGTGGATGCAATAAAGGAACAGTATTACCCTATTGGCAACTATGAGGACCAATACATGAGATGGACCACACTGCGGCAAGAGAGGGGCCAAGTGGTTCTGGAGTTCACCAATACCTTCCATACCTTTCACACCAAACTGGGTATCAAATACTCTAAACAACATTTGGTTCTGAAATGTCATGGGGCTCTACACAGATACATCCAAACTGAAATGGAGTTTCTAGACATCTCATCACTCGGTGTTGCCTATCGATATGTTGTTAAAATCGAGAAAAATTCAGACACCAAAACAAACAGGATTTTGGGCCTGCAAATCCGCAACAACCAAAGTATGACAAAGACATCCCTAACAAACAGTCTCACAAAAACCATTCCAAGCCATAGGAAAAGAAGGGTCACGGGAAGACAAAGAAGGACACCGGAAAATGGTGTGATTTCCACAAAATCCCTTGGAACAACACCGATGAATGTCTCTCAAAACAGTCATTGGTGGCCAAGATAAAAGACAAGGAGCCGAGCCCTGATTCAGAATCTGATTCTGAAAATACTGGTAGAGGATAGATCATTAACGCAGACCCCACTGCTATTATCGTGACCACAGCAATTCAACTAGAAGAACCAACAGATCCTGAAGAGGGGGAATGCCTTTTTCATTCACAGATGTGGGTGAAGGGGATGTCGTTGCATTTTATTGTTGATAGCGGAAGCCAGAAGAACCTCATCTCAATAGAGGTCGTCAAATAGTTGGGATTGTCGACAACACCACACCTATAGCCATACAACATCAGGTGGCTTCGCAAAGGACGAGATATTCGTGTCAGCCAATAGTGTCTATTGTCATACGACATCCAGCCCTTCAAGGATGAGGTATTATGTGATGTTGCCCCACTGGATGTCTGTGATGTTCTCTTGAGCCAACCATATATGTGGAAGTGTCATGTTGTTTATGAGTCTCGAACTCGCAGCATCATTGTTTCTCTGGGGGGTCATCTCTATAGAATACCAGAGGTAGTTCTGACTACTGTTCCACCTAAAAAGTGTCGCAAGGTAGTATCTCATACTGCAAAATTAAGCTTCTTCACAATATGTTCAAAAGGGGAACATAAGGACACTGGAACCCCTACAGCCTCGCCCCAAGCACCTTCTATCCAACAGAAGCAAGTCGACAAGGTTGCAGCAAAATGCAAAGATTCCTTATCCACACCATCCTCTCATGTAGCCTGACTTGTTGATCATCCTCAGCCTCAACAGTTTCATGACATACTTCCACAAATTGAGCAATGCGACGTCTCTAGCAAGGCAAGCAGCTCACCAAGATGCAGATTCAGCAAACGCTTTTCCCTCTCCCTCGAGAACTCAACACAATGGATACCATTGATTCCTAAGGAGGGAGGATTTATCCAGGTGGATATCAGTGACCACCCACCTTTTTCGATTGGCCCAAAACAGTTTTCTAACAATTTTGGCAATTTACTATTTTTAGCAGTTTTTAACCTCCGGGTCCAATTTGACGGCCCAAATGAAGGTTTTTCAAGATCAAGGTTATCAATGATCTCCTATAGCATAATTGAGCCCAAAAAATGAATCTCCTCGAAGATACCTTTCCAACAAGCTATCATACACCTAAAATGGAGATCGTATGCAAAAGTTACGACCCCGAGAAGTTAATGTACTAACTTACCCAAACGAGGCCCACATGGCTTTTGGCACTTCATCTCCTAGGGTTAGGTTTTTGGATGTATAGGGTTTTGGAATTCTTTTTTATTGTAAAAAGGCCTTCAGAGCCTCATTGTAATCATCTTCTTGTGAATGCGAGTAGCAATCACATCTCTTCTCAAAGATAAGTTGCCACCATTCTAGCGAGTCTTTCACTCTGTGTTTTTACAGTCTCTGTACATTTCCTTCATTAATAGAAATCGTGTATTACTGTATATATGTGTTTATGGTTGCATCTCTGATACATTTTTGTTATATTATTGAATATCTATAATATCTCTTTGAATTTCTTTATTATATCTCCGCTCTCATTTCGTGCCGAAAATATTCTGGATCACAACCATCCTGGCGTCACACGCCAATTATAATTTACTTATGAATAAGGTTTAATTCCCTGTATGCACACATGAATTCCAGCCTCCTTTTCACACAGGATACTTCCTTGCACACCCGGTCATTCAATCCTTTCCTCAAAGGCTCATGACCAATAACAAAGGATAACTTAATAGGAAAACTAACAATAAATGGCATACTCATGCACAACTAAAATAATGACTATCAACACCACAATTACATGTGGAAGAAACATTAAATAGAATAACAACAATTAATTATATGTAACAACATACAAGAATTAACCCATATCAAGCATAGATAAACAAGCACACAGTATATGAGACAAGCACATAAAGTACACTTATCTTTTATGAAATTCACCAACTACATGCAGAACTCATACGTTCCTCCCAGCCATAGACTTTGTTTCTCATAATCTTTCAGCAATAGGTCACCCCTGAGTTGGGGCTTAACTCCACCAGGTAAAAAGGGTTTCTAGTGATAGGTTGAGGTTTGATTCTTAACAAAATTGCTCAGTGCAAGGTGCCTGGTGTTGCAACTAGCCTATATTCCCTCATTCCCTGTGCACCTGTCACACCCAAGGAAGTGTGCCACTTATCTAATCAACAGTCCCGTGGCTGCCCCACTTCCTTTCCAGGATTACCAGCCACATGTCGAATAGGAAGTCTTTGATCCCTGCGACTAATTCCCCAACACATCATGGAATAATTTTCAGCAAAACTCTCACTTGGAGAGTATGCTCACGTTCCTGACAACCCACTCCTTCAACAGCAAATCTCTCACCCAGAGAGACTGCTCACAGGCCTAACAACCCACCTCTTTGACAGTAAAACTCTGATCACAGTACAGAAACTCCTTACAAGATTATTTTTGCAGATAAGGTAATAGTCGTCCTCTCCCGAGACCGACCCCCTTTGCACATGAGAGTGAATAAAATGAATAATCCCCCAATCTCTGCAAAATACACTAAGGCCAGCAATTTATATTGCATGCCTTAAATTCGACATATGTCACCCTCGGAAGTAGTTTAAGCCACTTGGTGATTCATTCCCTACCCTCAAAAACTTAGGATAAAATAATTATCCAAGATTACACTTTTCCAAAAATATTATAAAACATTCCCTAAGACTTATGTCTCGCCTCCTTTTCCCTTTTCCAATGGAGTCAACCCCCCCATTTATTTTCATTTGAGTCTGTCTGCGCATAAGGATGTAATATTATATTAATAACTGATATTATATTTACATGGATAGGTGTACTATCCTATCTGTGTTTTGGCTCACCAGCCTCATAATCATACAGGCTCTCCGGACTTAATACATATATATTCATATATATACATATATAACTCAGATATGTGTGCACTGCCAGGTCATTCCCGCACACTTACCCAAGTGAGCGCAATGCTTTGAAATGTGTGCACTTACCCAAGTTCACACAACACTATGAAATATGTGCACCATGTCTTTGATAACAATTCTCTGCACACTACTCAGGTGCACGCAACATCAAAACTTAGTGTCAATGTCTCACTAGCCTAAATGTACATTTACATTAACAATTGGTACCAACTGCTCACCAGCCTATATGTACAATTACATTTACAATTAGTACACATGGTTCACCAACCTATATGTACAATTATAAAGGGTTCATATCAGTGACATTACATTACCCTCCCCCTTATTTGTGCATTGTTCTCAGTGCATCATATACACATGTACATATTTGTGCACTGTTCTCAGTGCATCATATACACATGTACATACAAAATATTTAAAAATATGTGGATACTCTACCTGCATATCATCCTAGCATTCCCAAGTTGCATCCTCGGGACCATACCAGTGTTGATTAAGGTTGGTTGTCATTGATGTCAACCCTTGAAGAAAGCCCAGTGGCAAAAAGGTTTGGTTAATGGACACAAGTTTGTTTGATTTAAATATGACTCATTATTGTTTTGTCATGGTTTATAAGAATTATAGATGGATGAACTCCAAAGTGGTCCCCTTATGGTGAAATCCTTCACAGGAAAACACTTTGCGGATTGAGTTATCCTAGAAGTATGGTTAGAGAACCCATGCTTATTTGTGGAATAATGAGATGAAGGTTAGTGGATTTTTTAGTGAAACTATCCTAGCTGGATAGTGTTTGTCATGCCATTTCCGGTGGTATGTGGAACGTCACATAACTCCTCATGGTTAGAGAATTATGGCCATGAGAAGTTGGAGAACCCAGGTTTGGGTAATGGACCTAAGTTTGTGTGATGGATAATGGTATGAGTTTTGATATATTTTTGGGTAATACTATTCTACATGGATGGTACATTCCATTCCATTTCTGGTGGTATGTGGAATGTCACATAATTCCTCATGGTTTGAGAGTTATGGCCTTACGAAGTTGGAGGACCCTCTTATGTCATCTAGAAGCCCCAAAAGGTCAAAGTAGTCAAAGTGGTTTAAGAGATTTCAGAAGGTAAATAATAAAGTGAAGTTATGAGTGTACTACAATTCAAATTGAATACAAAACAAATTATTTAAATAATAAATTTAATGGAGAAATTAGTAGTGGGTTAACCCTAAAATAAGGAAAGTGGGCAAAGTGACCTAGAAGATGTTTTTAAGGAAGCTACTTCGATAGTATAAATAAGAGGAAAGGCTCTCTAATTTAAGAAAAACTTGAGAATATTGAATACCTATAGGTGTCTGAGGTAACCAAATGATATCTAAGTCGAATTTCTGAGGGAAGCTGAAGAAAAGAAAGCCGGAATTCAAGGAAGGATAAATTATTTTGATGATGTTTTCTAAGGTATGTTATTTACAGGTCATCTCACCATTTTCGTAATAAATTTTTTTCTAGAATGATTCAGAACGTGAAATTGTTGTGTCATTGAGGAAACATATCCAAGTATCTATGGTAAAAAATTCATCTTGTGGGCCGTTTTATTTTTGGAGTTACACTCCGTGGAAAATAGGGTTTGTGGCTAGTCCTGAAACTAGTCAAAAACAGGTGTTTCGGGTAAAAACGTCATAACTTCTTCATAACATATCCAAATTCAGTAAGAACAAATGTGTTAGTTAGAGTACAGTCTGTAGTATGTTGTGTAATTGTTTCAGATCGATTCAAAAAATATTCCGTGTGAGGAACGCTCTACAAGGTCGCTCTCTAGAATAAGCCAGAATTCAACAAGGTATGACATTTTTGCTATAACTCATTTTATGAGAAGTTCCAAGTAGTGACACCTTAAGGAATTCCATAAAACACACTGAATAAAATTGTGTATCATTTTCATATCTTTATTCATTACAAGTACAAATTTATGATTATTTCAAGTTAGGGTTGTTGACTAATCCAAAACTAGTCATGTGAGACTAAAGAAAAGTTTGATGAAAATACTAGTCTCTTGTTGTTAAAGTTAAGGAATGTTTGCAGGTATGTGATAATATATACCAG
>ML777475.1:694787-728935 GCA_009831015.1 Picea engelmannii
ATGTCACACAAATCCAATTTATACATGCTAATGATTGTATCATGGATCTCATGTGCCCTCATGTTGAGTGTGTCAGCCACCTTGTTCTCTTTTCCTTTGGTATGTTTTATGTCTAAGTCATACTCACTGAAGAATTCTAACCACCTATTTTGTATGGCATTTAAACTTGGATGTCCAAATAGATACTTCAAACCACTATAGTTTGTCCTCGGCTCAAATCTTTTACCCATGAGATAGCGTCGCCACATCTTCAAGGCATGCACTATGGCTTCCAATTCCAAGTCATGAGTAGCATAGAACCTTTCATGCTCTTTTAACTTTCTTGATTTGTAACATACCACATGCCCATTCTGACTAAGGACTTCATCGATCCCTTCCTTGCATGCATCCATTCACACAATGAATTCTGCATCAAGATCAAAAATTCTCAAAATTGGCGCACTTGTAAACAAACTCTTCAAGTGTTGAAAACTCCTTGCACAATCCAGAGTCCATTCAAATTGTGCACATTTCTTTTGCAAAGATGTAATTGGATGCGCAATCTGTGAGAATCCTTCAATAAACCTTCTATAATACCCTTCCAGTCCCATAAAGGACCTTACCTATATGACATTTCTTAGTGTCGCCCATTCCTCAATGGATTTTATTTTCATTGGGTCCACTATTGTTCCTTCTTTTGAAATAATATGACCCAAATAATGAATTTTCCTCTGGTAAAATGAATACTTTCTCAGCTTTGCATAAATTTGATGCTCCCTCAATACCTTTAACACCATCTTCAAGTGTTTCTTATGTTCTTCTTAGGATTTAGAGTAAATAAGTATGTCATCCAAAAACACAATGACAAACTTATCTAAATAACTTCTGAAAACTCCATTCATCAAACACATGAAGACAACTAGTGCATTTGACAACCCAAATGGCACCACTATAAACTCATAATGACCATACCTTGTTCTGAAGGTAGTCTTATTGATGTCTTCTTCCTTAATTATCACTTGGTGATAGTCATTCAGATCTGAGATCAATCTTTGAAAATATATTCCCACCCCGCAGTTGATCAAAGAGGTCATCTATCCTTGGCAAAGGATACTTGTTCTTTATTGTTACCTTGTTCAACTGCTTGAATTCAATGCAGAGTCTAAACGTACCATCTTTATTTTTCACAAATAAAATCGACGCACACCAAGGTGACACACTTGGGCGTATATACCCCTTCTTCATAAGATTTTCAAGTTGCATCTGCAACTCCTTCAACTCTGGTGTACTCATCCTATAAAGATTCCTGGATACAAGAGCTACTCCTAGCATCATATTTATAGATAAATAAATATATCTTTTTGGTGGTATCCATGGTATCTCTTTAAATACATCCTCGAATTCCTTCAGTATTGTGCAGTCTTCAACACTTGGCACTTTATGCACGAGTGCCTCCTCCATGTGCGTTGCAAATACTTGACATCCTTTCACATGTCTTTTCTTTAATTGCAAGGATGAAACCTCTCTGATAGTCACAACTCTTGGAATTACGTGAACCAATCTTAAGTTCCCTTCCTCATCCAAGCAACTAAATGCCTTATTGTAATAGTCTAGGACAGCATGGAGCTCATCTAAACAATCCATACCAATGAGGCAATCATACGAGCCCAAAGGTAAAATATTCAAATCAACCTTTGTGCACAGTCCAGTCATATCCATTGCACATGCCTTGACCATCTCATTAATTTTCCTTTTTGCTCATGTATATAACTGCACCAACCAAGGTTTTCCAAGATTACTTCTCGGAAAATGGAATATTTCCACCATATTAGGATCTAGATAACTATGACTAGCTCTTGAATCGATTAAAATAGCAATGGGTTGATCATTAGTCTTACCTTCCACCTCGATCATATTTGAATGAAACTCATCATGCTTGTTATCCATGGTTGCGTAAATCCTTGGCACATTTATGCCCATGTCCTCAACTATCGCAGCTTGTTGTACACTATGCGCAGTCCTAGATTTATCACCTCTTTGAGGGAAATCTTTGTTCATATGATTCCTGCCACAACTCCAAGATTGAATAGATTCTTTCCATGGATTTTGCCCCACATTCTCTGAAATTCTTGCTTCTTGGAGAATTGGTTGTCCTTGTGCAGTATTTCTGAAAAACGGTGGCTTAACCCCCTTTTTCCTCTGATCCACATTGCTTTTCATCTTATCTTCCCAAGCCTTTTAGAAATTCGATCTTCCCCTTTGCTTCTCATAAAGACGCTTAGCATGCCTTATGATTTCCTCTGGTGTCTTAGGGTCATCATATTGTATCTTGTCATGGATAATTGAAGGCAACCCACTCCAGTATCTTTGAATTTTAACTTGCTCATCCTTGATGAATGCAAGATATTTCAGCACCTCTAAGAATCTCCTTTCATACTTGTCTATATATTGTCATACTCCCAAGATTGATTTTGAAGAACTCCTTCATTTTCTTCTCATAGTATCGCTTGGTTAAGTATTTCCTTTGGAAATACCTCTTGAACTCCCTCCAAGTAACTTTATTATCATCAATGTGTTTCACTTGCACAAACCAATCCCACCACATCGATGCCTTTCCTTTTATCTAATAGATAGAAAATCACCCTTCTGCCTAGAAGAATAATTATGCAACTAGAAGTACTTCCTCATACCCAGCAACCAGGTCTCTACATATTCATCCTTCTTGTGTTCATCGTCGAATCTAGGAAGCTTGATCTTATTCATTTCTCCCTATAGCTCACCCACCCCAGTCTTTCTCTTATGCTTCCTAATAGGAGATGGACTCAAACTACTACACGCTTTCCTAAAAGAATGCTTTGGTGAGTGGTGATGATGCCTATCAACATTCCTTGCTTCTCTTCTTTTCTCATCATGATAGCTACGACTCCTTGACCCACTTGACTTTGTCTCCATATCCATTTTGTTTTTTATTTTTTCCATGATTTGCATCGACTTGACATTGTAGTCATCTTGCTACTCCATGGCTCTCATAATCCTTTCATTACCAGCTTTATAACTTTGGACATTGTTTTGCAATCCCTTTATGGTTTCTACCAAGTTCATGTGGTCCTCCTTGGATTTTGTACCATTGGTGCCCAACTTGATATATAGATCCCCAAATTCATCATCAGGATTGTGAGTCCTCTACGCATTTTCCATGCTTTTGACCTCTACACTGATTTTTTCCTTCTATAATCATTGATAATTCAGCAAAATGTGCAGACAACAATATTTGTCAGGTGAAATCATGAAACAACTTCATGAAAACGTTGCACCATCTTGTCAGAATCCTTTCTTTTGAAGCTCATGCACGCACTGGTATTCAACACATGCCAATGTGTAATGTCCATTTCAACATGTACATCATTCAAAATTTCACATGCACCACCAATTTGTTCCGCGCAGCCCCAAACCTTTAGTGCGCACATCTACACATTCCTACTTAATGTGCACCATGGCCACGCTGAAATTCCAAATTCGGTCACTTACTGTTGGCACAGGGGTAGACCCAGGGTTCGACGCTTCAAAAGTGCACCAAAAAAACCCTAACTATCGAACCTTTCGGAAACACCTGCGAAGCAAATGAAGTCTCACCCGAGGTAGAGGCAGGGGGAGTTGTAGGACTCAAGTGTCTACAACCTAACTAGGACACAGATCTGTGATCACAACACTCAGCAGAGCACTTAGCCAATAACATGCATTAGTCCTTGACCCTTATTCACATCATAGGTTAAACCCTTATTACATATCAGCGCAGTAGTAATCAATATTAAGTACATCTAATCAATTAGCACATAGCATTAACTCATATCTAGCATTCATTTACCATTAATAGAGCACTAAGCATCCATACATCTATCTAACATATATAAAGACTAGTACACTAAGCAGATAAACACATAAACAGCATGAACAGCATGAACATCATTGCACAAAGCACATCAACACAGGATATACGTGGTTCACCCCAGTGTGGGGCTACGTCCACCAACTCTTCTTCTTCTTTATTAGTCTCCTTCAATCTTCTTACAGGCACCAAGCCATAGAGCCAACTCCACAAAGGATAGGAGATCTACGTGCACCTCACCAGATCCTCCTTCCCCGAATTAGGTCAGAGCAAAAATCCTTACAGAGTCTGTGCACAAAACACATACAAAACGCTTGCACTTAGCTCTACAAGCCTCAACACATTCGTGCACAAAGCCAACTAGCCATGCACTAAGCCGATCAATGACTAGTAACTACTTCTTACATTACTTAGCTATGTATTTATACATTACAAAAAGGCCTAGGCATGGGTAAACCCATGGGCCGACATCCCATACCCTTTACATAAACCCTAAGAGCCCAAAAATCCTGTAAAATGGGCAAGATCCCGTGATCTCTACTTCGCCTGGGCTCTATGTCTTCGACCAGCCTGTCGAAGTCCCAAAAATGGTCAAACACGACCAACGTTTCCTCAAAACTTGGTCGAGGGCCAACACTTACCAATCTGAATTTTTCATTAAAATAGAAACTCATCCCATGCAGGCTCAGTGTCAAAATTGGAACTCTCATGCTTCTTATTGACCTCTAGCCCATACAAGTCCAGTGTTGAACCAATTTCTATAATACCAATCTGTAACGTACCCAGTCTCCCAACTGAGTACCATTACCACCTTGTAATGTTTCCCTTTACCAGCACTTACAACATGCTCTGATACCATAATGTAATGTCCCCAACCACCCCACGCTGGGCCACCTCACTCAATCCCAACTTTTGTAGCTCTGAATCCACCAAATTGTAACATCCCCAGCATACTACTGAGCAATGCTACTCCAAATCTCCACTGTGTGGATTCTATTCTAACACAAGTTTGCACAGTATCACTTGAATTAGTGCATTCAACCTCAAATTGAGTTGCGCCACACTAACTTTCTCCTTTTTAACACAACTTTAAGTAGCGGAAGTAACTAAAAACAACTCTGCACAAGCACACTGAACACATATCGTTACTATGTACACAACCATCCGGGCGTCACATGCCAATTCTAATTTCCTTATGTGTGGGTCTGATTCCCTGTACGCACACATGAATTCCAACCTCATGTGCACACAAGCTATTTTCCTACGCACCCAGCCATTCAATCCTTACCTCGGAGGCTCATGACCAATAACTAAGGATAACTTAACTGGAAAACTAACAATAATTGTCATACTCATGCACAAGTAAAATAATTACTATCAACACCACAGTTACATGTGCAAGCAACATTAAACAGAGTAATAGCAATTACTTACATGCGACAACATACAAGAATTAACACATATCAAGTGTAGATAAACAAGAAAACATTATATGAGACAAGCACATAAAGTACACTTATATTTTATGAAAGTCACCAACTACACACAGAACTTAGATGTTCCTCCCAGCCATAGACTTTGTTGCTCATAAGATTTCAACAATAGGTCACCCCCGATTTGGGGCTTAACTCCACCAAGGCAAAAGGGTTCCTAATGATAGGCTAAGGTTTGATTCTCACCTGGAGAGTATGCTCACATGCATGGCAACCTGCTTCTTCAACATCAAATATCTCACCCAGAGAAATTGATCATGGGCCTGACAACCCACCTCTTCGACAATAAAACTCTGATTACAATACAGAAACTCCTTACAAACTTCTTTGTGCAGATAAGGTAATAGTTGTCCTCTCCTTGGACCGATCCCCTTTGCACACGAGAGTGAATAAAATGAATAATACCCCAATCTCGACAAAATACACTAAGGCCAGCAATATATATTGCATGCCTTAAACTCGACATTCGTCACCCTCAAAAGTAGCTTAAGCTAATTGGTGAATCGTTCCCTACCCTCGAGAACTTAGGATAAAATAATTTTCCAACATTACACTTTTCCAGAAATATTATAAAATATTCCCTAAGACTTAAGTCTCGCCCCCTTTTCCCTTTTCCAGTGGAGTCAACCCCCCCATCTATTTTCGTCTAATTATGTCTACGCGCAGCAATGTAATATTATATTAATAATTGAGATTATATTTACACGGATAGGCGCACTAACCTATCTGTGCCCCGACTCACAAGCCTCATCATCACATAGGCTCTTCGGCCTTAATTTTATATATATATATATATATATATATATATATATATATATATATATATATATATATATATAACTCATCTCCATGCACACTCCTAGGTTATTCATGTGCACTTACCCAAGTGCATTATAACTCATCTCCATACGCACCCCTAGGTCATTCCCGTGCACTTACCCAAGTGTGTGCAACACTATGAAATGCACGCACTTACCTAGGTGTGTGCAACACTATGAAATGTGTGCACCCTGTCTTTGACAACAATTCTATGCGCACTACTCTGGTGCATGCAACTTCAAAACTTAGTGCCAACGGGTCACCAACCTAAATGTACATCTACATTAACAACTAGTACCAATGGCTCACCATCGTATATGTACAATTACATTTACAATTAGTACCCACAACTCACCAGCCTATATGTACAATTACAAAGGGTTCAGATCAAGGACATTACAAGTATTGTTTTGATTTATGGTTGGTAGATGATTTCCACACATATTGCATTGTTTTGTACACATTTTTGTTCCAACACCAAAGGCACTTTCATGAAACCCATATTCATGATAATAATAGTGAAGAATATGTTTATTTTCCTCTTTTTCTTTAATTCAACCTGTTGTTATATCTAGAATTTGAGGACATTTCCTATGTTACTATGTTGTCTTTAAGGCTCAATATAGTTGGTGGCATAGAGTACATATTTGAGTAGGCGGGAATTTTTCTATTAATGGGATTTATTTCTTAATATCCTATTTTTTTTAAAGAAAAGAGATTATATGTGTGTGTGTGTGTGTAACTATCATAACAGTCTGGAGTTAAAAGTAAAATCATAGTTCATTGTTGGACATGATAAATTCCATCCCTAGAATTTAGCTTCATACATTATATACCCAAAACTTTACATAACATTTTGGAGTTATATTAGACCCATAGTTTGACATGATACATCATAGTCTCTAGAAATCAACTATTTGCATTATAAAACAAAAATCTAACCTCATCCACTAGTCTTTCATTATAATAGAGAAGATACTCAGAGTTGGATTTGGATGGAAAATAAATTTGGAAGTTTTGGAGCAACCTCAATGCAAAACAATGATGTATTGGTTTGTTAATAATATTGCATACATGGATCAACAAAATCATGGTATAGTGGTTTTGCATTCACTTCTTCTTGCTCACAGTTGAAAAAGGTAAATAACATAAAAGATACCCAGAAAAGGATTAGATGACAAAAACATTATAATGTTACGTGCAAAAAACAATAGATATAATGCTCTAAGAAATAGACTTAGGCCAGTTGAAAAAATATATATATAAATTCCACCAACCTAGTATCATGTGATTGATTTGAAGTGCACTACAGAGCTGGGGAATCTCTGAAAATGCGAACTTAGGACTAGCTCACAAATGTCCTTCGGAATTTTGTAAGACTCCAAGAGTTGCAAGAATGCATGTGTCTCTACAGTATTGATCGGGGATTCAGTGTCAAGGTTGAGTAACGAATTTGTATTTGAGATGATGTAACATGTTGAACACTAAGCCTCCTTCCCATAACTTATAAAGCCTCTTTCCCATAAAACTTGGAAGGAAATACATGTCAGGGCCCAGAAATTGGAAATGTCGTGGGAAACCGAAAATCGATGGGCGAAATTGTTCCCTCAAGAAAAGTCATGAAATTCGTGGGAAAAATCGATGCCATGAAGCCTCAATTTGAGGAGATGCAAGAGAAATAGTTTTCATAAAGCCTTGATTCGAGGATATGCAAGGAAATTCACTCACCAAAAAATCTAAATTCTAAAAAATCGGGGCGAATTGGAAATTTAGTCATGAAATGGGGAGGGAGAACCCTCTTTGCATGGATTTTTCTTATGTGGTGAATGATCTGCTATATATTTTGTTTAGTTTGATAATTGGGCTAAAAAATACAATTTCTTAAAAACTACTTCAATAAAAATTCACCCCTTCAAAAATTTAAACCCTAAAATTTCACCCCTAAAATTATCTATGCTCCTTTCATGGAAATTTTCATTTATGTGGAAAGAGAATCATCATATCCCTTACCTTTATGAACATCCTTATATCTACAATTTTTCTTATAATGCCCATCTTTATTGTATTTCCATGACTTCCTTGAAAGATTGTCCTAGATATTTAGATCTACCTTTAGATTTAGATCTAGCTCCCGGAGATTTCATTTTTCTCTCTTGGAACCAACCTCTTACAAATAAAACGTCCTTGACCACACCCTCCATGGAATTTCTCCTCATTTCTTCTAATAATAGGGATGCAACTACATCCTGAAACTTTAATGTGAATTGAGTAGTACTACCAATTGTTACAACTAGATTATCCCAAGAATCTGGTAGAGAACATAACAAGGTAATACACTTATCTTTTTCCTCCATCTTAATATCAACAAATATAAGTTGACTTACCAGAGTATTGAACTTATTTAGATGCTTTGTCATAAAGTCACCATCTTCCATCTAAACCTATACAAGTTCTCTCTAAAAAAAAACTTGTTTACTAAGGACTTTGACTGATACAAATTCCTTAACTTTTCCCACAACCTTGCAATTGCAAATGTGCTGAACCTACACAGAATAGATCTAGCTAGGAATTGACATACACAATTGCAGAGAAAATATGAGAAAAGAGAAGCAGGAGAGAAAGAATGGAAGAATTATCATTAACCAAATGAATGAATGATCATTTATACATGATATACTATGTATAACTCAACCAATATACATTGGAGGAGAAGCCAATGTGCCATAGTGGTGGTCTAGAGTGATCTAGACACACACTAGCAGTTACGAGAGTAAACTACCACCTAATCTAGTCTCTTTGGAAGTTACGGGAGTGAACTGACACCTAGCTGAGTTAACTAGTCTATATGTCTTTAGTTAACTGACTGGAACAGAGTGAAGTGAGGAGGAGATCAAGGAATCATGAGTAATGCGCTAGTCTGGTGATGATCCCAAGGATAATGCACATTATTTGGTGATGATCCCAATGATGAATGGTGATAATCCCAATTTAGCATCTAAACTCCACTCAAATGATCAAACTAAAGTGAAAACTGAAGAGAATATTCTCCCAGAGGAATATTCTCCCTAAAATATAAGAGACTGAATAATGACTAATTAACATAGGGAAAACTTTAGGAAAAATAAATCCTAGGTGTGTGTGAAGTACTCCAACACCCCCCCTGAACGTCATTATGGTGAAAATAAAGAATGGGTCTCGGCAACAAGTTCATGTTAGGTACCCAAATACAAAAGATACACTGAAATAAACCGAGGAAAGAGGGAAAACATCATGGGAAAAACCCCCCCTCAAAGTACAATGTATGTAAAAAAGAAGAACTGGTAGTTGTTAGGCAACTGTGTCCTTCACTCCAAGACGAATTTGTAGAGAATGGAACTTTTTCTCAATGAAGGTCTTGGTGAAGATGTATGCAGTCAGTCATGTTGAAGAACAAAACTGTAGGTCAATAATCCCCTCATGTACTAAGTCTTGAATGCAGTGCATGTGTATCTCGATATGCTTCATCCACTGCCTCTAAATTGGATATCTGCATAACTTTAGAGTGCTTTGGTTATCACACCAGATGACAATTGGCCAATGAAACTGAATGTCCAACTCAATGAGAAAATGTTGTAGCCACATAGCTTGAATGGTTATGTTAACTACCCCTCTGTACTCTACCTTGGCTGAAGATAGAGAAATAGCATCTTGCTTCTAGCTCGATCAACAGATAGTCCTAGAACCAAGACTGAGTGAGTAACCAGATGTGTACTTGCGATCAATGCTATCGCTATCCCAGTCAAAATCAGTGAACCCGATGAGGTCCAATGTAGAGTCTTATGCATGGTGAGTCCCAAAGGTGATGGTGCCATGTATGTATCGAATAATATGCTTTACAGCCTTCCAGTGTAGCTCATGCGGCTCCGGCATGAACATGGAGACTACTCCAACTGGATATCAGAGGTCTAGTCTGGAGTGTGTGAGATATAACAAGCCCCCTACTAGCTTTATGTACAATGTATTGTCAACCAATGGAATGTCCCCACCATCCTCAAGTTTGACTCCTAATAGGAAAGGAGTCGGGGCATACTTGCAGTCTGTCATGTGAAATATCTCAAGGAGATCCCGTGTATACTTGGCCTGAGATAAATTGATTTCTAATGCATCCTAACTAATCTCAAGTCCAAGGAATAAATGTAGCGTACCCATGTCCTTCATCAAGAACCTATCATGCAGAATCCTCTTAACTGTAGCAATCGTTGAATCGAGCAACTGGTGATTAGAAAATCATAAACATACAGAACTAGGAGTAGAAGTGAGTCAGTTGTCCTGAGCATGTAAACATTCAGGTCTGACTTACAACGTACAAAGTTCTATTACAGCAGGTAGGAGTCCATCTTGGCATACCATGCCCTTGGATCCTCCTTGAGGCCATAAAGATACTTCTTCAGTTGACAGACCAAAGATGAATCCTGCATAAATCCCTGGGGCTGATCCATATAGATCTCCTCATAGAGATCCCCATGAAGAAATGCATTATTTGTGTCCATCTGATGGACTTCCCATCCCTTGGCTGTTACAATGGAAAGTGCCAAACATATCCATCTTCTCTACTGGAGTGAAGGTCTCATCATAGTAAATGCCATGTACCTGCTGAAAGCCTTTGGAAACTAGCTTGGCTTTGTATCTACTAATATATCCATTCGTTGCACTCTTGGTCATGTAGACCCATCTATACATGACTTTAAAGTTTCCTTCCTGAAGAAAGGGGAACCAAATCCGAAGTCTGGTTCTCGAGGGATTTGTATTCCTCCTGCATGGTGGATTCCCAAAAGGGATTTCCAGCAACTTCTCCATAAGAAAGTGGATATGAAACTGAACCAAGAAAATATGTATGGGTGGAAACGGTTCAGTGGTAGTGAGTGCAAGAAGAGGCTCCTTGAAATCAGATCAATTCCTTCTAGTATCAACTGGATCCCCAACAAGATCCCATGCATCCTGAAGAGTAGTTTGAGCCCACTTGGGCCTCAACTCTATCTCTACATCTACATCTGCATGCACTGAATCTGCATCTGACTGTATTGACTCTGTATCTGGATCATCTGAATCCTCTGAATTGGAACTCTCATCTGAAGAAGAGTTGGCATGTGCATTCTCATCATCTCTGACAGGTGGAAGAACAAAGGTGTCTACATGTGGTTGTCAATTACATGCGAAACACTTTACTCGAATTGGGCACTTTGCTCAATGATGAGTCCGTCCAAGGAAATATCAATAAGTATGTATCCCTTCGCATCGTCAAGGTATCCAACAAAGATACACTTTATGCTATGTGGATCAAGTTCCTTCCTCTTTTCAGAGGGAATCTGGGCCCATGCACATGAACCGAAAATACGAAAGTGGGTCACTTCCAGTTTGAGGCTTCTCCAAGCCTCGTAGGGGGCCTTATCCTTGAAAGATCTATGGGGAGATCTATTTTGGATGTAGTTTGCACAATTAAGTGCTTCGGCGCATAATCTCTTTGGAAGTGACTTTTCATGTAGCATGAAAGATGTCATCTCTTTTAGAGATCTATTTTTCCACTCAGCAACTCCGTTTTGTTGCGGAGTATAGGGAACCGTGTGCTGCAACTGAATCCCTGCCTCATGACAAAGATTTTCTATCTCATGGTTGACATACTCTCCCACATTATCAGTTCAGAGGATTTTGATTTTCTTTTTTGAATATGTCTCAACAAGTGCATTGAAATCTTTGAGGTGTTGAAAGACCTTTGATTTTTGCCTGAGAAAGAAAACCCATGTGAAACGTGAGAAATCATGAACAAAAGTGAACACATGCCTTGATTTTTGTATTGATGGATGCGAAAAAGGGCACATAAGGTCACTATGGATCAAATCTAAATGAGAGGAAGCTCTCTAAGTATTTCCTTTTTCGAATTTCTCTTGAGGGTGTTTTCCAAGAACACATCCCTCACAAATTCCTTTGGAGAAGTGGATGTCAGGTAGACCATCAACTAGTCCCTGTTTTCCAATCTATTGCATATATCTGAAATTTAAATGCTTGAACCTTTCGTGCCATATCCTACTGCTTTCATCAGCATGGATAAGCAGTAACGTAGAATCTGGTTCAATAAATTCAAAAAATGTGTAGAGTCTATATTGATGATTTACCTCACCGGTAGTAACCCTGGAATTGGTTTGCATGTCATAGATATCCATTTAATCAGGTGTGAATATGAATCTTTTTCCAGTGTCACAGTTAGTCATCTGATACACGGAGAGAAGATTGACGGAAATTTTGGGAATGTGCAGCACATTCTTGAATCTTATGTTTGTGAGTTCAATCCTTCCTTTGTCGGTGACCTCGACTGGAGAGTTGTCCCCCATCAGAATAGGAGGACCTTTGCATGCATCCAATGAAGAATAGACTTCTTTTGTGGCATCCATGTGGTATGATGCACCTGAATCTACGATCCAATCATCAGGAGAGGAGTTGATGGCAATCAAAGCATGGCTAGAATTGTCTTTCTTGCAATTTTGATCTTCTGCCTTCTTCTTCTTAGCACCCTTGGGGATGTGATCTCCAATGTTGTTTTTCTTAAGTATTTGGGTCATTAAATCTATTTATTTATGCATACATGCGGATTCTAGATTGAATCCTTTATGGAAGTAAGTACATTTCTCCTCTTTTCTTCCCTTTCCACCTTTGGATCCAGAGGCATCGTTGAAGGGTTTTGAGTACCCTTCCTTCTTCAGATTTGCATGTGACTTACTTTTGTCTTTGTTTTTATATTTATAATATTGTTAATTTCTTCCATATTGCATAGTAATTGCATACGCCTTTGGTCCTTTAATTTTTCCCATGTTGATGAGCGTGTTTTACTCTTGTGTCATAGATTCGATAAAGTCCTCAAGAGAGGACATATTCCAGGTGGCTCCAAAGGCGAATCTAACTGAATGGAATGTGGATTCGTACACTGAGTGTTCTGGACTAAGTTTGGAGAGAATGGTGAGAACCATTTGTTTCTCCTCCTTAGATTTATCAACACCTCAAGCCTTGAGTTGTGACAGCAAATCCTTATATTTGGTAAATAAATCTTGGAGATTGTCGAAGATTTTTGGATCCAATGTGAGCAATTCCACCTCGAGAATGTGTCCTCTCATCTCATCTTGTTTTCCAAAAATCCCTTCCATGGTGGTCCAAGCTTTATTGAGGGTTTTATGGGAGGATATGTGAAAGAGAAGTTCAGGAGAAATGAAACTGCATATTGTTATGAACGCTTCATCCATTTGATTTAGATACTTGGATTTTTCTATGGCTGATGCTAGTTTTGCCTCTATGTTCATGGTTAACCTATACAATCCTCTGCTTAGAAGATGAATTGTCATATTCTCCTTCTATGAAAAGAAGTTGTAAGGTGTAAGAACGAATTTTTTGGAAATTCCATTTTTCTGTTGTCTTCAATCTTCGGTACCTACAAAAATAATTTGGTGTGTCTTTTCCCTAGAAATATGTCAGATCTGATACCATGTAAATGTGTTGAACCTACATAGAATAGATATAGCTATGAATTGACATACACAATTGCAGAGAAAATGTGAGAAAAGAGAAGTAGGGGATAAAGAATGGAAGAATTATCATTATCCAAATGAATGAATGATAATTTACACATGATATACTCTGTATAACTCAACCAATGTGCACTGGAGGAGAAGCCAATGCACCATAGTGGTGTTCTGGAGTGATTTGGACACACGTCAACAGTTGTGGGAGTAAACTTCCACCTAGTCTAGTCTCTCGGGAAGTTACGGGAGTGAACTGCCACCTAGCTGAGTAAACTAGTCTATCAGTCTTCAGTTAACTGACTGAAACAAAGTGAAGTGAGGAGGAGATCAGGGAATCATGAGTAATGCGGTAGTCTAGTGATGATCCCAATGACAATTTTCATTAGATGGTGATGATCCCAATGTTGCATGGTGATAATCCCAATGTAGCATCTAGACTTCACTCAACTGATCAAACTGAAGAGAATATTCTCTCAAAGGAATATTCTCCCTAAAATATAGGAGACTAAATAATGACTAATAAACATAAAGAAAACCTTAGTAAAAATAAATCTTAGGTGTGTGTGAAGTAATCCAATAGCAATGTCTTCTCCAAAAACATTCAACAACACCAAATCTGAGAGGAAAATTTTAATCATACTTCTTGCCTTCCATTCCATCTTTTCCCAATCTTATTTTTACATATTAGTAGGTTTTGTACCTAAATCCACAGCAACCCATTGTTCCCTATCTACAAAAAGATTTTCCATCTTAAGCTTCCATAACTTGAAGCTCTAGCCATTAAATTTTTCTATTTATATTCTTGAATTGCTTGTCATTTTCTTTACACAAGATTCATTAAGTGAAACTCCCACTCAAGCACAGGTTTATTGGAGACTGGAGATACCCTTTCTCTTCATAGAATGAGTTAAACCCTAGAAAAAAAGGCATCCCCTGAAGATAATAACTTTTCTATTATACCACTTGAATATTTTAATAAACCTATGTAATAAAAGAAATACTAACAGAATCTAAAAACTTAAGAATAACAATGGCACACACACACACACAACACACAAAGATTTAAACTAGAAACCCTTAACTAGGAAAAGAGCCAACTTGAGAGCCACAAAAAATGGACCCAAAAAATTTATTTCGTGGATGTTTCCCCCACAACCCCCCAGCCAAGGGGGTAGACCCTCTTTATTATGGAAACCTACAAAGAATACAACATGGGTCCAACACTAGTAACCTAAGAATTAATCCCTATGTTATACTTCAAGCATGCATTATAAAATTAACAATTGACACTTCGATATTATTACAAAGTTTCTACACCTATTCCCTATGTTTAGTGTAATCTCTCCACCACACAGGTAAAAATTGAATGCAATATATTTATCCCTGATTTAGTTAGCCACCCAACTATCACTACAAGGATAACACCTTCTTGCGGAGGTTTTTTTGGAACCTCCCCGGAAAATCTATCGCTTCTCTGTTTATAGTGGAGGTGTTTAGCGAAGGTGGGTGGCCGGAGGTTTTTGCGAGGTTTTTTTATCGGTGCACATTTAAGGTACATACGCATCGGTGTGCACATAAAAAATAAAGAACGGGTTCTTCAATATTGTTTAAAAGCATCGTCATACATTATAATAAAAATAACAAACACCGACAAAAGCACACTAGTGCCGTTGAACATTACACATCAATGTGCATCACAATCGTCAGGTGCACTGTGGTAGGGTAAATTAAAAAAAAAATACCAAACGGATTTTCATTGTTACACGTCATCATGTGCTTCCAAACTCTCAAGAAATCATCGGTGCTCACCCTCCTTCCAAAGACACCATGTTTCTGGTGCTCTATAGTGGCCTTGATAGCTTCATTGGTATATTCCACATATTTCCAAATTTTGGAAATTACCATGAATTTTCATTTCCTCTCAACAGTGAAACCATGTCTCGCCGAGACATAAGAGGCTAGGTAAATTGTTTATTACCTTCCTATTTGCATTTTCATCCAATTAAAATTTAAATTTAGCTTGAAATTTGGAATTTTTTTCAATTTGTTTTCCAACTCCACATGGTGCGCCTAAACACTTCGGCTCACCCTAAAGCAGTCCATCCTGTGTTAAATTCATAATAATCAATGTCTCCCATGCATCTAATATAAACGTACGCATGGGTGTCGTTCAAGGAATAGCATCGTGATAAATTTTAAAAACAAATCAATGTGTCCTTTGGAACACCCCACAACCGGAACGTAATTGGTTTCTCCCTACACTAGTACATTCCACTTGATTAAGTGCACCGCTAACTTTATGATATATAAAATTTAACATGGAGGTGAAACCATTTTAACCAAATGCATTGATGTTTTTTACAGAACCGCATCGGGACAGATATTGACTGAATTGACATAGTGGGGCATCTCATTCCCCGACCCCAGTGATCTATGCTTTACAATGAACTGCTAAACAAAATGTTGGTGTTCCAATATCATGGTAGCACTAGTGCATTAATAATAATACATTGTACCATTGTAGTTGCAATAAACAAATTTAACCTAGTGGTGCCCATAGGTCCAACAAACGCATTGGTGTTGTTAAGAGCATAGCACAGGGTCGAATTTTTCATAATCCACCAACATGGTGCTTCTTATTCGATGCACCGCTAAAATACGTGGCAGTGTGACAATAAGCATGGAGCACTGGTGTGTAAATGCTATCAGTATGCACCAATAGGTTTTGAAAAATAAGCATAGTGGTGCATCTTCTGTAAGGCCCCATTTCTGGTGTGTTGGTAAGATAACACATCATTAAACAATATGTTGATGCTTTGGTAAAACTGGCACACCAGTACTTTCAGTTTAACAAAGTGCATCGGTAATTTTGTGTGCCATAAATTTTAGCATAGCAGTGCATCTTTGTTAATGAAATGAACTAATGTGGTTAAAAGAACTGCACCGGAAAAATATTATACAATTTTTCATGTCGAAACATTTCATTGGACACCTCGTTACCTGTGCTCCATACAACCCAATGTACCAAAAAATGTAATGTCGGTGCTACAATAACATAGTAGCATTGATGTGTTCATATTAACACATCACACCACTCAAGTTTCAATGAAACAATTTAACCTTGCGGTGCCTTTAGGTACAAGAAACGCACTAGTGTTGTAAAGAGAATTTTCACCATGTTGATTACTTCACAATTTAACAGTGTGGTGTGTCTTATGGGACACACTACTAAAATACATGGTGGTGCGATAAGAAACGCGGTGCACTAGTGTGTGTTGGTAACAACACCGCATGGAGGTGTTGTTTATTTGATATAGAGCACCGGAGGTGGGGCATATGTTTTGTTTTAGGCGCACCAATTACTTTTTTAGATTTTTTTGCAAAAAACATAATAATTTTAGATTTTTTTAAATACAAGTTATTTATATATGTGTGTTTTATAATTTCAATTTATTTTATCTATATATATGTTCCTAGCAATATTTGTATGTGAATCAGAGATGATGACCACTGTTATCACTCTATAATTTTCCTTGACTGTAGAAGGAAAACCCGGAGGTAACCACAAACCAACTTGTGAATTGGAAGCTAGCCCTTCCAACCCAGAGAGGGCTCTCTCTGATAACTTAGCCACAGAAAAGACTAGTTATTTAATAAGCACAGTGGCTAGGTCTTCATTTGAGTGAGGTTTTTCAAAATGTGGTGGAAGGGTTTAGTGAAATACCCATTAGGCATGGAGTCATAATAAAGACATGTCAAATCAAAGATTTCAAAACTAATTAGTATGAACAAATGCACTTCAAAAGGCTAGGTATCTAGTAGTATTTCAGTCATCATAGCTATTGTAGTATGGTGGTGAGAAGAAAGAAACACATCAATTATAACAGAGCACCTATCAGTGGATGGATTATGTTACAATATCAAAATACTAATGCAGGAAAGATGAATGTGAGATAAAGAGCATCAAAGATGAATTATCTATCTATAATCATACATTCAAAATAGAGGAATAAACATAATGATAAATGAGATGGAAAACATTCACAAAGAAAACATATTGCAGATTACCAACACAAGAATTTTTTAGACGAAATGTCCAAAAATATCTACTCAAAATATTTTCATTAACACACAAAACATATACAATATCCAAAGAGTCTTTTCCCTCAAGTCTTGAACCCCTTCACCCTTGTTTACTTCCCCATATATAGAATTACATTTCATTCTAACTCAATAGAGTCAAAATATTTAGGGTTTCTCATTCTAGAAGGAGTTACAACGAATTAGTAATTGATTGCAACCAACTCCTATATTTTAGGGTTTGATTTCTTAACTAACTAATACAACCACAACACATTTCAATTACATATCTTTAATGGAAAAATAGTTTATCTTTCGATCCTGATGATGACTTGAAAAACTCATCACATTTGGCAGCTGAGTATGCTTTGACATGGGATGACTGTATGATTTTGCAGCGACCAGGAAACTTGTTGTGAAATATATGTTTCATCAGTTTCGCAACAATTCTGGTAAAGTTGTTGCGAAATCTTTGTTCCTGATTGTTGATGCTGCAAAATTGCTCCAGGCTTGATCTAGCATCTCCAAAATTGAGAAGACCTCGCAAAAAACAAAAACATGAAATATCTTGAATATTACCAAATCATTCCACTTCCACTTGAGCCAGCAAATCCAGATTCTTCTTTGCAGTGTGTTCCTTCCTCAACCTATCATTTTCCTGTAATGTTTTATTATGTCTATATAATTGTTTTACTTGTTTGTGTAGGGGCAGAGATCTCTTAACCATCCTCTTGTTGTTTACCAAGGATCCTTCACATAAATCCAAGTGTTATGATGTCTTTATTTTCATTTGTATGTTTTCTTCCCTCGGTCATACAATCACAGCCTAGGCTTCCTTTAATTGTTCCCCGAATCTTTTAATTGTTATGTTATCTTCTTCTGAAGGAGATTGAGCTTCAACAATTTTTTCAACGGCACACTGAACAGGTATCTCAGGTCTGGTCTCTTCATCATCAAATTGACAGGGCTTTAGCAGTAAGAAATTTTACAACAAACTGGAAAGAAATTTCTCAACAGATTGAACTTTCACAGCAAACAGGTATTTTCGCAGCAAACTGACAAAAAATTCCGCACCAGATTGAACTTTCACAAAAAATTGCAGTTTGGATGATTTTAAAAAAGGAAATAGCACATGACCCTATAAACACGATTGACAAGGACAACATTGACTCTCATGACTGCTTACTATTATGAAGATAGGGTATTTTGTAGTGATTTGACATTGACAGTTGGTCACTGCGAAATGCTAGGAGGTTTTGCAGCGAGTTTAAACTGATTGGTTACAAGTCCCTTAAAGGTACAATTTGGATTGGAAATATTAAGTAACCTTTGTACATATGATATCATGCTCCCACGACTCTTAAAAAACATGATGAAATAACTTTAAGACTCGCCCTTTTCAAATGATGACAAAGGATTGTGGGATAACGATATGATAAAATTGACTTGACCTTGAACAAGAATATCCACTCACCTATAACTTGAGATGATGTTCTAATTCCCTTAGGCATGACCCAATCAAACCCCAAACTTGACTCATAAATGAGTGAACCCAAGAAAATTCATCATGGAACAGTAACCCTAGGACATTGACACATGATTTTTTAAGAGACCAAGACATGACTACAAGACTCAACAATAAACAAAACAAGGTGTTTTTACTTTATACATTTATACACACTAAAAACAATGAGAGGAGGATTAGCATCATAAACAACAGGTCGAGACGCACACATTTGTACGTCACTAGGAGATCAGGGAGAGGGAGAGGGAGATGTTCCCTTGCCCTATTTCATAGCAAACACATGCCCTTTTGATGGATGTTGGCCTCCTCAATTTTTATCAGGAAGGTACATCCCTCAAGGGGAAATATTCGGTGTTACAGTAGTTGATCCATCATTGATATCATGGGCAACAGGGGTTCAAGATCGATCTCGATCTATGGTATCATCCCACAGAGAAGGATGTTTATTTCATCGCTAGGTTGTCTAGAAGGGGGGAGGATTTATCCCAATTCCCTAAGCTATCGTAGGGTGTTGCAGGAGAGACCCAGTTGAAATACGTGTAGAGATATGTTCGTCCAGACATTCATTCCTCTTGAGAGTTCCAAGTTCCTAGTAGTGAGATACGAATACGTTCACTTGATATAGAGGAAGTTAGGTGCATGTTTCTTATTATCTCAACACTCTCACACTATAGCTCTAATGGGAAGTGCATTAGTTTATATTTGTTTCATTGTGTATATAGCTTGGTGTAGAGGTCCAACTGCCTCTTGGCCACCTCAATCTTGATTTAAGTTGTTCCTTTGGTTCCATGTTGTTGATTTGTTACTCTAATATCTGCCTGCATTTTTTTTAGGCTTCATGTACCTCTAGACTAAGTGTGTTTCTAGTTCCATGTTGGTTCAAAGTAAGTGTGTTGATACTCAATACCTTGCCTTAATGACTATTATTTCTCCAGGTGATGTTTTGGGTGGCAATATATAACAACCTTAGCTATCGGTTCTTCTTTCTTTGACTCTTTGACATGTGATTCCTTTGAGTTATGTAGCTCCTTGGATGCTTCTTCCTTTTTATACCCTTATTGAGGATTTTCTTCATGTAATTTTTTATCTTATTCAACCTTGGGCTCTTCTTCTAATGTGTCATTAGGTACTACAATTATTTTCTCTGCAAAAACTTGTTCTTTTTCCACCTTGGGTCCTTCTTGTTTAGTAAGAGAAATATCTTGTAGTGTAATTTTATTTTTCTTGTATGAAATATTCGTAAGCTTCTTTTGCACATTGATATTAATTGTACGAATTGAGTCCATCCAAGGATATCCTGAAACAATATCCACAACATCCATATCTATAGCATGAAAAGATGAATACAACACATATTTATCCATAATAATCTTCAAATCTTTAAAAATTGAATATTCTCACCCTCAAGTAGTGTGCTCTATATACTCTTTGCTGGGATTTGTAATCTCTTAGGCAATTCAACATTGATGAAATTATACTTTCTACTAGGGTTTACAGAAACAGTGACCTTTTCTTGCTAAGTACATCCATGAACCTATACTAGGAAGTGTTCACCTGAAAATAAACCCTTAGTGCATTATTTATCTTTCTTCACAACATGAGATCACTTGTCTAAAAAGACTTGTTCATCTTATTCATTTGAAAGTTCTTTATCTTGTCATAGTTAAGCAACTCCCACCATCTTGCAAGAACTTATCTTAAACCACAAGGTAACCAATATCTCCAATTCCCCTTCCAATATATTTGTGTCCTATGTATATAGTCTTCAATACTATTACCATCAACCTTTCCTATAAAATCCATCTTGCTTGCTATAACCTGAAAATAGAACTAGGGTTTTGAAAAAAAATCACTTACTTTCAATGGAGCTCCTTTATGTAGTGAGGGTTTTGAGGCGAAAAAATTGAAATAATCATAACTCCCTCAATATTTCTATGAATCTATATTATAACAATAATTGTGAAATTCCATGGTCATTCTACATCTACTCACATTGGCTTGATGGAAATTTGGGCACTCTGCCAAAATAAATTTGCATTGCAATATGTGTTATCATCACAGGAAAAACCTTAAAATAACTTATTTTTAAATCTAATGTCTTCACTTCCTATACTCTAATTTGGATGGTTTTCTTAAAAAAAATGGGTTTTTTTTTATACAGGAAATCAGATCTATAACTGGTTTCTTCAAATTCTACACAAAAATATTCAGAAATGGATCTAAATATTTTCGCCCTCTTTTTCCCTTTAAAAAACTACAAAAAGAAGAAAAATAAATCTTCCATTTTTTCCCAAGAAAGAGATCTTACACCACTTGTAGTAAACCTTGGTAGATAAGAGATCAAAATATGAAAGTTAAACTCCTAAGCTTGAGAATAAACCCTTAACTTCATGTAGGGTAACACTATCCAATACTCCTTATGGAAGGAATCACTCCAAAATCTATGCTTACTACAAAACAATAACATCCAATAGCTCTCAATACAATGATACTCGTGTATTTATACTTTCTCCTGAGTATTCCTCGGGGTCTATGCCAACTATCCCTTATTATTATATTATTTTTTCTAACTACATAGTGTGTTTATTCCATGATTATGGCCACATTACATTCATTATCCCCCTTAGGTAGCTCCCTAGGTACCCCATATTATCCCCCTAGGTACATTACATCTTGATTATTTGTTATGTATATGAAATAAATATTGTTCATAAATATATATACCTAAACTATTAATTATTAAATGGTGCATCGCATAAAGACATAACTTTATGTGAAAATCAGATTCATGCCTATAAATACCAAGGCCACTTGTCATTGTAATCATATCATTCATTCATAGTTATTCATTATTTTATTTTTATTTTTTTCTAATAAAAAAAGGTGTCTTCATTTCCAGGGAAAAAGAAGTTACAATCCTTAGATTCCAAGGCACAGTCCAAAAACAACATCATGCATGTTGAGAGCACAAAATCAAATTACATTTAGTCCCCAAGGCTTACAGATATATTGACCAAGAAGTGGAAACATACCCTATCAATTATAGACCCAAAACAAAAACCATAATCTCACTACAAATGAGACTAGATATCATAAAATAGGCATTTCTACTAGGATATCAACTCCCCTTTAGCATGTTCTTCCATCAATGTAATATTTTCTGGCAGAGATAATTCTTTGTAGATATGTGTAAAATTCAGGTGTTGGAAAATTGTAGAAAAATTTTTCAAACTTTGGCCAATAATTACCAATTCCAAATTGTTCAACTGAAGGTGATCATTCATCTAGCCAATTGTTAGCTTAGAATCCCCAAATACTTGTAGGTCACATGCATATCTACTTGCAACATATTTTAGAAGAGCAAGTAGGGCTTGAAACTCTCCTTGATTGTTGGTTCCATCTCCCGTGTTAGCCTTTCCAAAGACATAATGGTGATCAAAGAAATGAAGTATAAAACCTATTCCACATGTCTTATCCAGACCCCGGAATGCTTCGTCAAAGTAGCCCCATGCCATATGTTTATTGATCTACACCTACCTAATAAGCTATTCCATTTCATTCCCAGATTCGGTTTGTAACTTGAAAGGAGGGCCAAATATTGATGTGATACTTTTAAAGTAGGTGGCACCTTGCCATCAAATATACCTACATTCTATGATAGCCAAATGCCCTAAGAAACCACGATAGGGATGGTTCAAAAATATTTTAAAGTTTGAACCATGAAGAACTCTTGAAAACAATCAGATTCATAACCTTTGTCCCAAAGATGAGACATCCCCAACACTCATTATATTTCCTTCCAAAAATGTAGTGTGTATGGACATAATAAGAACAAATGATTATTTGTTTCTTCTGAGTGCTTACACAAATAAAATAAATTAAAATAAATTGATCCCTTGCTTCCCTATGGTTTGTATTTGATCCCAAGTTAACACATGACTTTAATGGACCAGCCAAAAGAAGAGGATACTCTTCGGTGGCCCATGAACTTTCCATAGTTTAGAATACCTCCATTTGGACTCATGGACCTCATCACTAATCAATGTTGTATACCCAAATTTGGTGGAGTATGACCCCACCGACTTATTAATAATCCAAACCAGCTCATCCTCGAGATCTGTAAGTTGAACATGTGCCTTGTTAAGTTCTCTAACAAATTGAGTCCATTCCTACTGCCAAATTTCCTTCAGTTCTATATCTTCCACTCTTACCCAACCATGTCTCCATGTGGATGTTTGACCTAGATCCCCAATTCGATTGAGGTTACATCACCCAGCTTCTTGTAGGCACGTAACTAGGCCTTTTGAAAGAATTTTTTTTGTCACTATAGCCTGCTATAACATCTAAACCCACCTTCACTTTTGATCCCATGCCCACCTTCGAAGCCATAAATCTACTTATAATAGGGAATGTGAGAGTTAATGCACGCAATTGGTTCGATACATTGTGTGTGGGTTTCTACCTTCGTCAAATCCATCCCAACATGGAATCTGAAAAATATATATTGTTGACTTGTTATTTTGACACCTTTTACATCATCAGTTGGTCTCCTTCTTGATCATTTTACCTTATCCCTGCATCGAATTACTATGCCTATTATCATAGTTATGAAACTAATGTGTCTAGCAAGCTTGATGTTGTTAATCTTTACAATTTCTTTACTTTTAGTAAGTTAGAAAGGGTTGAGACTAATCTTGTTGATTCTAGATGTTCTTAGTTCACTTCCGGTACCAACCTCCATGATTGGCATGTCCACACATCTCGATGGAAGATTCTGGAACTTGGTTTTTATCACTATAACCTTCGACATGCTATGGTTTTCATCAAATCATACCCAGGTCCAATGTGGAAGCCTCCAACCCGTGGTCAAACATCCTTAGTCAAATACATGTTAGATTACTAGTAGTGATCTTCTCGCATGATTTCTAAGCTAATGAAGACGAATCTATAAAATCTAAAACATGAGTTTTGTGCAAAACGTCATGATTTTAGTAAGTAATGGGTAGTTTTCTCATAAAGTGTATGGTTTGGGAGATACAAATGTTTCTCTAAACTAGGTTTTCTCATATTTATTGTTGCGGTCGTCTTCTCCAATGTTCCATTCAAATGGATGATCCCAGCTGTTGACGATTAAAATCATAACGGAGTTCTTCCCGCAAAGTGTTGTTAAAGCCTATTATTATTAAAGCTAAATAATATTAGTAGGTGGGACCCCTTGTAGATTGGAGATCAGGTCTGGTGCTTATTTGATGTTGTGTTACTGTCTGACATTGCTTACATGGTGTTATGATCTTGGTTTATTGGCGATTCAGAAAGCATGATCTGTTTTTTATGTTGCTTTAGGTTCAAGTTTATTTTACAATGGCCTATGTTATCCTTGTTATCACTGCTATCAGTTATTGGATCTATTGTGAGGAGACCTTCACAATAGACATGTTAGCAAATAACATAGACAAGCAATTGGAAAGAAATGAAAAGCAATGTAACAAATGCAAAGGGAAGAATTTAAACTATGCTATATATTATACTACATGCATCAATTTTAAATGGATTGTTGTTATCCTAGCTATTAAGTTAATAGCTATGTGAATTTGTTTTAGTTATATAGTCGATATGCATGGTGATTATGTTATGGCACAAGTTGATGTGGATCGCGCTATTGGTGATAATCCAATACATGGTTTATTGGATCATATAGTTGATATGTAATATGGTCAAGCTGGAATGAAAGGTATGATGTGGGTGGTGCGTTTGACAAGTAATAGATGCAATTTCCAATGCATGGTTTAAATGAATTGTTGATAGATTAATGGCTAGCATGTACTATTGAATTAATTGACTGTGGGTGGAGGTGACATGCATTTACTACACGTTACCCTTACTCCTTCCATTGGTTGCCACCCTAGTCGGGCTATTGTTCAGCCTTCTTGTTGTGGTTATGCTCTGATTTCTTCGCAGAGAGGAACCGCTCGGCCAACTCCCGTTTTAAGGTGTTTGATTACAGGTATGTATTTTTTTCGCCATTCATGAGTCTGCTCTGGTTATGAAATGAATATTGGCTCAGGTGTATTGGTTTTTGATTTCCTTAAGTAGTGCAACTGTGTAATATTGTGTTTTTGAAATGAAGCATTGATGGTTTCCTCTACAATAATGTTGAATTCATAGTGTTATCAGTCATCCTTGGTGTTAGCAGCCATAAGAGTTCTCTCTTGGTTTAGATGGAGAGTTTTTGTTTGGTCTTGGGTGTCTAGTTGTATTCACGCATTCATATCGTTGTATCCAGTCTTTGGCTTTTGTGGGTTTTAATGGTTGGAAGCACTCTTTGACACTGCATTTTGTTCACTTGGGCATTGGTTGTTTTCACCACTAAAGGTCGTGCAATGGGATTTTTTGTTCTTTCTCGACCATGTATTCACCTCAGTGTTGTGGTTGTTTGACTAGAGAGACATGAGGGTCATACCCTGTGTGTGTTAAGTATCATTACCAGGCCGAATTAGAGCCTTACTCCTCTGCTCATATCTCTCATGTCATGGGATTCGTCACCTTGGCCACGATGTAAATTGTGGTGTTCTTTGTGTTTACACCGTCAGTCTCAAAGGTTTTCACCATAGAGAAGAGTTGGATCTGCTCTCCCTGTGTTGACCACAGAGAAAACCCTTAACCCCTCCAGTCTAAGGGTTGATAGAGAAGATTGTCGGGCCTGCCGGGTTTGCTATTGGTTATGATTAATGGGTATGTATTGTCGACAAAATTGAGTACAGGCTCGCCCAATTGGTTGTGATAATCGTGATGGTTTTGGTATCTAGTCACTGCCTGTGTTATTATAATGGATACACCCTGCATTGTTATTTGGACAGATCAAATACACAGTAACCCTCCTGGTGTTTTGATAACCTAGTATTGTTTTGATTGAGTGGGTCACAACATCGCTTCGTTGTTATGACAGTTCAAGTATAATCTCAGCATTGAATTGGTTATTGAAGATTTGGGTTGATACACAATCATTGTCTTTTGCATTGAAAATTATTGGGATGTTAAACTCAGCATTAGTTACAATTGTTTATTAATGCACGCGCGTAATGCATTGGTATGTGTGGTATTCCTACACCACGAATAATGGTCACTATAACTATGAATTTTTCTTAGGGCCAAATGATTATTGCAACCGGAATGACTGTAGCAAATCCATCCACTATATGTGTTATGGTTATTTTATTGCGTCATTAGGGATGAACCCGTGTTTTACACAGCATGGTTGATTGCAGTTTGATTAATTTGAAGAAATATTGTATTAAATTGATAGCTAGGCACGATGGGTTGAGTTAATACTGTGACTGTGTGTTTAGAAGTGTAAAATGGAAATGTTGCATCGTGGTGTTATGGGTGGCTATCCACTGTGTATTTTTAACGAATATCATGCATTTTAAATGACAGGCCCGATTGCAGTGATAGTATAACTTCATTGCAATTTTTGAAATACGACTTTTGAGTGTATTTGATGATTAAAAGAGTGGAAATGGTTACTATTATACATTGAGAATTGTTATAAGAGGTTAATTGGATAAATAGAAGGAACAGAACTCCCTTACAGATGGTTGTGGAATGCATATTGTCTTGTTGATGGCACTGTGTTAGATATTCGACTATGAATAGTGAACTAGCTAATACACAGTGATTGTTATGATCGTCTGGTTGGCATATCTCCTTTTAACAGGATGACTATATGGATTACTTGATTAATTTTGTGAACAATACCCGCTCTCATTCCCCACCATTATTTATTTTTTTTCTAATTACATCCCCATCGCCTTCCCACATTCATTTTTCACTCCCTATTCTAAAATTGATTATAGACAAGAAAAATTATGTGTTGAAACGGTTGGCAGTAGCAGTGTCTTGGTTGAATTACAGTGATGTTTTCCTTGGTTTGCAGTTGATTGTTGTTGTCCTTGAGAAGTATTTGTATTTTTCCCCCCTCATCATATCATGTTTCTCTCAATACAAACCCCTCACATATCCTAGGACCCTTTATTAACCCCCTGCTCATTGATAAACAATAAAACAATTTGTATGGATTGGATTGCATGAGTCTGATATATTGTTGAGCCAAATCAATTTCATATTTTTAAGGAGTTATCATGTATGGTTATTTAAAATATTATTTTCTAATCAATCACGCATACAGGAATGAGCTACTCAAATAAAATGCTGAAAATCGAGGCCTACTACGCCTCTATCAAGGAGAAGGCCGCTACTACCCCTCTCGCATATTCAGATAATTCTAGTAAATCTGTGTCCTCCCACTTGCATTGGAAGGACGATTGCTCTCATATGATCAACAAGATGAGGCTTAAGGATTCCACATAGCCTAAGGCAGGTTCAGAAGGACTAAGATATGATAGCATCAATAAAGGGAAAGATTACCTCACAAACCGGAAAATATGGATTTTAAGATTTTTTATTTTGATGACAATTGACTTCAGATTTTCATATGGCATGATTTTGGATATGTTCCTAATGTATTTGGAAATAATTGCAAACACTATTGAGATTAATTTTCAAATGTTAACATGATGATGGGAGTCACAAGGGGTCCCACCTACTAGTTATTATTTATTTATAACCCTTATTGTGATTATTACTTTTCCCCCTAACTAAAGTTGGTTGAGTCTTTTAATTAACTTAACTAATGAGTTGGTTCAACTAATTCAACCAATCCTAATTTATTTAAAAGAAAAAGGAAAGGGGGGAAGAAGAGGAGGATAGAAGCAGAAGCATACTAAGGTTTGCTCTCTGAGTTCACGTTGAGATAGTTCAATTTTCATTCATTCATTTATTCATCACAAGCCTAATTCTCTTTTATGATAGCAGGGTCTTATTGTAGACAACAATATTCAGGGTTGAATCACATCATTCAGACACTTTTTTTTCAGAGGTGTTGATCTATCTTTGATAGTTTATGTATACTTGCATGTTTGTGAATTAGTTTATGTAGACTTGCATGTTTGTGAATTAGTTTTCATGACTAATAAAGGCTATTGTGCAAAGTCGAGTGGGTAGCAATCCATGGCAAGTTGATCTAGCTTTTAGATTTCAATTTTGGTTTTTTGTCAGAGGTCCTTTTGTATGTTCCATCGGGGATGTCTAAGTTTGACTTTGGTCCAAAATTTATGCATGAGATTTTGTAAAGAAAATGACTTTTTTGTGAATTTGAATGAAATAAAGGATTTCTTTATGTCTCATCTGTCTTGATTATCATCTTGGTGACTTTACTTCTATCTTTACATTTATTTCAGAAACTGATATGTTCATAAAATTACATAAAAATTAAATTTCCAACAAGATTTTTATTTAAAAAAGACTAGCCTAAGCAATCGTAATTAATATTTGTGAGTTAGGATGTTATTTTTGTTGGCTATAAACATAGGGCGATATTCCCATCTACTTTTCTTTAGCCAAGCAAAGTTTGAAAATGCTTGAGTAAGATCATTTCATATATTTTCCTCAACATTTATTTGGCGACCATACTGGGGAGATCTTCGATATCTCTCTGGTTAATTTTGGTACTCGGTTTTCATTGATACATCTTTCTTTTTCTGATATTGATTCTTTGACTTTTTTATTCTTAATAATTGTTCCTGTTGTAAGGAAGCCCAATATTGAGCCCAGTCTTCAAGACCAAACTAGCATTTCTTTGAATTTGTTTAATACCATCTTAGACATTGCCAACACCCATGCTGAGCTTAACCATTCTTGGGCGACAATTGAATGAGATATTAGTGCTCAAGAAAAATTGGAAGCTAGACGTAGACATCCTAGAAATCAATAGTGACCCTTTTGTTTCTTCAAGTTTTGGCCTTTCTTTCATGTCCTTAAATTCTCATGCTTCTAGAAGAAGAAGAGGCTTGTCACCTAAAATCAATCGTATTGCTAAAATAGGAAGAAGAAACGTTGTGTTATCTGGCCAACAAAATGCTCTAAGGATAACTTTATCTGATTCATCTAGTTCATCTTTCTTTCCCTCATCTATCATCCACAAGATGGCATCTAGTGGTGGCTCTGGTGGCACTGGAAGTGCTCCATATTCCCAATATTCATTGTCATCAGTGATTGGTAGCTTATATAGTCACCATATTCATGTCCAATCTACCACAAACCCCACCAAAGTCATTAAAAAGTATGGGATTTTTTAGTTCGAATAAGACGCCACAACCACACTGTGGCATGTGTCCTCTCCTCTTAACCTAGCACCTGCTACTCGTCCACTCCCAAAATTTAAAGAGAACCTACCTAGGTTTTTAGGAAATAACAATGTTAGTACAAACAAACACTTAGTGGCATTTTCTAATGCTTGTCATAACATAGGAGCCAACGACAATGACACTCGCATGCACTTGTTCGTCAATTCCTTGGAAGGAAAGGTTGCGGTCGATTTATTTGAACTTCCTCCTAAGATTATGTCTACTTGGGAGGATTTAATATATTGGTTTTGATCCACTTATGGGCGATCCAAAATCCCCGCTGAGAAGTTAAAGGAATACAATAACGTTGCCTAGAAGGATGGTGAGACCATCAAGTCTTTCAACTTGTGTTTCACCAAGTTATACAATCAAATCCCTGAACTTATCCGCCCTCAAAACCAAGTCGCTTTCATGCATTACTACAATCCATTTCCTTACCCCTACCGTCATAGGATTGAGTAAAAATCCATTGATAATCTTGGTTCTGCTCTGCATGCTTGCTCAGAGTATGAAGAACAACTTGAAAGAATTGGTCTTCCCCAGGGAGAATTGGTTAGACTGACAGACATGTCTGCTCTCTTACAGCTAGTACAATATATGAACGACAGTATGATAGTGTTTGAGTGGAAGGGTATTGTCTCTCCTCTCACCCCTGGAGCTTCATCCTCTTCTGCACCCCCCTTTAGAAATCCGGTTGAAAACAATTTTTTGCCTAAAGTTATCCTGCCTCGGAGTTGGTGTAACTTTTGCGAGGAACACCACGATGAAACCATAAGTGAGGTAAAGAAGAGTGCCAGAGATAAGATCTTTGGTAAAAGACCAGAATCTACTATCGTTGTCCCTAGATTTTGCAGAGCCAGAGGATGTCCTAGTCATCAACACTAGGAACAAAGCCTATACTCCCAAGGGAAAATTTGATCCTCCCTGCACTTCTTCTACCTCGATCTCATCCTCGTTCGCTGCAACTGTCCAGGTTCCTAAAGTTCCCGAGAGTCAAGGAATTACTTCCCCTCTCCCCTCTTCTAAATATAATATCTTGAATCAGTTGGCCAACATCAAAGCAGATGTAACCCTTTTAGACATGGTTGTCATCCCTGAACAACACATACATCTGAAAAAATTCATGGAAGGAAAAGCTTTCGTTGTATCCAATCTTTCCAAAGAGGTAGATGAAGAGGATTCTTTTGTAAATAAATTAGGTTTACGTATCTTTAGATACCCTGTAAAAAATCTCCATTTTTATATTTCTGTAAAGATTGTGGATAAGATTGCCCATTGTTTCCTCATTGATTGTGGTTTGGGTCCAAGTGTGATGTCGAATATTATGGAAGAGCTAGGCTTGTCTTGTACAAATGAAAACGCCAAAAGCATGCTGTCCTATAATACTCTACAACAAACAACCATAGGCAAGATTAAAGATGTGACCTTGGTTTTATGCGCTCATCCTGAGATAAGGACAACCCTCAGCATTCAGGTCATTGATATGCCTGTAAGAAATTACTCAATTATCTTGGGAAGAGATTGGAAAGCCTTAACAGGTGGATACCTCTCACTCGACGGGACACATTTATCCATTCCTCGAAATGGTAAGAACACTATAGTCCTTAGAGAGGGAAGAATTTCACCCTACATAGAGAGTGTTCCGCAATCTAGCGTAAACTATATCGAAAAGGACCTAGGAGTGTACTCCATCTTTGTTGAAGAGGATAATATTCCTTTGGAAAGAATCGATTTAGAAGATGATATGTGGCATATGCACTTTGATGGTTCAAGCTCTAATGAAGGAAATGGGGCTCGAATTATCTTGGTTTCCCCTGCAGGAAGAATTCATAATCTGTCTTACAGGTTAGATTTCACTTACACAAACAATGCCACTAAGTTCGAAGCTTTATTATTAGGCATTGAAAATGCCCTTAATCTTGGTTGTGGTCACCTTTTAGTTTTCGGAGATTCTGAGCTCATTGTGAACTTGATACGAAAAATATTCTCTCCTAGCAACAAGTTGATGGAATGATACTCCCAAACTGTTTGGGCACTTATCTCTAACCTTTTATTCTTCATCATCACTCATGTTAAGAGGGATTTAAATTCAATGGCTAGTCGGTTGATTGTCTTTGCAGCATCTCCTAATCAACAACTTATACTTCACATGCCTGATTGTTTCTTTCAATCTCTATATTGCCCATATATCCCTGACAATGTAGGATCTTGGAAGGCCCTCCCTAACGATGAGAGCATTGATGCTTTCATTCAATATGAACCTCTTAAGCCCGAAGATATTATATTCATAGAAAACAATAAAGTTCCTGGGGGCTTGACTCCTCTTGAGAGTTCGTTTTCATCGAGTGATGTAAGCAATAAAGAAAAAAAGAAAGAAGAGGAGCTATGAAAGAAGGTGGTTGAGACCATCTCCATGAACATTAGGACACATGAATCTTCAACAAATGTTAAAATAAATGTCCAATGTTCTGATAAAGAAGAGACGAGGTATGTCGAGATACTCAGTGGATTTCAAAATGTTTTTGCTTGGTCTTATGAGTATCTTCGTGGTTTTGATCCCGGTCTTATTCAACATAATATGAAAACAGCTAGGCAAAAACAAGGACTTGTTAACTCTGCACTGAAAGCAACCTTTCAAAGGGAGTTGGTAAATTTCTTAAGGTCTAGGATTAATTTTTTCGTCCACCCTGAATGGGTTTCCTATTGGGTACCTGTTCCAAATACCACTGATCATATTAGAACTTGCATTAATTTTCGAACTTTCAGGCAAGATATTATGAGAAATCCTTTTCCTCCCCTCAGTATGAAAATGGTTCTGCAACAGGTTGTAGAATCATAGTTTAGACACTTACTTGATAGTTTTTTGAGTTGCAAGAAAATCGAGGTAAAAGGGGAAAATGTTCACAAAACCACTCTTATTACTAATTGTGATATTATGTCTTATAAATGCCTGCCTTCAGGCTTACTTGATGCAGATATCACTTTTAAAGGGCCTATACACACAACTTTCGATGAATTGGTCACTCTCCATATTTATCTTGATGATTTAATCGTGTGTGTCAAGGGGGTGATAATGACATCAAATTTCCAAGTATTGGGTCCTTTCCAAATTACTTTTGTTTTGGACACTAACTCTTACATCTTAAAGGATTTACAGGAGCAATTGTTTTTCTATAGCACTAACAGTCCTCGTTTGAAGTATTGTGAGGGGCCAGCGTGAAAAGTTCTATTGCTGGTTGGATTTTCTGTATATTAGTAGCTTAGCTCTACTTTCATTTTTTGCGCTATTTTCCTTTCTACTTTACAGTAGTTTGATTTTTGCCTTCTATTTCAAAACTTTTCTTGCCGCTTCTTCATTTCTGTCTTTTATTGCTGCTATTTTAATTTCTGCATTTTACTTTTGTCATGATTTTACTTCCTACAGTCTTTTAGTTAATTTGGTCAATATAGGATGTTGGATCAACTCTGCCACAGTGACACTCCTGCAAAGCATTTTTAGTCAATAACAATAAAGCTTACACAACTATTATGATGTCTCATATGAAGGACCCTTGAAATTGTTATATATTTCCTCTTTTGTCTAGTAAGGAATTGGTTATCTCCTTCTTCTTGCCATTTCTTCATCCATTGAGATTTTAAGAGCAAGTCTAAAAAAAAAATTCTCCTCAAAGTTGAGAGCAAATTCTAATTGAATGATTATGCATTAAGTAATTAAAAACCCCTCATACTTAATATTTTTCATGAATTATTCCCAAATTCCTGGTCATCTTTCCATTAAATCTGCTCACTTCCCCCTGTTGCATAATCTTCCTAATTATATCTTCTTGACCTGTTGTTTTTGGTCTGCAAAACAATGAGTTCTAAATTCTAAATCTGTTGAAAACAAATTTCCCTGTGGAGTCGCCGGTTTTTTGACAATTAAAATCGCAACGGAGTTATGCACGCAAAGTGTTGCTAAACCCTATTATTATTAAAGCTAAATAATACTAGTAGGTGGGACCCCCTTGTAGATTGGAGATCAGGTCTGGTGCTTATTTGATGTTGTGATATTGTTTGACATTGCTTACATGGTGTTATAATCTTGGTTTATTGGCGTTTCAGAAAGCATACTCTGTGTTTTCTGCTACTTTAGGTTCAAGTTTATTTTACAACGGCCTATGTTATCCTTGTTATCACTGCTATCAGTTATTGGTATCTATTGCAAGGAGACCTGGACAATAAACATGTTAGAAAATAACACAGACAAGCAATTGGAAAGAAATGAAAAGCAATGTAACAAATGCAAAGGGAAGAATTTAAACTATGTTATATACTATACTACATGCATCGATTTTAAATGGATTGTTGTTATCCTAGATATTAAGTTAATAGCTATGTGATTTTTTTTTAGTTATATAGTTGATATGCATGGTGATTATGTTGATGTGGATCACGTTATTGGTGATAATCTAATACATGGTTTATTGGATCATATAGTCGATATGTAATATGGTCAAGTTGGAATGAAAGGTATGATGTGGGTGGCGTGTTTGACAAGTAATAGATGCAATTTCCAATGCATGGTTGATCCAGGTGGATATT
>ML777475.1:738887-775061 GCA_009831015.1 Picea engelmannii
ATGAGGGCTTTTGGTTGAGGTACAAGTTGGGTACATGGTTGAGACAAGTAGTTGATGAGTTGGCACATACATGACGTGTATAGTTGATGATGTTGGTACATATTGATGAGTACTTGACACATTATTGGTACATACTTGGTACATGGTTAGTTGCACTTGTTTATGGTACAGGTTGATTACATATTTTTTGGTACAGGTTGGTGCATGGTTGATGCACTTGTTTATGGTACAGGTTGATTACAGGTTGAGGTACAGGTTGATGCATGGTTCAGGTTTATTGGTATAGGTTTGCAGCGGTATATCTCACAATGATAGTGTGACAGTGGTTTCATCATTCTACTTCTACTTCAAGGCGGTTGGACGGGGCAAGGATAGGTGGTTGTATCCATTTTCCGGTTGTAGATGGAGAACATAGGGGGTTGTAACCTCCTTCTGGTTGTAGCCAGAGATTGGGGAGTTGGAGATTCCCTCAGGTTGTATCCTGAGAAACTAGGGAGTTGGAGCCTCCTTCCAGTTGCATCTGGAAAATAAAGGAAGTTGGTGCTTCCAATGAATGTAATTCCTCAAGACATATAAGAAAAAACATTTTTTGGTTTTCTCTTGCTTTGGGTTTCCACATAAAACACTGGTGTATTGTGTATGTGTGTGATTGTTCATATCTTATTGCTCATTATTTGATAATAATTCTACATTGATATAACACTTGGATTATTTGGTTAAAAAGGATTATAATTTCGCTATTACTAATTCAGCCCCCCTCTCAGTAATCCAACAACCATATCCATAGGACCTTTACCAGCTCCATGGCTTGATTCTGGAGATTTTTTATTTTCCAATCCAATATTCAAACCATTCACTCTTGAAATCCTATATGTGATAGGACCAATCCTCTCTAGGGTTTTTAATGGCCCAGAATAGTGTGTTGCCAACTTAGAACACTTCCCCAACTTAAGGGAACTGTGCCTAGTCTTCACTTTCACAAACACGTGATCACCCACTTTAAACTCTTTGTGGGTTATGCCTTTATCTGTGTATATTCTCTACCTATCTATGGCAGCCTTTATATTCTTCCTTATCTTTACCATCTGCTCCTCCATTTCCTAGAGTAGATCTAGCCCAACTATTGTGCGGTCTGTTGGGTTGTCCCAAATCACTGGCATGTTGCACTTTCTACCATAAAGTTATTCAAATGGGATCATTTTTAAAGATGCATGATCCCCACTATTGTAAGAAAACTCTACCAAATGAAGGTGGTCTTCCCATTTTTATGGCTTATCCATCACATTCATCTTGAGCATATCTTCAATCACCTGACTTACCCTCTCGGTTTGTCCATCTGACTCGGGGCGATATGTTGTGATAAAGTTCATATTTGTCCAAAATCCTTTGAATAGCCCTTTCCAAAAGTTTGAGGTGAACTTGGAATCTCTGTCAGACACAATTGTCTCAGGTACACCATGGATCTTATCAATTTATCGCATGTCTATCTCAGCAATGTTGACTGCCTTGTTTGTTGACTTCATTGGAATAAAATGGGCAGCTTTAGTAAGCTTGTCCACCACCACCATAATAGAATCATGTTGCTTAGTAGTCCTAGGAAACTTAGTTATGAAGTCCACGGTTACAACTTCCCACTTCCACTCAGGAATAGGAAAAGGTTGTAGTAAACCCATTGGATGTTTGTGCTCAACCTTCACCTTTTGACATTCAAGACATCTAGCAATAAAACCAACAACCTCATTTGTCATACTTGGCCGATATTATTGCTTCTTCACTGCAAAAATTGTCTTCTAGTAACCTGGATGTCCCGATAAGGAACCTTATGCATCTCTGACAATATCAGGCTCTTCAATTCCTAATCATTTGGCACATAGACTCTATGTGTATACATGAGGATACCATCCCCTCTTAGCTCATAACCTTCCAAATTATGTCGTGACATACCTTGCAGTAAAGTTTCCCTTATGTCCACATAGCACTGATCTGATTTGGAAACTTCTAAAATCATGTCACACAAATCCAATTTATACATGCTAATGATTGTATCATGGATCTCATGTGCCCTCATGTTGAGTGTGTCAGCCACCTTGTTCTCTTTTCCTTTGGTATGTTTTATGTCTAAGTCATACTCACTGAAGAATTCTAACCACCTATTTTGTATGGCATTTAAACTTGGATGTCCAAATAGATACTTCAAACCACTATAGTTTTTCCTCGGCTCAAATCTTTTACCCATGAGATAGCGTCGCCACATCTTCAAGGCATGCACTATGGCTTCCAATTCCAAGTCATGAGTAGCATAGAACCTTTCATGCTCTTTTAACTTTCTTGATTTGTAACATACCACATGCCCATTCTGACTAAGGACTTCATCGATCCCTTCCTTGCATGCATCCATTCACACAATGAATTCTGCATCAAGATCAAAAATTCTCAAAATTGGCGCACTTGTAAACAAACTCTTCAAGTGTTGAAAACTCCTTGCACAATCCAGAGTCCATTCAAATTGTGCACATTTCTTTTGCAAAGATGTAATTGGATGCGCAATCTGTGAGAATCCTTCAATAAACCTTCTATAATACCCTTCCAGTCCCATAAAGGACCTTACCTATATGACATTTCTTAGTGTCGCCCATTCCTCAATGGATTTTATTTTCATTGGGTCCACTATTGTTCCTTCTTTTGAAATAATATGACCCAAATAATGAATTTTCCTCTGGTAAAATGAATACTTTCTCAGCTTTGCATAAATTTGATGCTCCCTCAATACCTTTAACACCATCTTCAAGTGTTTCTTATGTTCTTCTTAGGATTTAGAGTAAATAAGTATGTCATCCAAAAACACAATGACAAACTTATCTAAATAACTTCTGAAAACTCCATTCATCAAACACATGAAGACAACTAGTGCATTTGACAACCCAAATGGCACCACTATAAACTCATAATGACCATACCTTGTTCTGAAGGTAGTCTTATTGATGTCTTCTTCCTTAATTATCACTTGGTGATAGTCATTCAGATCTGAGATCAATCTTTGAAAATATATTCCCACCCCGCAGTTGATCAAAGAGGTCATCTATCCTTGGCAAAGGATACTTGTTCTTTATTGTTACCTTGTTCAACTGCTTGAATTCAATGCAGAGTCTAAACGTACCATCTTTATTTTTCACAAATAAAATCGACGCACACCAAGGTGACACACTTGGGCGTATATACCCCTTCTTCATAAGATTTTCAAGTTGCATCTGCAACTCCTTCAACTCTGGTGTACTCATCCTATAAAGATTCCTGGATACAAGAGCTACTCCTAGCATCATATTTATAGATAAATAAATATATCTTTTTGGTGGTATCCATGGTATCTCTTTAAATACATCCTCGAATTCCTTCAGTATTGTGCAGTCTTCAACACTTGGCACTTTATGCACGAGTGCCTCCTCCATGTGCGTTGCAAATACTTGACATCCTTTCACATGTCTTTTCTTTAATTGCAAGGATGAAACCTCTCTGATAGTCACAACTCTTGGAATTACGTGAACCAATCTTAAGTTCCCTTCCTCATCCAAGCAACTAAATGCCTTATTGTAATAGTCTAGGACAGCATGGAGCTCATCTAAACAATCCATACCAATGAGGCAATCATACGAGCCCAAAGGTAAAATATTCAAATCAACCTTTGTGCACAGTCCAGTCATATCCATTGCACATGCCTTGACCATCTCATTAATTTTCCTTTTTGCTCATGTATATAACTGCACCAACCAAGGTTTTCCAAGATTACTTCTCGGAAAATGGAATATTTCCACCATATTAGGATCTAGATAACTATGACTAGCTCTTGAATCGATTAAAATAGCAATGGGTTGATCATTAGTCTTACCTTCCACCTCGATCATATTTGAATGAAACTCATCATGCTTGTTATCCATGGTTGCGTAAATCCTTGGCACATTTATGCCCATGTCCTCAACTATCGCAGCTTGTTGTACACTATGCGCAGTCCTAGATTTATCACCTCTTTGAGGGAAATCTTTGTTCATATGATTCCTGCCACAACTCCAAGATTGAATAGATTCTTTCCATGGATTTTGCCCCACATTCTCTGAAATTCTTGCTTCTTGGAGAATTGGTTGTCCTTGTGCAGTATTTCTGAAAAACGGTGGCTTAACCCCCTTTTTCCTCTGATCCACATTGCTTTTCATCTTATCTTCCCAAGCCTTTTAGAAATTCGATCTTCCCCTTTGCTTCTCATAAAGACGCTTAGCATGCCTTATGATTTCCTCTGGTGTCTTAGGGTCATCATATTGTATCTTGTCATGGATAATTGAAGGCAACCCACTCCAGTATCTTTGAATTTTAACTTGCTCATCCTTGATGAATGCAAGATATTTCAGCACCTCTAAGAATCTCCTTTCATACTTGTCTATATATTGTCATACTCCCAAGATTGATTTTGAAGAACTCCTTCATTTTCTTCTCATAGTATCGCTTGGTTAAGTATTTCCTTTGGAAATACCTCTTGAACTCCCTCCAAGTAACTTTATTATCATCAATGTGTTTCACTTGCACAAACCAATCCCACCACATCGATGCCTTTCCTTTTATCTAATAGATAGAAAATCACCCTTCTGCCTAGAAGAATAATTATGCAACTAGAAGTACTTCCTCATACCCAGCAACCAGGTCTCTACATATTCATCCTTCTTGTGTTCATCGTCGAATCTAGGAAGCTTGATCTTATTCATTTCTCCCTATAGCTCACCCACCCCAGTCTTTCTCTTATGCTTCCTAATAGGAGATGGACTCAAACTACTACACGCTTTCCTAAAAGAATGCTTTGGTGAGTGGTGATGATGCCTATCAACATTCCTTGCTTCTCTTCTTTTCTCATCATGATAGCTACGACTCCTTGACCCACTTGACTTTGTCTCCATATCCATTTTGTTTTTTATTTTTTCCATGATTTGCATCGACTTGACATTGTAGTCATCTTGCTACTCCATGGCTCTCATAATCCTTTCATTACCAGCTTTATAACTTTGGACATTGTTTTGCAATCCCTTTATGGTTTCTACCAAGTTCATGTGGTCCTCCTTGGATTTTGTACCATTGGTGCCCAACTTGATATATAGATCCCCAAATTCATCATCAGGATTGTGAGTCCTCTACGCATTTTCCATGCTTTTGACCTCTACACTGATTTTTTCCTTCTATAATCATTGATAATTCAGCAAAATGTGCAGACAACAATATTTGTCAGGTGAAATCATGAAACAACTTCATGAAAACGTTGCACCATCTTGTCAGAATCCTTTCTTTTGAAGCTCATGCACGCACTGGTATTCAACACATGCCAATGTGTAATGTCCATTTCAACATGTACATCATTCAAAATTTCACATGCACCACCAATTTGTTCCGCGCAGCCCCAAACCTTTAGTGCGCACATCTACACATTCCTACTTAATGTGCACCATGGCCACGCTGAAATTCCAAATTCGGTCACTTACTGTTGGCACAGGGGTAGACCCAGGGTTCGACGCTTCAAAAGTGCACCAAAAAAACCCTAACTATCGAACCTTTCGGAAACACCTGCGAAGCAAATGAAGTCTCACCCGAGGTAGAGGCAGGGGGAGTTGTAGGACTCAAGTGTCTACAACCTAACTAGGACACAGATCTGTGATCACAACACTCAGCAGAGCACTTAGCCAATAACATGCATTAGTCCTTGACCCTTATTCACATCATAGGTTAAACCCTTATTACATATCAGCGCAGTAGTAATCAATATTAAGTACATCTAATCAATTAGCACATAGCATTAACTCATATCTAGCATTCATTTACCATTAATAGAGCACTAAGCATCCATACATCTATCTAACATATATAAAGACTAGTACACTAAGCAGATAAACACATAAACAGCATGAACAGCATGAACATCATTGCACAAAGCACATCAACACAGGATATACGTGGTTCACCCCAGTGTGGGGCTACGTCCACCAACTCTTCTTCTTCTTTATTAGTCTCCTTCAATCTTCTTACAGGCACCAAGCCATAGAGCCAACTCCACAAAGGATAGGAGATCTACGTGCACCTCACCAGATCCTCCTTCCCCGAATTAGGTCAGAGCAAAAATCCTTACAGAGTCTGTGCACAAAACACATACAAAACGCTTGCACTTAGCTCTACAAGCCTCAACACATTCGTGCACAAAGCCAACTAGCCATGCACTAAGCCGATCAATGACTAGTAACTACTTCTTACATTACTTAGCTATGTATTTATACATTACAAAAAGGCCTAGGCATGGGTAAACCCATGGGCCGACATCCCATACCCTTTACATAAACCCTAAGAGCCCAAAAATCCTGTAAAATGGGCAAGATCCCGTGATCTCTACTTCGCCTGGGCTCTATGTCTTCGACCAGCCTGTCGAAGTCCCAAAAATGGTCAAACACGACCAACGTTTCCTCAAAACTTGGTCGAGGGCCAACACTTACCAATCTGAATTTTTCATTAAAATAGAAACTCATCCCATGCAGGCTCAGTGTCAAATTTGGAACTCTCATGCTTCTTATTGACCTCTAGCCCATACAAGTTCAGTGTTGAACCAATTTCTATAATACCAATCTGTAACATACCCAGTCTCCCAACTGAGTACCATTACCACCTTGTAATGTTTCCCATTACCAGCACTTACAACATGCTCTGATACCATAATGTAATGTCCCCAACCACCCCACGCTGGGCCACCTCACTCAATCCCAACTTTTGTAGCTCTGAATCCACCAAATTGTAACATCCCCAGCATACTACTGAGCAATGCTACTCCAAATCTCCACTGTGTGGATTCTATTCTAACACAAGTTTGCACAGTATCACTTGAATTAGTGCATTCAACCTCAAATTGAGTTGCGCCACACTAACTTTCTCCTTTTTAACACAACTTTAAGTAGCGGAAGTAACTAAAAACAACTCTGCACAAGCACACTGAACACATATCGTTACTATGTACACAACCATCCGGGCGTCACATGCCAATTCTAATTTCCTTATGTGTGGGTCTGATTCCCTGTACGCACACATGAATTCCAACCTCATGTGCACACAAGCTATTTTCCTACGCACCCAGCCATTCAATCCTTACCTCGGAGGCTCATGACCAATAACTAAGGATAACTTAACTGGAAAACTAACAATAATTGTCATACTCATGCACAAGTAAAATAATTACTATCAACACCACAGTTACATGTGCAAGCAACATTAAACAGAGTAATAGCAATTACTTACATGCGACAACATACAAGAATTAACACATATCAAGTGTAGATAAACAAGAAAACATTATATGAGACAAGCACATAAAGTACACTTATATTTTATGAAAGTCACCAACTACACACAGAACTTAGATGTTCCTCCCAGCCATAGACTTTGTTGCTCATAAGATTTCAACAATAGGTCACCCCCGATTTGGGGCTTAACTCCACCAAGGCAAAAGGGTTCCTAATGATAGGCTAAGGTTTGATTCTCACCTGGAGAGTATGCTCACATGCATGGCAACCTGCTTCTTCAACATCAAATATCTCACCCAGAGAAATTGATCATGGGCCTGACAACCCACCTCTTCGACAATAAAACTCTGATTACAATACAGAAACTCCTTACAAACTTCTTTGTGCAGATAAGGTAATAGTTGTCCTCTCCTTGGACCGATCCCCTTTGCACACGAGAGTGAATAAAATGAATAATACCCCAATCTCGACAAAATACACTAAGGCCAGCAATATATATTGCATGCCTTAAACTCGACATTCGTCACCCTCAAAAGTAGCTTAAGCTAATTGGTGAATCGTTCCCTACCCTCGAGAACTTAGGATAAAATAATTTTCCAACATTACACTTTTCCAGAAATATTATAAAATATTCCCTAAGACTTAAGTCTCGCCCCCTTTTCCCTTTTCCAGTGGAGTCAACCCCCCCATCTATTTTCGTCTAATTATGTCTACGCGCAGCAATGTAATATTATATTAATAATTGAGATTATATTTACACGGATAGGCGCACTAACCTATCTGTGCCCCGACTCACAAGCCTCATCATCACATAGGCTCTTCGGCCTTAATTTTATATATATATATATATATATATATATATATATATATATATATATATATATATATATATAACTCATCTCCATGCACACTCCTAGGTTATTCATGTGCACTTACCCAAGTGCATTATAACTCATCTCCATACGCACCCCTAGGTCATTCCCGTGCACTTACCCAAGTGTGTGCAACACTATGAAATGCACGCACTTACCTAGGTGTGTGCAACACTATGAAATGTGTGCACCCTGTCTTTGACAACAATTCTATGCGCACTACTCTGGTGCATGCAACTTCAAAACTTAGTGCCAACGGGTCACCAACCTAAATGTACATCTACATTAACAACTAGTACCAATGGCTCACCATCGTATATGTACAATTACATTTACAATTAGTACCCACAACTCACCAGCCTATATGTACAATTACAAAGGGTTCAGATCAAGGACATTACAAGTATTGTTTTGATTTATGGTTGGTAGATGATTTCCACACATATTGCATTGTTTTGTACACATTTTTGTTCCAACACCAAAGGCACTTTCATGAAACCCATATTCATGATAATAATAGTGAAGAATATGTTTATTTTCCTCTTTTTCTTTAATTCAACCTGTTGTTATATCTAGAATTTGAGGACATTTCCTATGTTACTATGTTGTCTTTAAGGCTCAATATAGTTGGTGGCATAGAGTACATATTTGAGTAGGCGGGAATTTTTCTATTAATGGGATTTATTTCTTAATATCCTATTTTTTTTAAAGAAAAGAGATTATATGTGTGTGTGTGTGTGTAACTATCATAACAGTCTGGAGTTAAAAGTAAAATCATAGTTCATTGTTGGACATGATAAATTCCATCCCTAGAATTTAGCTTCATACATTATATACCCAAAACTTTACATAACATTTTGGAGTTATATTAGACCCATAGTTTGACATGATACATCATAGTCTCTAGAAATCAACTATTTGCATTATAAAACAAAAATCTAACCTCATCCACTAGTCTTTCATTATAATAGAGAAGATACTCAGAGTTGGATTTGGATGGAAAATAAATTTGGAAGTTTTGGAGCAACCTCAATGCAAAACAATGATGTATTGGTTTGTTAATAATATTGCATACATGGATCAACAAAATCATGGTATAGTGGTTTTGCATTCACTTCTTCTTGCTCACAGTTGAAAAAGGTAAATAACATAAAAGATACCCAGAAAAGGATTAGATGACAAAAACATTATAATGTTACGTGCAAAAAACAATAGATATAATGCTCTAAGAAATAGACTTAGGCCAGTTGAAAAAATATATATATAAATTCCACCAACCTAGTATCATGTGATTGATTTGAAGTGCACTACAGAGCTGGGGAATCTCTGAAAATGCGAACTTAGGACTAGCTCACAAATGTCCTTCGGAATTTTGTAAGACTCCAAGAGTTGCAAGAATGCATGTGTCTCTACAGTATTGATCGGGGATTCAGTGTCAAGGTTGAGTAACGAATTTGTATTTGAGATGATGTAACATGTTGAACACTAAGCCTCCTTCCCATAACTTATAAAGCCTCTTTCCCATAAAACTTGGAAGGAAATACATGTCAGGGCCCAGAAATTGGAAATGTCGTGGGAAACCGAAAATCGATGGGCGAAATTGTTCCCTCAAGAAAAGTCATGAAATTCGTGGGAAAAATCGATGCCATGAAGCCTCAATTTGAGGAGATGCAAGAGAAATAGTTTTCATAAAGCCTTGATTCGAGGATATGCAAGGAAATTCACTCACCAAAAAATCTAAATTCTAAAAAATCGGGGCGAATTGGAAATTTAGTCATGAAATGGGGAGGGAGAACCCTCTTTGCATGGATTTTTCTTATGTGGTGAATGATCTGCTATATATTTTGTTTAGTTTGATAATTGGGCTAAAAAATACAATTTCTTAAAAACTACTTCAATAAAAATTCACCCCTTCAAAAATTTAAACCCTAAAATTTCACCCCTAAAATTATCTATGCTCCTTTCATGGAAATTTTCATTTATGTGGAAAGAGAATCATCATATCCCTTACCTTTATGAACATCCTTATATCTACAATTTTTCTTATAATGCCCATCTTTATTGTATTTCCATGACTTCCTTGAAAGATTGTCCTAGATATTTAGATCTACCTTTAGATTTAGATCTAGCTCCCGGAGATTTCATTTTTCTCTCTTGGAACCAACCTCTTACAAATAAAACGTCCTTGACCACACCCTCCATGGAATTTCTCCTCATTTCTTCTAATAATAGGGATGCAACTACATCCTGAAACTTTAATGTGAATTGAGTAGTACTACCAATTGTTACAACTAGATTATCCCAAGAATCTGGTAGAGAACATAACAAGGTAATACACTTATCTTTTTCCTCCATCTTAATATCAACAAATATAAGTTGACTTACCAGAGTATTGAACTTATTTAGATGCTTTGTCATAAAGTCACCATCTTCCATCTAAACCTATACAAGTTCTCTCTAAAAAAAAACTTGTTTACTAAGGACTTTGACTGATACAAATTCCTTAACTTTTCCCACAACCTTGCAATTGCAAATGTGCTGAACCTACACAGAATAGATCTAGCTAGGAATTGACATACACAATTGCAGAGAAAATATGAGAAAAGAGAAGCAGGAGAGAAAGAATGGAAGAATTATCATTAACCAAATGAATGAATGATCATTTATACATGATATACTATGTATAACTCAACCAATATACATTGGAGGAGAAGCCAATGTGCCATAGTGGTGGTCTAGAGTGATCTAGACACACACTAGCAGTTACGAGAGTAAACTACCACCTAATCTAGTCTCTTTGGAAGTTACGGGAGTGAACTGACACCTAGCTGAGTTAACTAGTCTATATGTCTTTAGTTAACTGACTGGAACAGAGTGAAGTGAGGAGGAGATCAAGGAATCATGAGTAATGCGCTAGTCTGGTGATGATCCCAAGGACAATGCACATTATTTGGTGATGATCCCAATGATGAATGGTGATAATCCCAATTTAGCATCTAAACTCCACTCAACTGATCAAATTAAAGTGAAAAATGAAGAGAATATTCTCCCAGAGGAATATTCTCCCTAAAATATAAGAGACTGAATAATGACTAATTAACATAGGGAAAACCTTAGGAAAAATAAATCCTAGGTGTGTGTGAAGTACTCCAACACCCCCCCTGAACGTCATTATGGTGAAAATAAAGAATGGGTCTTGGCAACAAGTTCATGTTAGGTACCCAAATACAAAAGATACACTGAAATAAACCGAGGAAAGAGGGAAAACATCATGGGAAAAATCCCCCCTCAAAGTACAATGTATGTAAAAAAGAAGAACTGGTAGTTGTTAGGCAACTGTGTCCTTCACTCCAAGACGAATTTGTAGAGAATGGAACTTTTGCTCAATGAAGGTCTTGGTGAAGATGTATGCAGTCAGTCATGTTGAAGAACAAAACTGCAGGTCAATGATCCTCTCATGTACTAAGTCTTGAATGTAGTGCATGTGTATCTCGATATGCTTCATCCACTGCCTCTAAATTGGATATCTGCATAACTTTAGAGTGCTTTGGTTATCACACCAGATGACAATTGGCCAATGAAACTGAATGTCCAACTCAATGAGAAAATGTTGTAGCCACATAGCTTGAATGGTTATGTTAACTACCCCTCTGTACTCTACCTCGGCTGAAGATAGAGAAATAGCATCTTGCTTCTAGCTCGATCAACAGATAGTCCTAGAACCAAGACTGAGTGAGTAACCAGATGTGTACTTGCGATCAATGCTATCGCTATCCCAGTCAAAATCAGTGAACCCGATGAGGTCCAATGTAGAGTCTTATGCATGGTGAGTCCCAAAGGTGATGGTGCCATGTATGTATCGAATAATATGCTTTACAGCCTTCCAGTGTAGCTCATGCGGCTCCGGCATGAACATGGAGACTACTCCAACTGGATATCAGAGGTCTAGTCTGGAGTGTGTGAGATATAACAAGCCCCCTACTAGCTTTATGTACAATGTATTGTCAACCAATGGAATGTCCCCACCATCCTCAAGTTTGACTCCTAATAGGAAAGGAGTCGGGGCATACTTGCAGTCTGTCATGTGAAATATCTCAAGGAGATCCCGTGTATACTTGGCCTGAGATAAATTGATTTCTAATGCATCCTAACTAATCTCAAGTCCAAGGAATAAATGTAGCGTACCCATGTCCTTCATCAAGAACCTATCATGCAGAATCCTCTTAACTGTAGCAATCGTTGAATCGAGCAACTGGTGATTAGAAAATCATAAACATACAGAACTAGGAGTAGAAGTGAGTCAGTTGTCCTGAGCATGTAAACATTCAGGTCTGACTTACAACGTACAAAGTTCTATTACAGCAGGTAGGAGTCCATCTTGGCATACCATGCCCTTGGATCCTCCTTGAGGCCATAAAGATACTTCTTCAGTTGACAGACCAAAGATGAATCCTGCATAAATCCCTGGGGCTGATCCATATAGATCTCCTCATAGAGATCCCCATGAAGAAATGCATTATTTGTGTCCATCTGATGGACTTCCCATCCCTTGGCTGTTACAATGGAAAGTGCCAAACATATCCATCTTCTCTACTGGAGTGAAGGTCTCATCATAGTAAATGCCATGTACCTGCTGAAAGCCTTTGGAAACTAGCTTGGCTTTGTATCTACTAATATATCCATTCGTTGCACTCTTGGTCATGTAGACCCATCTATACATGACTTTAAAGTTTCCTTCCTGAAGAAAGGGGAACCAAATCCGAAGTCTGGTTCTCGAGGGATTTGTATTCCTCCTGCATGGTGGATTCCCAAAAGGGATTTCCAGCAACTTCTCCATAAGAAAGTGGATATGAAACTGAACCAAGAAAATATGTATGGGTGGAAACGGTTCAGTGGTAGTGAGTGCAAGAAGAGGCTCCTTGAAATCAGATCAATTCCTTCTAGTATCAACTGGATCCCCAACAAGATCCCATGCATCCTGAAGAGTAGTTTGAGCCCACTTGGGCCTCAACTCTATCTCTACATCTACATCTGCATGCACTGAATCTGCATCTGACTGTATTGACTCTGTATCTGGATCATCTGAATCCTCTGAATTGGAACTCTCATCTGAAGAAGAGTTGGCATGTGCATTCTCATCATCTCTGACAGGTGGAAGAACAAAGGTGTCTACATGTGGTTGTCAATTACATGCGAAACACTTTACTCGAATTGGGCACTTTGCTCAATGATGAGTCCGTCCAAGGAAATATCAATAAGTATGTATCCCTTCGCATCGTCAAGGTATCCAACAAAGATACACTTTATGCTATGTGGATCAAGTTCCTTCCTCTTTTCAGAGGGAATCTGGGCCCATGCACATGAACCGAAAATACGAAAGTGGGTCACTTCCAGTTTGAGGCTTCTCCAAGCCTCGTAGGGGGCCTTATCCTTGAAAGATCTATGGGGAGATCTATTTTGGATGTAGTTTGCACAATTAAGTGCTTCGGCGCATAATCTCTTTGGAAGTGACTTTTCATGTAGCATGAAAGATGTCATCTCTTTTAGAGATCTATTTTTCCACTCAGCAACTCCGTTTTGTTGCGGAGTATAGGGAACCGTGTGCTGCAACTGAATCCCTGCCTCATGACAAAGATTTTCTATCTCATGGTTGACATACTCTCCCCCATTATCAGTTTAGAGGATTTTGATTTTCTTTTTTGAATATGTCTCAACAAGTGCATTGAAATCTTTGAGGTGTTGAAAGACCTTTGATTTTTGCCTGAGAAAGAAAACCCATGTGAAACGTGAGAAATCATCAACAAAAGTGAACACGTGCCTTGATTTTTGTATTGATGGATGCGAAAAAGGGCACATAAGGTCACTATGGATCAAATCTAAATGAGAGGAAGCTCTCTAAGTATTTCCTTTTTCGAATTTCTCTTGAGGGTGTTTTCCAAGAACACATCCCTCACAAATTCCTTTGGAGAAGTGGATGTCAGGTAGACCATCAACTAGTCCCTGTTTTCCAATCTATTGCATATATCTGAAATTTAAATGCTTGAACCTTTCGTGCCATATCCTACTGCTTTCATCAGCATGGATAAGCAGTAACGTAGAATCTGGTTCAATAAATTCAAAAAATGTGTAGAGTCTATATTGATGATTTACCTCACCGGTAGTAACCCTGGAATTGGTTTGCATGTCATAGATATCCATTTAATCAGGTGTGAATATGAATCTTTTTCCAGTGTCACAGTTAGTCATCTGATACACGGAGAGAAGATTGACGGAAATTTTGGGAATGTGCAGCACATTCTTGAATCTTATGTTTGTGAGTTCAATCCTTCCTTTGTCGGTGACCTCGACTGGAGAGTTGTCCCCCATCAGAATAGGAGGACCTTTGCATGCATCCAATGAAGAATAGACTTCTTTTGTGGCATCCATGTGGTATGATGCACCTGAATCTACGATCCAATCATCAGGAGAGGAGTTGATGGCAATCAAAGCATGGCTAGAATTGTCTTTCTTGCAATTTTGATCTTCTGCCTTCTTCTTCTTAGCACCCTTGGGGATGTGATCTCCAATGTTGTTTTTCTTAAGTATTTGGGTCATTAAATCTATTTATTTATGCATACATGCGGATTCTAGATTGAATCCTTTATGGAAGTAAGTACATTTCTCCTCTTTTCTTCCCTTTCCACCTTTGGATCCAGAGGCATCGTTGAAGGGTTTTGAGTACCCTTCCTTCTTCAGATTTGCATGTGACTTACTTTTGTCTTTGTTTTTATATTTATAATATTGTTAATTTCTTCCATATTGCATAGTAATTGCATACGCCTTTGGTCCTTTAATTTTTCCCATGTTGATGAGCGTGTTTTACTCTTGTGTCATAGATTCGATAAAGTCCTCAAGAGAGGACATATTCCAGGTGGCTCCAAAGGCGAATCTAACTGAATGGAATGTGGATTCGTACACTGAGTGTTCTGGACTAAGTTTGGAGAGAATGGTGAGAACCATTTGTTTCTCCTCCTTAGATTTATCAACACCTCAAGCCTTGAGTTGTGACAGCAAATCCTTATATTTGGTAAATAAATCTTGGAGATTGTCGAAGATTTTTGGATCCAATGTGAGCAATTCCACCTCGAGAATGTGTCCTCTCATCTCATCTTGTTTTCCAAAAATCCCTTCCATGGTGGTCCAAGCTTTATTGAGGGTTTTATGGGAGGATATGTGAAAGAGAAGTTCAGGAGAAATGAAACTGCATATTGTTATGAACGCTTCATCCATTTGATTTAGATACTTGGATTTTTCTATGGCTGATGCTAGTTTTGCCTCTATGTTCATGGTTAACCTATACAATCCTCTGCTTAGAAGATGAATTGTCATATTCTCCTTCTATGAAAAGAAGTTGTAAGGTGTAAGAACGAATTTTTTGGAAATTCCATTTTTCTGTTGTCTTCAATCTTCGGTACCTACAAAAATAATTTGGTGTGTCTTTTCCCTAGAAATATGTCAGATCTGATACCATGTAAATGTGTTGAACCTACATAGAATAGATATAGCTATGAATTGACATACACAATTGCAGAGAAAATGTGAGAAAAGAGAAGTAGGGGATAAAGAATGGAAGAATTATCATTATCCAAATGAATGAATGATAATTTACACATGATATACTCTGTATAACTCAACCAATGTGCACTGGAGGAGAAGCCAATGCACCATAGTGGTGTTCTGGAGTGATTTGGACACACGTCAACAGTTGTGGGAGTAAACTTCCACCTAGTCTAGTCTCTCGGGAAGTTACGGGAGTGAACTGCCACCTAGCTGAGTAAACTAGTCTATCAGTCTTCAGTTAACTGACTGAAACAAAGTGAAGTGAGGAGGAGATCAGGGAATCATGAGTAATGCGGTAGTCTAGTGATGATCCCAATGACAATTTTCATTAGATGGTGATGATCCCAATGTTGCATGGTGATAATCCCAATGTAGCATCTAGACTTCACTCAACTGATCAAACTGAAGAGAATATTCTCTCAAAGGAATATTCTCCCTAAAATATAGGAGACTAAATAATGACTAATAAACATAAAGAAAACCTTAGTAAAAATAAATCTTAGGTGTGTGTGAAGTAATCCAATAGCAATGTCTTCTCCAAAAACATTCAACAACACCAAATCTGAGAGGAAAATTTTAATCATACTTCTTGCCTTCCATTCCATCTTTTCCCAATCTTATTTTTACATATTAGTAGGTTTTGTACCTAAATCCACAGCAACCCATTGTTCCCTATCTACAAAAAGATTTTCCATCTTAAGCTTCCATAACTTGAAGCTCTAGCCATTAAATTTTTCTATTTATATTCTTGAATTGCTTGTCATTTTCTTTACACAAGATTCATTAAGTGAAACTCCCACTCAAGCACAGGTTTATTGGAGACTGGAGATACCCTTTCTCTTCATAGAATGAGTTAAACCCTAGAAAAAAAGGCATCCCCTGAAGATAATAACTTTTCTATTATACCACTTGAATATTTTAATAAACCTATGTAATAAAAGAAATACTAACAGAATCTAAAAACTTAAGAATAACAATGGCACACACACACACACAACACACAAAGATTTAAACTAGAAACCCTTAACTAGGAAAAGAGCCAACTTGAGAGCCACAAAAAATGGACCCAAAAAATTTATTTCGTGGATGTTTCCCCCACAACCCCCCAGCCAAGGGGGTAGACCCTCTTTATTATGGAAACCTACAAAGAATACAACATGGGTCCAACACTAGTAACCTAAGAATTAATCCCTATGTTATACTTCAAGCATGCATTATAAAATTAACAATTGACACTTCGATATTATTACAAAGTTTCTACACCTATTCCCTATGTTTAGTGTAATCTCTCCACCACACAGGTAAAAATTGAATGCAATATATTTATCCCTGATTTAGTTAGCCACCCAACTATCACTACAAGGATAACACCTTCTTGCGGAGGTTTTTTTGGAACCTCCCCGGAAAATCTATCGCTTCTCTGTTTATAGTGGAGGTGTTTAGCGAAGGTGGGTGGCCGGAGGTTTTTGCGAGGTTTTTTTATCGGTGCACATTTAAGGTACATACGCATCGGTGTGCACATAAAAAATAAAGAACGGGTTCTTCAATATTGTTTAAAAGCATCGTCATACATTATAATAAAAATAACAAACACCGACAAAAGCACACTAGTGCCGTTGAACATTACACATCAATGTGCATCACAATCGTCAGGTGCACTGTGGTAGGGTAAATTAAAAAAAAAATACCAAACGGATTTTCATTGTTACACGTCATCATGTGCTTCCAAACTCTCAAGAAATCATCGGTGCTCACCCTCCTTCCAAAGACACCATGTTTCTGGTGCTCTATAGTGGCCTTGATAGCTTCATTGGTATATTCCACATATTTCCAAATTTTGGAAATTACCATGAATTTTCATTTCCTCTCAACAGTGAAACCATGTCTCGCCGAGACATAAGAGGCTAGGTAAATTGTTTATTACCTTCCTATTTGCATTTTCATCCAATTAAAATTTAAATTTAGCTTGAAATTTGGAATTTTTTTCAATTTGTTTTCCAACTCCACATGGTGCGCCTAAACACTTCGGCTCACCCTAAAGCAGTCCATCCTGTGTTAAATTCATAATAATCAATGTCTCCCATGCATCTAATATAAACGTACGCATGGGTGTCGTTCAAGGAATAGCATCGTGATAAATTTTAAAAACAAATCAATGTGTCCTTTGGAACACCCCACAACCGGAACGTAATTGGTTTCTCCCTACACTAGTACATTCCACTTGATTAAGTGCACCGCTAACTTTATGATATATAAAATTTAACATGGAGGTGAAACCATTTTAACCAAATGCATTGATGTTTTTTACAGAACCGCATCGGGACAGATATTGACTGAATTGACATAGTGGGGCATCTCATTCCCCGACCCCAGTGATCTATGCTTTACAATGAACTGCTAAACAAAATGTTGGTGTTCCAATATCATGGTAGCACTAGTGCATTAATAATAATACATTGTACCATTGTAGTTGCAATAAACAAATTTAACCTAGTGGTGCCCATAGGTCCAACAAACGCATTGGTGTTGTTAAGAGCATAGCACAGGGTCGAATTTTTCATAATCCACCAACATGGTGCTTCTTATTCGATGCACCGCTAAAATACGTGGCAGTGTGACAATAAGCATGGAGCACTGGTGTGTAAATGCTATCAGTATGCACCAATAGGTTTTGAAAAATAAGCATAGTGGTGCATCTTCTATAAGGCCCCATTTCTGGTGTGTTGGTAAGATAACGCACCGTTAAACAATATGTTGATGCTTTGGTAAAACTGGCACACCAGTACTTTCAGTTTAACAAAGTGCATCGGTAATTTTGTGTGCCATAAATTTTAGCATAGTAGTGCATCTTTGTTAATGAAATGAACTAATGTGGTTAAAAGAACTGCACCGGAAAAATATTATACGATTTTTCATGTCGAAACATTTCATTGGACGCCTCGTTACCTGTGCTCCATGCAACCCAATGTACCAAAAAATGTAATGTCGGTGCTACAATAACATAGTAGCATTGATGTGTTCATATTAACACATCACACCACTCAAGTTTCAATGAAACAATTTAACCTTGCGGTGCCTTTAGGTACAAGAAACGCACTAGTGTTGTAAAGAGAATTTTCACCATGTTGATTACTTCACAATTTAACAGTGTGGTGTGTCTTATGGGACACACTACTAAAATACATGGTGGTGCGATAAGAAACGCGGTGCACTAGTGTGTGTTGGTAACAACACCGCATGGAGGTGTTGTTTATTTGATATAGAGCACCGGAGGTGGGGCATATGTTTTGTTTTAGGCGCACCAATTACTTTTTTAGATTTTTTTGCAAAAAACATAATAATTTTAGATTTTTTTAAATACAAGTTATTTATATATGTGTGTTTTATAATTTCAATTTATTTTATCTATATATATGTTCCTAGCAATATTTGTATGTGAATCAGAGATGATGACCACTGTTATCACTCTATAATTTTCCTTGACTGTAGAAGGAAAACCCGGAGGTAACCACAAACCAACTTGTGAATTGGAAGCTAGCCCTTCCAACCCAGAGAGGGCTCTCTCTGATAACTTAGCCACAGAAAAGACTAGTTATTTAATAAGCACAGTGGCTAGGTCTTCATTTGAGTGAGGTTTTTCAAAATGTGGTGGAAGGGTTTAGTGAAATACCCATTAGGCATGGAGTCATAATAAAGACATGTCAAATCAAAGATTTCAAAACTAATTAGTATGAACAAATGCACTTCAAAAGGCTAGGTATCTAGTAGTATTTCAGTCATCATAGCTATTGTAGTATGGTGGTGAGAAGAAAGAAACACATCAATTATAACAGAGCACCTATCAGTGGATGGATTATGTTACAATATCAAAATACTAATGCAGGAAAGATGAATGTGAGATAAAGAGCATCAAAGATGAATTATCTATCTATAATCATACATTCAAAATAGAGGAATAAACATAATGATAAATGAGATGGAAAACATTCACAAAGAAAACATATTGCAGATTACCAACACAAGAATTTTTTAGACGAAATGTCCAAAAATATCTACTCAAAATATTTTCATTAACACACAAAACATATACAATATCCAAAGAGTCTTTTCCCTCAAGTCTTGAACCCCTTCACCCTTGTTTACTTCCCCATATATAGAATTACATTTCATTCTAACTCAATAGAGTCAAAATATTTAGGGTTTCTCATTCTAGAAGGAGTTACAACGAATTAGTAATTGATTGCAACCAACTCCTATATTTTAGGGTTTGATTTCTTAACTAACTAATACAACCACAACACATTTCAATTACATATCTTTAATGGAAAAATAGTTTATCTTTCGATCCTGATGATGACTTGAAAAACTCATCACATTTGGCAGCTGAGTATGCTTTGACATGGGATGACTGTATGATTTTGCAGCGACCAGGAAACTTGTTGTGAAATATATGTTTCATCAGTTTCGCAACAATTCTGGTAAAGTTGTTGCGAAATCTTTGTTCCTGATTGTTGATGCTGCAAAATTGCTCCAGGCTTGATCTAGCATCTCCAAAATTGAGAAGACCTCGCAAAAAACAAAAACATGAAATATCTTGAATATTACCAAATCATTCCACTTCCACTTGAGCCAGCAAATCCAGATTCTTCTTTGCAGTGTGTTCCTTCCTCAACCTATCATTTTCCTGTAATGTTTTATTATGTCTATATAATTGTTTTACTTGTTTGTGTAGGGGCAGAGATCTCTTAACCATCCTCTTGTTGTTTACCAAGGATCCTTCACATAAATCCAAGTGTTATGATGTCTTTATTTTCATTTGTATGTTTTCTTCCCTCGGTCATACAATCACAGCCTAGGCTTCCTTTAATTGTTCCCCGAATCTTTTAATTGTTATGTTATCTTCTTCTGAAGGAGATTGAGCTTCAACAATTTTTTCAACGGCACACTGAACAGGTATCTCAGGTCTGGTCTCTTCATCATCAAATTGACAGGGCTTTAGCAGTAAGAAATTTTACAACAAACTGGAAAGAAATTTCTCAACAGATTGAACTTTCACAGCAAACAGGTATTTTCGCAGCAAACTGACAAAAAATTCCGCACCAGATTGAACTTTCACAAAAAATTGCAGTTTGGATGATTTTAAAAAAGGAAATAGCACATGACCCTATAAACACGATTGACAAGGACAACATTGACTCTCATGACTGCTTACTATTATGAAGATAGGGTATTTTGTAGTGATTTGACATTGACAGTTGGTCACTGCGAAATGCTAGGAGGTTTTGCAGCGAGTTTAAACTGATTGGTTACAAGTCCCTTAAAGGTACAATTTGGATTGGAAATATTAAGTAACCTTTGTACATATGATATCATGCTCCCACGACTCTTAAAAAACATGATGAAATAACTTTAAGACTCGCCCTTTTCAAATGATGACAAAGGATTGTGGGATAACGATATGATAAAATTGACTTGACCTTGAACAAGAATATCCACTCACCTATAACTTGAGATGATGTTCTAATTCCCTTAGGCATGACCCAATCAAACCCCAAACTTGACTCATAAATGAGTGAACCCAAGAAAATTCATCATGGAACAGTAACCCTAGGACATTGACACATGATTTTTTAAGAGACCAAGACATGACTACAAGACTCAACAATAAACAAAACAAGGTGTTTTTACTTTATACATTTATACACACTAAAAACAATGAGAGGAGGATTAGCATCATAAACAACAGGTCGAGACGCACACATTTGTACGTCACTAGGAGATCAGGGAGAGGGAGAGGGAGATGTTCCCTTGCCCTATTTCATAGCAAACACATGCCCTTTTGATGGATGTTGGCCTCCTCAATTTTTATCAGGAAGGTACATCCCTCAAGGGGAAATATTCGGTGTTACAGTAGTTGATCCATCATTGATATCATGGGCAACAGGGGTTCAAGATCGATCTCGATCTATGGTATCATCCCACAGAGAAGGATGTTTATTTCATCGCTAGGTTGTCTAGAAGGGGGGAGGATTTATCCCAATTCCCTAAGCTATCGTAGGGTGTTGCAGGAGAGACCCAGTTGAAATACGTGTAGAGATATGTTCGTCCAGACATTCATTCCTCTTGAGAGTTCCAAGTTCCTAGTAGTGAGATACGAATACGTTCACTTGATATAGAGGAAGTTAGGTGCATGTTTCTTATTATCTCAACACTCTCACACTATAGCTCTAATGGGAAGTGCATTAGTTTATATTTGTTTCATTGTGTATATAGCTTGGTGTAGAGGTCCAACTGCCTCTTGGCCACCTCAATCTTGATTTAAGTTGTTCCTTTGGTTCCATGTTGTTGATTTGTTACTCTAATATCTGCCTGCATTTTTTTTAGGCTTCATGTACCTCTAGACTAAGTGTGTTTCTAGTTCCATGTTGGTTCAAAGTAAGTGTGTTGATACTCAATACCTTGCCTTAATGACTATTATTTCTCCAGGTGATGTTTTGGGTGGCAATATATAACAACCTTAGCTATCGGTTCTTCTTTCTTTGACTCTTTGACATGTGATTCCTTTGAGTTATGTAGCTCCTTGGATGCTTCTTCCTTTTTATACCCTTATTGAGGATTTTCTTCATGTAATTTTTTATCTTATTCAACCTTGGGCTCTTCTTCTAATGTGTCATTAGGTACTACAATTATTTTCTCTGCAAAAACTTGTTCTTTTTCCACCTTGGGTCCTTCTTGTTTAGTAAGAGAAATATCTTGTAGTGTAATTTTATTTTTCTTGTATGAAATATTCGTAAGCTTCTTTTGCACATTGATATTAATTGTACGAATTGAGTCCATCCAAGGATATCCTGAAACAATATCCACAACATCCATATCTATAGCATGAAAAGATGAATACAACACATATTTATCCATAATAATCTTCAAATCTTTAAAAATTGAATATTCTCACCCTCAAGTAGTGTGCTCTATATACTCTTTGCTGGGATTTGTAATCTCTTAGGCAATTCAACATTGATGAAATTATACTTTCTACTAGGGTTTACAGAAACAGTGACCTTTTCTTGCTAAGTACATCCATGAACCTATACTAGGAAGTGTTCACCTGAAAATAAACCCTTAGTGCATTATTTATCTTTCTTCACAACATGAGATCACTTGTCTAAAAAGACTTGTTCATCTTATTCATTTGAAAGTTCTTTATCTTGTCATAGTTAAGCAACTCCCACCATCTTGCAAGAACTTATCTTAAACCACAAGGTAACCAATATCTCCAATTCCCCTTCCAATATATTTGTGTCCTATGTATATAGTCTTCAATACTATTACCATCAACCTTTCCTATAAAATCCATCTTGCTTGCTATAACCTGAAAATAGAACTAGGGTTTTGAAAAAAAATCACTTACTTTCAATGGAGCTCCTTTATGTAGTGAGGGTTTTGAGGCGAAAAAATTGAAATAATCATAACTCCCTCAATATTTCTATGAATCTATATTATAACAATAATTGTGAAATTCCATGGTCATTCTACATCTACTCACATTGGCTTGATGGAAATTTGGGCACTCTGCCAAAATAAATTTGCATTGCAATATGTGTTATCATCACAGGAAAAACCTTAAAATAACTTATTTTTAAATCTAATGTCTTCACTTCCTATACTCTAATTTGGATGGTTTTCTTAAAAAAAAATGGGTTTTTTTTATACAGGAAATCAGATCTATAACTGGTTTCTTCAAATTCTACACAAAAATATTCAAAAATGGATCTAAATATTTTCGCCCTCTTTTTCCCTTTAAAAAACTACAAAAAGAAGAAAAATAAATCTTCCATTTTTTCCCAAGAAAGAGATCTTACACCACTTGTAGTAAACCTTGGTAGATAAGAGATCAAAATATGAAAGTTAAACTCCTAAGCTTGAGAATAAACCCTTAACTTCATGTAGGGTAACACTATCCAATACTCCTTATGGAAGGAATCACTCCAAAATCTATGCTTACTACAAAACAATAACATCCAATAGCTCTCAATACAATGATACTCGTGTATTTATACTTTCTCCTGAGTATTCCTCGGGGTCTATGCCAACTATCCCTTATTATTATATTATTTTTTCTAACTACATAGTGTGTTTATTCCATGATTATGGCCACATTACATTCATTATCCCCCTTAGGTAGCTCCCTAGGTACCCCATATTATCCCCCTAGGTACATTACATCTTGATTATTTGTTATGTATATGAAATAAATATTGTTCATAAATATATATACCTAAACTATTAATTATTAAATGGTGCATCGCATAAAGACATAACTTTATGTGAAAATCAGATTCATGCCTATAAATACCAAGGCCACTTGTCATTGTAATCATATCATTCATTCATAGTTATTCATTATTTTATTTTTATTTTTTTCTAATAAAAAAAGGTGTCTTCATTTCCAGGGAAAAAGAAGTTACAATCCTTAGATTCCAAGGCACAGTCCAAAAACAACATCATGCATGTTGAGAGCACAAAATCAAATTACATTTAGTCCCCAAGGCTTACAGATATATTGACCAAGAAGTGGAAACATACCCTATCAATTATAGACCCAAAACAAAAACCATAATCTCACTACAAATGAGACTAGATATCATAAAATAGGCATTTCTACTAGGATATCAACTCCCCTTTAGCATGTTCTTCCATCAATGTAATATTTTCTGGCAGAGATAATTCTTTGTAGATATGTGTAAAATTCAGGTGTTGGAAAATTGTAGAAAAATTTTTCAAACTTTGGCCAATAATTACCAATTCCAAATTGTTCAACTGAAGGTGATCATTCATCTAGCCAATTGTTAGCTTAGAATCCCCAAATACTTGTAGGTCACATGCATATCTACTTGCAACATATTTTAGAAGAGCAAGTAGGGCTTGAAACTCTCCTTGATTGTTGGTTCCATCTCCCGTGTTAGCCTTTCCAAAGACATAATGGTGATCAAAGAAATGAAGTATAAAACCTATTCCACATGTCTTATCCAGACCCCGGAATGCTTCGTCAAAGTAGCCCCATGCCATATGTTTATTGATCTACACCTACCTAATAAGCTATTCCATTTCATTCCCAGATTCGGTTTGTAACTTGAAAGGAGGGCCAAATATTGATGTGATACTTTTAAAGTAGGTGGCACCTTGCCATCAAATATACCTACATTCTATGATAGCCAAATGCCCTAAGAAACCACGATAGGGATGGTTCAAAAATATTTTAAAGTTTGAACCATGAAGAACTCTTGAAAACAATCAGATTCATAACCTTTGTCCCAAAGATGAGACATCCCCAACACTCATTATATTTCCTTCCAAAAATGTAGTGTGTATGGACATAATAAGAACAAATGATTATTTGTTTCTTCTGAGTGCTTACACAAATAAAATAAATTAAAATAAATTGATCCCTTGCTTCCCTATGGTTTGTATTTGATCCCAAGTTAACACATGACTTTAATGGACCAGCCAAAAGAAGAGGATACTCTTCGGTGGCCCATGAACTTTCCATAGTTTAGAATACCTCCATTTGGACTCATGGACCTCATCACTAATCAATGTTGTATACCCAAATTTGGTGGAGTATGACCCCACCGACTTATTAATAATCCAAACCAGCTCATCCTCGAGATCTGTAAGTTGAACATGTGCCTTGTTAAGTTCTCTAACAAATTGAGTCCATTCCTACTGCCAAATTTCCTTCAGTTCTATATCTTCCACTCTTACCCAACCATGTCTCCATGTGGATGTTTGACCTAGATCCCCAATTCGATTGAGGTTACATCACCCAGCTTCTTGTAGGCACGTAACTAGGCCTTTTGAAAGAATTTTTTTTGTCACTATAGCCTGCTATAACATCTAAACCCACCTTCACTTTTGATCCCATGCCCACCTTCGAAGCCATAAATCTACTTATAATAGGGAATGTGAGAGTTAATGCACGCAATTGGTTCGATACATTGTGTGTGGGTTTCTACCTTCGTCAAATCCATCCCAACATGGAATCTGAAAAATATATATTGTTGACTTGTTATTTTGACACCTTTTACATCATCAGTTGGTCTCCTTCTTGATCATTTTACCTTATCCCTGCATCGAATTACTATGCCTATTATCATAGTTATGAAACAAATGTGTCTAGCAAGCTTGATGTTGTTAATCTTTACAATTTCTTTACTTTTAGTAAGTTAGAAAGGGTTGAGACTAATCTTGTTGATTCTAGATGTTCTTAGTTCACTTCCAGTACCAACCTCCATGATTGGCATGTCCACGCATCTCGATGGAAGATTCTGGAACTTGGTTTTTATCACTATAACCTTCGACATGCTATGGTTTTCATCAAATCGTACCCAGGTCCAATGTGGAAGCCTCCAACCCGTGGTCAAACATCCTTAGTCAAATACATGTTAGATTACTAGTAGTGATCTTCTCGCATGATTTCTAAGCTAATGAAGACGAATCTATAAAATCTAAAACATGAGTTTTGTGCAAAACGTCATGATTTTAGTAAGTAATGGGTAGTTTTCTCATAAAGTGTATGGTTTGGGAGATACAAATGTTTCTCTAAACTAGGTTTTCTCATATTTATTGTTGCGGTCGTCTTCTCCAATGTTCCATTCAAATGGATGATCCCAGCTGTTGACGATTAAAATCATAACGGAGTTCTTCCCGCAAAGTGTTGTTAAAGCCTATTATTATTAAAGCTAAATAATATTAGTAGGTGGGACCCCTTGTAGATTGGAGATCAGGTCTGGTGCTTATTTGATGTTGTGTTACTGTCTGACATTGCTTACATGGTGTTATGATCTTGGTTTATTGGCGATTCAGAAAGCATGATCTGTTTTTTATGTTGCTTTAGGTTCAAGTTTATTTTACAATGGCCTATGTTATCCTTGTTATCACTGCTATCAGTTATTGGATCTATTGTGAGGAGACCTTCACAATAGACATGTTAGCAAATAACATAGACAAGCAATTGGAAAGAAATGAAAAGCAATGTAACAAATGCAAAGGGAAGAATTTAAACTATGCTATATATTATACTACATGCATCAATTTTAAATGGATTGTTGTTATCCTAGCTATTAAGTTAATAGCTATGTGAATTTGTTTTAGTTATATAGTCGATATGCATGGTGATTATGTTATGGCACAAGTTGATGTGGATCGCGCTATTGGTGATAATCCAATACATGGTTTATTGGATCATATAGTTGATATGTAATATGGTCAAGCTGGAATGAAAGGTATGATGTGGGTGGTGCGTTTGACAAGTAATAGATGCAATTTCCAATGCATGGTTTAAATGAATTGTTGATAGATTAATGGCTAGCATGTACTATTGAATTAATTGACTGTGGGTGGAGGTGACATGCATTTACTACACGTTACCCTTACTCCTTCCATTGGTTGCCACCCTAGTCGGGCTATTGTTCAGCCTTCTTGTTGTGGTTATGCTCTGATTTCTTCGCAGAGAGGAACCGCTCGGCCAACTCCCGTTTTAAGGTGTTTGATTACAGGTATGTATTTTTTTCGCCATTCATGAGTCTGCTCTGGTTATGAAATGAATATTGGCTCAGGTGTATTGGTTTTTGATTTCCTTAAGTAGTGCAACTGTGTAATATTGTGTTTTTGAAATGAAGCATTGATGGTTTCCTCTACAATAATGTTGAATTCATAGTGTTATCAGTCATCCTTGGTGTTAGCAGCCATAAGAGTTCTCTCTTGGTTTAGATGGAGAGTTTTTGTTTGGTCTTGGGTGTCTAGTTGTATTCACGCATTCATATCGTTGTATCCAGTCTTTGGCTTTTGTGGGTTTTAATGGTTGGAAGCACTCTTTGACACTGCATTTTGTTCACTTGGGCATTGGTTGTTTTCACCACTAAAGGTCGCGCAATGGGATTTTTTGTTCTTTCTCGACCATGTATTCACCTCAGTGTTGTGGTTGTCTGACTAGAGAGACATGAGGGTCATACCCTGTGTGTGTTAAGTATCATTACCAGGCCGAATTAGAGCCTTACTCCTCTGCTCATATCTCTCATGTCATGGGATTCGTCACCTTGGCCACGATGTAAATTGTGGTGTTCTTTGTGTTTACACCGTCAGTCTCAAAGGTTTTCACCATAGAGAAGAGTTGGATCTGCTCTCCCTGTGTTGACCACAGAGAAAACCCTTAACCCCTCCAGTCTAAGGGTTGATAGAGAAGATTGTCGGGCCTGCCGGGTTTGCTATTGGTTATGATTAATGGGTATGTATTGTCGACAAAATTGAGTACAGGCTCGCCCAATTGGTTGTGATAATCGTGATGGTTTTGGTATCTAGTCACTGCCTGTGTTATTATAATGGATACACCCTGCATTGTTATTTGGACAGATCAAATACACAGTAACCCTCCTGGTGTTTTGATAACCTAGTATTGTTTTGATTGAGTGGGTCACAACATCGCTTCGTTGTTATGACAGTTCAAGTATAATCTCAGCATTGAATTGGTTATTGAAGATTTGGGTTGATACACAATCATTGTCTTTTGCATTGAAAATTATTGGGATGTTAAACTCAGCATTAGTTACAATTGTTTATTAATGCACGCGCGTAATGCATTGGTATGTGTGGTATTCCTACACCACGAATAATGGTCACTATAACTATGAATTTTTCTTAGGGCCAAATGATTATTGCAACCGGAATGACTGTAGCAAATCCATCCACTATATGTGTTATGGTTATTTTATTGCGTCATTAGGGATGAACCCGTGTTTTACACAGCATGGTTGATTGCAGTTTGATTAATTTGAAGAAATATTGTATTAAATTGATAGCTAGGCACGATGGGTTGAGTTAATACTGTGACTGTGTGTTTAGAAGTGTAAAATGGAAATGTTGCATCGTGGTGTTATGGGTGGCTATCCACTGTGTATTTTTAACGAATATCATGCATTTTAAATGACAGGCCCGATTGCAGTGATAGTATAACTTCATTGCAATTTTTGAAATACGACTTTTGAGTGTATTTGATGATTAAAAGAGTGGAAATGGTTACTATTATACATTGAGAATTGTTATAAGAGGTTAATTGGATAAATAGAAGGAACAGAACTCCCTTACAGATGGTTGTGGAATGCATATTGTCTTGTTGATGGCACTGTGTTAGATATTCGACTATGAATAGTGAACTAGCTAATACACAGTGATTGTTATGATCGTCTGGTTGGCATATCTCCTTTTAACAGGATGACTATATGGATTACTTGATTAATTTTGTGAACAATACCCGCTCTCATTCCCCACCATTATTTATTTTTTTTCTAATTACATCCCCATCGCCTTCCCACATTCATTTTTCACTCCCTATTCTAAAATTGATTATAGACAAGAAAAATTATGTGTTGAAACGGTTGGCAGTAGCAGTGTCTTGGTTGAATTACAGTGATGTTTTCCTTGGTTTGCAGTTGATTGTTGTTGTCCTTGAGAAGTATTTGTATTTTTCCCCCCTCATCATATCATGTTTCTCTCAATACAAACCCCTCACATATCCTAGGACCCTTTATTAACCCCCTGCTCATTGATAAACAATAAAACAATTTGTATGGATTGGATTGCATGAGTCTGATATATTGTTGAGCCAAATCAATTTCATATTTTTAAGGAGTTATCATGTATGGTTATTTAAAATATTATTTTCTAATCAATCACGCATACAGGAATGAGCTACTCAAATAAAATGCTGAAAATCGAGGCCTACTACGCCTCTATCAAGGAGAAGGCCGCTACTACCCCTCTCGCATATTCAGATAATTCTAGTAAATCTGTGTCCTCCCACTTGCATTGGAAGGACGATTGCTCTCATATGATCAACAAGATGAGGCTTAAGGATTCCACATAGCCTAAGGCAGGTTCAGAAGGACTAAGATATGATAGCATCAATAAAGGGAAAGATTACCTCACAAACCGGAAAATATGGATTTTAAGATTTTTTATTTTGATGACAATTGACTTCAGATTTTCATATGGCATGATTTTGGATATGTTCCTAATGTATTTGGAAATAATTGCAAACACTATTGAGATTAATTTTCAAATGTTAACATGATGATGGGAGTCACAAGGGGTCCCACCTACTAGTTATTATTTATTTATAACCCTTATTGTGATTATTACTTTTCCCCCTAACTAAAGTTGGTTGAGTCTTTTAATTAACTTAACTAATGAGTTGGTTCAACTAATTCAACCAATCCTAATTTATTTAAAAGAAAAAGGAAAGGGGGGAAGAAGAGGAGGATAGAAGCAGAAGCATACTAAGGTTTGCTCTCTGAGTTCATGTTGAGATAGTTCAATTTTCATTCATTCATTTATTCATCACAAGCCTAATTCTCTTTTATGATAGCAAGGTCTTATTGTAGACAGCAATATTCAGGGTTGAATCACATCATTCAGACACTTGTTTTTCAGAGGTGTTGATCTATCTTTGATAGTTTATGTAGACTTGCATGTTTGTGAATTAGTTTTCATGTTTGTGAATTAGTTTATGTAGACTTGCATGTTTGTGAATTAGTTTTCATGACTAACAAAGGCTATTGTGCAAAGTCGAGTGGGTAGCAATCCATGGCAAGTTGATCTAGCTTTTAGATTTCAATTTTGGTTTTTTGTCAGAGGTCCTTTTGTATGTTCCATCGGGGATGTCTAAGTTTGACTTTGGTCCAAAATTTATGCATGAGATTTTGTAAAGAAAATGACTTTTTTGTGAATTTGAATGAAATAAAGGATTTCTTTATGTCTCATCTGTCTTGATTATCATCTTGGTGACTTTACTTCTATCTTTACATTTATTTCAGAAACTGATATGTTCATAAAATTACATAAAAATTAAATTTCCAACAAGATTTTTATTTAAAAAAGACTAGCCTAAGCAATCGTAATTAATATTTGTGAGTTAGGATGTTATTTTTGTTGGCTATAAACATAGGGCGATATTCCCATCTACTTTTCTTTAGCCAAGCAAAGTTTGAAAATGCTTGAGTAAGATCATTTCATATATTTTCCTCAACATTTATTTGGCGACCATACTGGGGAGATCTTCGATATCTCTCTGGTTAATTTTGGTACTCGGTTTTCATTGATACATCTTTCTTTTTCTGATATTGATTCTTTGACTTTTTTATTCTTAATAATTGTTCCTGTTGTAAGGAAGCCCAATATTGAGCCCAGTCTTCAAGACCAAACTAGCATTTCTTTGAATTTGTTTAATACCATCTTAGACATTGCCAACACCCATGCTGAGCTTAACCATTCTTGGGCGACAATTGAATGAGATATTAGTGCTCAAGAAAAATTGGAAGCTAGACGTAGACATCCTAGAAATCAATAGTGACCCTTTTGTTTCTTCAAGTTTTGGCCTTTCTTTCATGTCCTTAAATTCTCATGCTTCTAGAAGAAGAAGAGGCTTGTCACCTAAAATCAATCATATTGCTAAAATAGGAAGAAGAAACGTTGTGTTATCTGGCCAACAAAATGCTCTAAGGATAACTTTATCTGATTCATCTAGTTCATCTTTCTTTCCCTCATCTATCATCCACAAGATGGCATCTAGTGGTGGCTCTGGTGGCACTGGAAGTGCTCCATATTCCCAATCTTCATTGTCATCAGTGATTGGTAGCTTATATAGCCACCATATTCATGTCCAATCTACCACAAACCCCACCAAAGTCATTAAAAAGTATGGGATTTTTTAGTTCGAATAAGACGCCACAACCACACTGTGGCATGTGTCCTCTCCTCTTAACCTAGCACCTGCTACTCGTCCACTCCCAAAATTTAAAGAGAACCTACCTAGGTTTTTAGGAAATAACAATGTTAGTACAAACAAACACTTAGTGGCATTTTCTAATGCTTGTCATAACATAGGAGCCAACGACAATGACACTCGCATGCACTTGTTCGTCAATTCCTTGGAAGGAAAGGTTGCGGTCGATTTATTTGAACTTCCTCCTAAGATTATGTCTACTTGGGAGGATTTAATATATTGGTTTTGATCCACTTATGGGCGATCCAAAATCCCCGCTGAGAAGTTAAAGGAATACAATAACGTTGCCTAGAAGGATGGTGAGACCATCAAGTCTTTCAACTTGTGTTTCACCAAGTTATACAATCAAATCCCTGAACTTATCCGCCCTCAAAACCAAGTCGCTTTCATGCATTACTACAATCCATTTCCTTACCCCTACCGTCATAGGATTGAGTAAAAATCCATTGATAATCTTGGTTCTGCTCTGCATGCTTGCTCAGAGTATGAAGAACAACTTGAAAGAATTGGTCTTCCCCAGGGAGAATTGGTTAGACTGACAGACATGTCTGCTCTCTTACAGCTAGTACAATATATGAACGACAGTATGATAGTGTTTGAGTGGAAGGGTATTGTCTCTCCTCTCACCCCTGGAGCTTCATCCTCTTCTGCACCCCCCTTTAGAAATCCGGTTGAAAACAATTTTTTGCCTAAAGTTATCCTGCCTCGGAGTTGGTGTAACTTTTGCGAGGAACACCACGATGAAACCATAAGTGAGGTAAAGAAGAGTGCCAGAGATAAGATCTTTGGTAAAAGACCAGAATCTACTATCGTTGTCCCTAGATTTTGCAGAGCCAGAGGATGTCCTAGTCATCAACACTAGGAACAAAGCCTATACTCCCAAGGGAAAATTTGATCCTCCCTGCACTTCTTCTACCTCGATCTCATCCTCGTTCGCTGCAACTGTCCAGGTTCCTAAAGTTCCCGAGAGTCAAGGAATTACTTCCCCTCTCCCCTCTTCTAAATATAATATCTTGAATCAGTTGGCCAACATCAAAGCAGATGTAACCCTTTTAGACATGGTTGTCATCCCTGAACAACACATACATCTGAAAAAATTCATGGAAGGAAAAGCTTTCGTTGTATCCAATCTTTCCAAAGAGGTAGATGAAGAGGATTCTTTTGTAAATAAATTAGGTTTACGTATCTTTAGATACCCTGTAAAAAATCTCCATTTTTATATTTCTGTAAAGATTGTGGATAAGATTGCCCATTGTTTCCTCATTGATTGTGGTTTGGGTCCAAGTGTGATGTCGAATATTATGGAAGAGCTAGGCTTGTCTTGTACAAATGAAAACGCCAAAAGCATGCTGTCCTATAATACTCTACAACAAACAACCATAGGCAAGATTAAAGATGTGACCTTGGTTTTATGCGCTCATCCTGAGATAAGGACAACCCTCAGCATTCAGGTCATTGATATGCCTGTAAGAAATTACTCAATTATCTTGGGAAGAGATTGGAAAGCCTTAACAGGTGGATACCTCTCACTCGACGGGACACATTTATCCATTCCTCGAAATGGTAAGAACACTATAGTCCTTAGAGAGGGAAGAATTTCACCCTACATAGAGAGTGTTCCGCAATCTAGCGTAAACTATATCGAAAAGGACCTAGGAGTGTACTCCATCTTTGTTGAAGAGGATAATATTCCTTTGGAAAGAATCGATTTAGAAGATGATATGTGGCATATGCACTTTGATGGTTCAAGCTCTAATGAAGGAAATGGGGCTCGAATTATCTTGGTTTCCCCTGCAGGAAGAATTCATAATCTGTCTTACAGGTTAGATTTCACTTACACAAACAATGCCACTAAGTTCGAAGCTTTATTATTAGGCATTGAAAATGCCCTTAATCTTGGTTGTGGTCACCTTTTAGTTTTCGGAGATTCTGAGCTCATTGTGAACTTGATACGAAAAATATTCTCTCCTAGCAACAAGTTGATGGAATGATACTCCCAAACTGTTTGGGCACTTATCTCTAACCTTTTATTCTTCATCATCACTCATGTTAAGAGGGATTTAAATTCAATGGCTAGTCGGTTGATTGTCTTTGCAGCATCTCCTAATCAACAACTTATACTTCACATGCCTGATTGTTTCTTTCAATCTCTATATTGCCCATATATCCCTGACAATGTAGGATCTTGGAAGGCCCTCCCTAACGATGAGAGCATTGATGCTTTCATTCAATATGAACCTCTTAAGCCCGAAGATATTATATTCATAGAAAACAATAAAGTTCCTGGGGGCTTGACTCCTCTTGAGAGTTCGTTTTCATCGAGTGATGTAAGCAATAAAGAAAAAAAGAAAGAAGAGGAGCTATGAAAGAAGGTGGTTGAGACCATCTCCATGAACATTAGGACACATGAATCTTCAACAAATGTTAAAATAAATGTCCAATGTTCTGATAAAGAAGAGACGAGGTATGTCGAGATACTCAGTGGATTTCAAAATGTTTTTGCTTGGTCTTATGAGTATCTTCGTGGTTTTGATCCCGGTCTTATTCAACATAATATGAAAACAGCTAGGCAAAAACAAGGACTTGTTAACTCTGCACTGAAAGCAACCTTTCAAAGGGAGTTGGTAAATTTCTTAAGGTCTAGGATTAATTTTTTCGTCCACCCTGAATGGGTTTCCTATTGGGTACCTGTTCCAAATACCACTGATCATATTAGAACTTGCATTAATTTTCGAACTTTCAGGCAAGATATTATGAGAAATCCTTTTCCTCCCCTCAGTATGAAAATGGTTCTGCAACAGGTTGTAGAATCATAGTTTAGACACTTACTTGATAGTTTTTTGAGTTGCAAGAAAATCGAGGTAAAAGGGGAAAATGTTCACAAAACCACTCTTATTACTAATTGTGATATTATGTCTTATAAATGCCTGCCTTCAGGCTTACTTGATGCAGATATCACTTTTAAAGGGCCTATACACACAACTTTCGATGAATTGGTCACTCTCCATATTTATCTTGATGATTTAATCGTGTGTGTCAAGGGGGTGATAATGACATCAAATTTCCAAGTATTGGGTCCTTTCCAAATTACTTTTGTTTTGGACACTAACTCTTACATCTTAAAGGATTTACAGGAGCAATTGTTTTTCTATAGCACTAACAGTCCTCGTTTGAAGTATTGTGAGGGGCCAGCGTGAAAAGTTCTATTGCTGGTTGGATTTTCTGTATATTAGTAGCTTAGCTCTACTTTCATTTTTTGCGCTATTTTCCTTTCTACTTTACAGTAGTTTGATTTTTGCCTTCTATTTCAAAACTTTTCTTGCCGCTTCTTCATTTCTGTCTTTTATTGCTGCTATTTTAATTTCTGCATTTTACTTTTGTCATGATTTTACTTCCTACAGTCTTTTAGTTAATTTGGTCAATATAGGATGTTGGATCAACTCTGCCACAGTGACACTCCTGCAAAGCATTTTTAGTCAATAACAATAAAGCTTACACAACTATTATGATGTCTCATATGAAGGACCCTTGAAATTGTTATATATTTCCTCTTTTGTCTAGTAAGGAATTGGTTATCTCCTTCTTCTTGCCATTTCTTCATCCATTGAGATTTTAAGAGCAAGTCTAAAAAAAAAATTCTCCTCAAAGTTGAGAGCAAATTCTAATTGAATGATTATGCATTAAGTAATTAAAAACCCCTCATACTTAATATTTTTCATGAATTATTCCCAAATTCCTGGTCATCTTTCCATTAAATCTGCTCACTTCCCCCTGTTGCATAATCTTCCTAATTATATCTTCTTGACCTGTTGTTTTTGGTCTGCAAAACAATGAGTTCTAAATTCTAAATCTGTTGAAAACAAATTTCCCTGTGGAGTCGCCGGTTTTTTGACAATTAAAATCGCAACGGAGTTATGCACGCAAAGTGTTGCTAAACCCTATTATTATTAAAGCTAAATAATACTAGTAGGTGGGACCCCCTTGTAGATTGGAGATCAGGTCTGGTGCTTATTTGATGTTGTGATATTGTTTGACATTGCTTACATGGTGTTATAATCTTGGTTTATTGGCGTTTCAGAAAGCATACTCTGTGTTTTCTGCTACTTTAGGTTCAAGTTTATTTTACAACGGCCTATGTTATCCTTGTTATCACTGCTATCAGTTATTGGTATCTATTGCAAGGAGACCTGGACAATAAACATGTTAGAAAATAACACAGACAAGCAATTGGAAAGAAATGAAAAGCAATGTAACAAATGCAAAGGGAAGAATTTAAACTATGTTATATACTATACTACATGCATCGATTTTAAATGGATTGTTGTTATCCTAGATATTAAGTTAATAGCTATGTGATTTTTTTTTAGTTATATAGTTGATATGCATGGTGATTATGTTGATGTGGATCACGTTATTGGTGATAATCTAATACATGGTTTATTGGATCATATAGTCGATATGTAATATGGTCAAGTTGGAATGAAAGGTATGATGTGGGTGGCGTGTTTGACAAGTAATAGATGCAATTTCCAATGCATGGTTGATCCAGGTGGATATT
>ML777475.1:840342-861645 GCA_009831015.1 Picea engelmannii
ACGATATTCCTAATATTGCAAATGATATAAATGTATTGATCTAGTGCGTTGGCACGTGTAACATTATCCACCATGAAGAGAATTTTGAATTGCCTTGTAAAGAGTCGAGTTGTAACTGAAGTCTCAAGTCTAGTTCTATTTTATAACTAAAGTGTAATGATGAGTTGTAACTAAAGTCTTAAGTCTAGTTCTATTTTAGAACTAAAGTGTAATGTTGAGTTGTAACTGAAGTCTTAAGTATAGTTCTATTTTCAAACTAAAGTGTAATGCTGAGTTGCAACTGAAGTCTTAAGTCTAGTTCTATTTTCGAACTAAAGTGTAATGTTGAGTTGTAACTGAAGTCTCGAGTCTAGTTCTATTTTTGAACTAAAGTATACCAATCTCAAGTCTAGTTCTATTTTCGAACTAAAGTGTAATGTTGAGTTGTAACTGAAGTCTCAAGTATAGTTCTATTTTCGAACTAGAGTATACCAGTCTCAAGTCTAGTTCTAAGTTCAAACTAAAGCATGAAGTTGAGTTAGGATTAAAGCATGCAAACAAGTTACTATTTCGAGCCTCTCCTCTTCTCCTCTTCAGCCTATATAAGCAGAGGTCGACCCCTCTCTTCAACACAGTTTTGATATGCAGATTGAGGGTGAAGCCATAGAGGCGCATATCAGTGATAAAGAGGAAACATACCAAAGAAGCATATCAGTGATGTATATCAGCAATAGAGGTTGCATATCAAAGGCATATATCAGCAGCATATCATTGTTGTATATCAACAATAGAGGTTGCTTATCAGAGGCGTATATCAGCAGCATATCAATGTTGTATATCAACAATAGAAGCAGCATATCAGAGGTGTATTTCAGCAAGGTCTCTTAGGTATTTGTGAAGTCAGAGTCATCTTGGCAAGCTCTTTAAGAGCATAATATTCTTGTGGATATTTGTAAGTGATCTTACATTATTAATGCAATAAAGGAATATCGGTTGTTGGGTTTTTCTCCATGTATAGGGTTTCCCCAGGGTATATGTGTTGTTGATGTGCATGCTTACTTGTCTACATAGTTATTGCTATTTGGTTATGATTTGGTATTGTTGAAGTGTATTAAGCTGGAATCAAAGTGTTGAAGAAAATAAAAGAATTAATCTGCATAATAAAGCAAGCTCAAAATTTAACACTATGTCCCCATGATGCTAAGTTTTGGCCTTTTATGGAGGAAGACAATTTTATTGCTATTGGAAAATGGATGGCTATGATTTCGATAACAAAACTTAGGGAAGAATGCATGTCATAGAGTAAGCATGTGCCGATTATTTGTTTCCTCTTTATTTTTTTGACCTGCCTAGCTTAGCCACCGACCAGGCCAAGAAAAAACAAAAAAAAAATACTTAATCTTCAAAACTTGATCATTATGGACTATAATTTAGCCAAGGAATGCTTAAATTGATCAATGGTTGCAATAGCAAGAGAATTCTAATGGTTGCACCACTATCTCATGTCTCCCAAAAAAATATGAATGATCTAGATCCTTCTTGCAAATTATTAATCTATAAATTGAAGGATTTTTTTAGGGAGTGCAAGCACATAAGGAGAATGTCCAAAACTACATTAGGGAGTGGCTAAGAAGAAGGTTCCCATGAGGTTGATTTTTTAGGTTCCTAACCTCCCTAACCCCTCAAGTAGATAGAATAATATATTGTCTATACAATAAAGGTCGACATTAGTAAATAATCCCTATATAATAACGCGAACATGTCTAATGTAAGAAGGCTTAATAGAAGGTTCCTCTTCTAGAAACATTTTCCTCTGGAATGTTCCCTAGAATATTGAAATAGTATAAATAGGAGTAGAATCATGGAAATGTTTTGTCTTGAGAGTTATTTTGTAATTGAGCTCTGCTTTGTTGGAGGTTTCCCCCTCGAAGAGGCAAGTGAACTTGGATTTCTATAAATAAAGGTATCATTTATGGTGTTTCTGCTCTGCATAATACATTTGGTACCTTGAGTGGTATCAGAACACTTTCCTTTACAAAATTTTAGACAAAAACAAATTCCACACTAGAGACGTGTACTATCAGCGTCTTTAAATCACAGTGATTTATTGTTCAGCAAGTAAAATTGTGGTTGGGGAAGACTACACACAAGAAATAATGTCGGTTTCATGGGTTACTTGAAACACGTTGTTTCTTGTTGGAAACCTTTGTAACCCTTGTTGGTACCCCTTTGAGTAGTATCGCATTAGATAGTACATGTACACGACCATTCACTCTCACGTACCCTCGAGTATAAAGGGAGTCCCACAGGTCTCCTAAAACCAGCTATAGATCATCCTATCAATCACCTCATTTCTATAGTGGCATTGAAAATGACACTCGAGAAGACTACTCTTAGGTACATGGGTAATTAGTTAGTATGACTAACGGTACGATTGAGCCTCCTTAGTCGGTGCCCTGAGATATTGGGTCGAGTACTACTATTGGATCACGTTGGTATATCATAGAGATATAGCACAAGGCAAACCATTGTCCATAGGAACCCTCAAAACCATAACCCGCATTGTTGAAATATAACAGAACAAACATAGAGGGGAAATTTTGCAACGCAACCCTACCTCCTACATCCAAGTTGTGAAATCACTACACAAATTTAACCTTTAACACTTTGGGCATTTGGTAACTATAGTATTCTTCAGACCAGAGTATAACTCCACATGAGTTAAAAAAAAAAGGTATATTGGTCTCGTTAACACTCTTATTTGGGGCCTATCCCATCGGATTCCTCTCTTTTCCCTGATAAGAGTGGTATATATCACTTTTAAGACCTTTTTTTCCTGTGGACCCACCCACCCTCTCCAACTCCCTTATTTGGGACCTATCCCATTGGATTCCTCTCTTCGCATTGATCACAATAGTACCCCTCACCCGTAACCCCTTTATGTGCGGACCCACCAGCCCAATTATTATCACTTCCTTCCACCATGGCCCAAAATTGCAACCAAGAACTTGAAAACCACATCAATTCCATGTCCACTGACATCACCAAGAACTAGAGTGAAATTAAACAACTCAATGTCAATATTACTACCCTCTATTCCAACATTGATTCCAGAATGGAAGCCCTCTCTGAACACGTGAAAAGCAACCTTCAATCCTTTGTTGACTGAGATACACAACTGGATGATTCAATCCCAGAGCCCTACAACCTATGAACAACCTTATCACCCAAAAGGCATTGATTCCTCCCATTCCATGCCATTTCATTCCAACCCTACTCATCATGAACTTCGTCTTCCCAAAATGGACGTGAATAAATTTGATGGCTTGGATCCCACGGGTTAGGTTACTCGAATGGAAAATTATTTCTCCTTGGATGGCATTATTTATTATTTGGACAAACTTACAAAACAATGTCCTTTATTTGTGTCTTGAACACCGATAATGGTGGAAATGGCATAAAAATTCATGCAGAGGGTATGTTGCTTGGACCTAGTTTGTTGCGGATATTTATGAGCACTTTTACACTGACGCACATTATTTGGGCCATTTGACCAAGCTAAAACAATCTAGCACAATGGAATAATATATCATCGCTTTCGAGCAATTGGATTTCAAAACGGATGGCATGTTTGACACCTTCTTTTAGGAATGTTTTATTAGTGGCTTCGAAGGTGACATCCAATCCCATGTCCTAATAGCTCACCCCTAGATTTGGTTGAAAGCTACTCAACACGTTGAGGAAGCACAAAAAGTAGTCTCTTCCAAAAATATAAAACCCTCCTTTATTCCTTTTCCTCGACCCACAAATCCATCCCCTCCTTCCACTCCTCTCAAGATCCAGAAATTAACTTGGGTAGAAATAGTTGAATGCCAACTTAAGGGTCTTTTCTATAATTATGATGAAAAATAATTTTTGAGGCACAAGTGTAAGGAACATAAGCTTTTTATGGCCATTTATGAGGATGTTTATGATGAGGATTCCAATGTTCCCCATGCTAAAGAGCTACCCCAAGCAGATGATCATACCCCGCCTTCTAATCCACCTGAAGTTGAACTGCTTATCTTGTTGAATGCCCTCACTGGTCTTTCTGCTCCCCAAACCCTCAAGTTAATTGGCTACATTAAGCATAGGAAAGTCATTATCCTAGTCGACAATGTCAACACCCATAATTTTATTCATTGTCGCATTGCTCAAGAGACCATGTGCTATATCCATGTAGTCAACAATTTTCAAATCATGATTGCAAATGGGAGTTCCATGAAATGTGGGGGGAATTGTGAAAATACGGACTTGCAAATTGGTCAATACCACATGAAATCGCATATGTTTTCTATTGACATGGGTTGTTGCAGAGTTGTGCTCGGTGTTGAATGGCTAAGCACCCTAGGCCTCGTCACCATGGATTTTAAAGAATTAACCATGAAATTCCAATAGAATGGACAACAGTATCAGTTCCAAGGCTTCATGATAGGCTCCCCTGGGATCATCGGTTCCCACCAAATAGAAAAAATACTCAAAAAAGGTCATTGTGACATTATTTCCCAACTCCACTTCATTCAAGTAATAGAGACCCCCTAACCTATTGTTCATCCTAACCTTCAATCTCTATTATCCAAACACCAATTCGTTTTCAACAATCCACAAGGACTTCCCCCTTCATGTGGAACACATGATCATTCCATTCCCCTTGTTCCTAGCAATCTACCTCCCATTGTTTACCCTTATCGTCATCCCTTTGCCAACAAATATGAATTTGAGAAAATTGTTCAGGAATTGCTAGCAGTGGGTGTTATTCGTCCTAGTACCAGCCCTTAGTCTTGATCTAAAAATCCTTAGATTTTAATTAGATCTTAAGAAAATGTTATCACACAAGTTGTAGGTTGGTAAAATCCCGACCCAACCACCAAATGGCGACAACTAAGAGGTCACCTACCCATTGTCACCTTACGCAGGTGTCACCGTCACTTTAGAGGTGAGGTAGTCACCTCAAGGGGGGAATGAGATGACCCTAGGGGGAATGAGATGAAGATGGATGAAGATGGAGATGAAGTCCCTAGAGGTCAAGTATGAAAGTCTTGGAATGAATTCTTGGGAAGATACAAGGGTTTCCAAGTATGTTGAGTAACCTGCAAATAGTGAAATACCTACCCGACACAAGAAAAACAAGCATATATTGCAGTATAATCACTTGGAAAATAAATTTAAGCTTGTTTTCCCTAATAGAAAATTTTATTAACAATGTATATCAGCAATAAAATGGCATCAGAAGCTGCAAAACAAATGCTAGAGATCAAGTAGAAGATACAAGAGAAAGACTAGCTAAACTCAAGATGAAAGACCAAGATTCTAGCATGAAAAGATAAGGATGTTGTAAACACTTTTCTGCAGCAAATTATATCAGCCTTATGGCTCTAACATTCAATGTATTACAACAAGAAAATCAGCCACTGAAAATCCTCTAAACTTTTCCCAAAAGTGCGCTAGACCAAGAAGAGTAAGTCTGCAAACTTCGGGTAAATTCCAATGGTTGATAAGAGAATTATTCAAGCAAATGAGTTAGGGTTTCTGCAGCCCTAATGGCCGAAGATGCAATTTTATAACAGAAGCAAGAAGTAACCCTTTGATGGGGGATTCCCTAGTGGTTGTGAGGTACCCAAGGCACAAGGAACACAATCCAAGTTGCAAGAAGTAAAGAAGACAAGAAATCACATTTCCCAATACAATATTTTGTTTCTCCAATGCAAGACTAGTACCTTTAGTTATGGGTTAATGGGGTCAATAATAAAGAGCTAGGGTTACTAAATCCTTTGGGGTGTAAATCCTCTTACTTCCCAAGGCAAGTAACCTAGCTAGGGTTTGAAGATGAGGGGTGTAAATCCTCTTACTTCCTCAACTAAACCCTTGCAAAAAAAGCTTGATAAAGTGGTGGAAACTAGGATAGGGGTGTATATCCTTATACTCCATATCTATCCTTGGCCAAAACAACCTTACTTGAATCACAAATGACAATAACAAAGTAGAGAGACCATACCATTCAAGAAAAATCATTTACATGCCAAAGTAAACCTCCACAAAAGCAAGAGAATGACCTTCTAGAGATAGCGCACCATCACCATCATCAAAACATAACCAAAAAGCATTATTCCATAGCACAAGAGGCAAAATACTCCAAGTGCAGCGAAAATTTCAGACCAAGTACTTCTCACAAGAGGGAGAGTTATGATAAAATGAGATCTTATGATCTCTTATTTATACAAATTGTCACTATGATAGTTTGTCCACATAATTAAGGGTAAACCACAAGACTAGGGATCAAAAACCCTATTCTTTCCCCTTTTACAAATTAATATTAAACTATTCATTTAAATTTCACTTTTGCACAAAGAAAAACCCTAGTTCATATGAACGTCACCCCTTTAGGGGACGTTTTGGCACTAGGATGAGGTCGTTGGTGATGGAGGAGAATGGAAAGGCTTCCCAAAGCCACATGCCAAGAATCAAAACAAATTCCTTCATGATCAAGGCTCAAGACCCTTTAAAACATCCTTGTGCCAATGCATGTCACCTCACACCAAGCCCTAACCCCCCTAGGTGACGTCATGCCTCTAGAAGTGACATTTTGCCTCTCATAGGAAAAACATTTTGCATGTGAGGGATAGTTTATGTCATCCAATTCATCCACTAGGAATTCCAAGTTTGATCTTTCTCATCCGGCATGCGGGCCCTTGGCATTCACCTATGGCATTCAAGCCCCATGGAAGCCCAAGCTAGGCTTGTTCTTCCAAAATTGCCCACCAACTAGGTCCTACAAAGACAAATAAGCATGTCATCCAAGGATCTCAAGTCATAACAACATGATAAGTGAATTCAATCAATAAATGAGCCACCTAAGTGTTGGACACACCGATCACACTGAGAGGGGGGGTTGAATCAGTGTGAGGACTATTTTTACACTTCTCACAAAACTTCAGTTAGCAATCACTGTTCAAAACATCATTGCTTATTAATTCCATTCATACTTAGTTTCTTGCATGTAAATTTATCTCAATTACATACATTAACAATAAAGAGCTATGCACCATCACAATAAAGAACACAAGGAACACCAGATATATGTATAAGTTAATTTTGTATTACGGACTACAATCCTTGGGGTTTAATTAGCACCAACCGATATAGAGCATCAACTGCAAGAGAGCACCAACCGAAATAGAGCATCAACTGCAAGAGAGCACCAACCGAAATAGAGCACCAACTCTCAATGCAAGACCCAGCCTGTGTATCTCAACACCAACTGAGATGTGAGGAATCCAACCCTCAATTACAAGACCCAACTTGTAGACAGAAAGAAATCTGTCAAATTGTACCAACAGTTTATACCAATACAAGTGCATCAACTATGCACAACCTGTCACAACAACCTGTCACCTCAACCTATCTCATCAATATCATCATCCAAATCTGATCTGTAACTTTGTAACATACTTGGTGTATTTGATCATAGACCTGCAAACCTTACTTAACTTCAACAACAAGAAACTAGCATTTTCATCAAACTTTACTTTAGTCTCACATGACTAATTTTGGATTAGTCAACAACCCTAACTTGAAACAATCGTAACTATGTACCTGTAATGAATAAAGGTATGAAAATAGTACACAATGTTCTTCGGTGCCTTTTATGCAATTCCTCCAGGTTTCACTACTTGGAACCTCCCAGACAATGAGTTATACCAAAAATGGCATACCCTGTTGAATTATGGATTATTCTACAGAGTGAACTTGTAGAGCATGCCCTACATGGAATATTTGGTGTATGGATCTGAAAATGGTACACAACATACTAAATATTGTAGTATAACTAATACATTTGGTCTTACTGAATTTGGATCTGTTATGAAGACGTTATGACATTTTTACCTGAAACACTTGTTTTAGACTAGTTTCAGGACTAGCCACAAACCCTATTTTCCACGTAGTGTAACTCGCAAAATAAAACGACCCACAAGCTGAAATTTTTATCACAGTTACTTGGACATGTTTTATCAACATCTTCCATATTTTTCTATATGAATCATTCTAGGAAAAACGTTATTGCGAAAATGGTGAGATGACCTGTAAATAACATACCTTAGAAAGCATCATCAAAAGACTTTATCCTCCCTTGAATTTTGGCCTTCTTTACTTCACCTTCCCTCTGAAATTTGCCTTATATCTCCTTTGGTTACCTCAATAAATTGTAGATATTCAATATGCTCAATGGATACTAATGGGAGACCCTTGCTCTCTTATTTATACTCTCCAAGTAGCTTCTTATTTATAATCTCCAAGTAGCTTCCTCTAGAAGTATCAACTTAACCACTTTGTTCACTTAGCCACTTTGTCCACTTAACCATTTTGTCCACTTAGCCACTTTGTCCACTTAACCAACTTTGTCCACTTAACCAACTTTGTCCACTTAGCAACTTTTTCCACTTAACCACTTTGTCCACAAATAGTAAACTCTACAATTCTAGTTGCAACTAATTTATTTTTAATTGTATTCTTGTTGCAACCACTTAACCCATGACTAACCACTTTGACTGGTCAACTTCTTCTAGGAGCTTCTATAATAATTTGACTTCTTTGACCTTCTAGAGGCTTCTATATAACTTATGAGGGTTCTCCAACTTCACATGGCCATAACTCTCTAATTATGAGGAGTTATGTGGCATTCCACATATCACCGGAAACAACATGACATATACTATCCATATGGAATAGTTTCTCCTGCAAATTCACTGATATTCATTACATTATTCCTTAATCAAACTTGGGTTCCTTAACCACATTGTTGGGCTACCTCACCATTTGGACTTCACAAAGCATCTTCCCATGAGGGCTTTCACCATAAGGGGACAACTTTGAGAACTTTATCCAAGAGTGTATTCCCATGAGGGATTTCGCCATAAGGGGACCACTTTGAAGTTTATCCATTTGGTTATTCCTATCAACCATGACAAGACAATAATGACCAACCTTTAAATCATCTTGTCTATACATCAATCCATGACAATACGTCACTATGACACCACTTGACATCTTTGACATCAATTACATCTATGACAACATAGGACATCAATCAATACATTGATGATACTATGACAAGACATCAACTCTTTGACATCAATCATTTGAAATCAATGACAACATATTGCAACACTAATCATGTGCATCAAAGATCACTAAGTCAAATAATTAAGTTCTCAAAAACATTATGCAACTTGTCAAGCTTGAATATGGGAGGGTTGATGAGGTGTCCTACTGGGTATATCTTGCCCTAGGTCAAGGAGAGTTTCCAAAAGATCCCTCTCTAAGCCATGTGAAGTGGGTGAAGTGGTTAGGGTCAATAATCAATGGGCATAGGGCTCATGACATACAAGAGATCGTAGTGTCTCATTCATGGGTGCCTTTGTAGAGGGTGTGTGGTACCTTCGCCTGCAATGCACTTTTTCCAAGCCCATTATTTTTCCATTCTTTCATAAATTCAAGGAAAGGTTCAAGGCCACTTCCATGGCGTGGTGTCCAGATAATGGCAGTGTCACCCACAAACACCTAGTGGAAATGAGAAGGTTGGCTCGTGATGAGAGCAACTTTCTCTCAGCCATGCAACTGAGATCCATTACCCTGGCTTGGTGACCAGATGATGGTAAAGTCATACCACTAGATATTCATGGACATGATAGGCCGGCTCATGATGAGACCTCATATCCTCCAACTACCCTTTTAAGCATTTTTAATCATATTTTATTATGGGTCCCCCTTTTCTCAAAGATAAGTGTTTCATTCTTTTATTGGATGATCCTTAGGAAAAGCATCTAGAAGGTTCATACATAAGATTTTACCTTTTACCCAACATCAATCCCTCTAGGCCTTCAGCCCCTTCTTCCCATAGAATGAGGGACAACCCCTGCTTGGGTCAATACACCCTAAAATCCCAAGAGATAAGGAAATGGGGGGGAAATAGTGATGGAAAGTGGTAAGTATGGTCAGGAATGATACGATGGCTCTTCAATGGAGTTCCTAGTAGCAAAGCCATCCCTAAGGAGGACCACTTACTAGGGCACAATGTCAACCACCAAGGTGAAGCAGGGCAAAAAGGCATAATGTCCAAGCATATATCATGAAATCTAGAGCAATCTAAGATACAACATACTTAAATGCCTTAAATATTGAAATGATGTTCACCATAATACTAACTTGTACCTCATGGAGCAAGGCCCACTGCATTCCGGAAGCCAATTGATGTGGTGGATGCCATCTGAAAATCTGTGACCTCTATGGTGGCGAGAAGGGTCTCCAACTATGCAAAAGGGTATTTTCGGTCATGTACTAGTCTCTTGGCACTCCATATCTACAACATGAGGGCCTCGAGACATAATCTCCTTAGTTATCCACAAAATGGGGATAATATTTGGCTCCTACTTGGGGACATGTGCTCGTCATAGAGTGCATGAGAACTGCACCATCTCTTGGTAGACCTATGCCTGCAAAAACCTCAGACAAAGGGATCAAAGCATCTAGGGTGGTTCTATCACCCTTCATCCATATATATATAGAAATCCAAAATAAAATCTAATCTAGAAAACAAAATTTTTGACATTTTTAAAAAAATTCTAAGCTAAACATGAAATCAATATCCAAGTAGAGCAAAATGAAAATGAAATGTGTCTAAACTGGTATGAGAAATCAAGATTCAAATTCATGGGAAAGCAAGATGACTTACCTACTTACCTGGGGCATAGGCCCTGAAGAAGTCATGTGACCTGAATGTAAGTTTGGAGAAGATATCCATCCACTATTAATGGCATCTTCCTCCTGTCTAATGCTTCCAAATAGTACCTTTACATGCCAAAGTAAACCTCCACAAAAGCAAGAGAATGACCTTCTAGAGATAGTGCACCATCATCATCACCAAACCATAACCAAAAATCATTATTCCATAGCACAAGAGGCAAAATACTCCAAGTGTAGCGAAAATTTCATGCCAAGTACTTCTCACAAGAGGGAGAGTTATGATAAAATGAGATCTTATGATCTCTTATTTATACAAAATGTCACTAAGATAGTTTGTCCACATAATTAAGGGTAAACTGTAAGACTAGGGGTCAACAACCCTAATCTTTCCCTTTTTACAAAGTAATATTAAACAATTCATTTAAATTTCACTTTTGCACAAAGAAAAACCCTAGTTCATATGGATGTAACCCCTTTAGGAGACGTTTTGGCACTAGGAGGAGGTCGTTCGTGATGGAGGAGAGTGGAAAGGCTTCCCAAAGCCACATGTCAGGCATCAAAACAACTTCCTTCATGATCAAGGCTCAAGCCCCTTCAAAACATCCTTGTGCCAATGCATGTCACCTCACCACCAAGCCCTAACCCCCCTCGGTGACATCATGCCTCTAGAAGTGACATTTTTCCCCTCCTAGGAAAAACATTTGGCATGTGGGGGATAGGTTATGTCGTCCAAGTCATCTTCTAGGCATTCCAAGTTTGATCTTTCTCATCCGACATGCAGGCCCTTGACATCCACTTGTGGGCTTCAAGCCCCATGGAAGCCCAAGCTAGGCTTGTTCTTCCAAAACTATCCACCAACTAGGTCATGCAAAGACAAATAAGCACGCCCTCCAAGGATATCATGCCATAACATCATGATAAGTGAATCCAATCAATAAATGAGCCACCTAAATATGTGCATCAAAGATCACTATGTCAAACAATTAAGTTCTCAAAGACATTATGCGACTTGTCAAACTTGAATATGGGAGGGTTGACGAGGTGTCCTATTGGGTATATCTTTCCCTGGGTCAAGGAGAGTTTCCAAGAGATCCCACTCTAAGCCATGTGAAGTGGGTGAAGTGGTTAGGGTCAAGACCCAATGGGCATAGGGCTCATGACATACAAGAGGTCGTAGTGTCTCATTCATGGGTGCCTTTGTAGAGGGTGTGTGGTACCTTCATCCGCAATGCACTTTTTCCAAGCCCATTATTTTGCCATTCTTTCATAAATTCAAGGAAAGGTTGAAGGCCACTTCCCTAGAGTGGTGTCCAAATAATGGCAGTGTCACCCACAAACACCAAGTGGAAATGAGAAGGTTGGCTCGTGATGAGACCCCCTTTCTCTTAGCCATGCAACTGAGAGCCACTACCCTGGCTTGGTGACCAAATGATGGTAATTTCAAACCACTAGATATTCATGGACATGATAGGCTGGCTCGTGTTGAGACCTCCTATCCTTCAACTACCCTTTTAAGCATTACCAATCATATTTTATTGTGGGTCCCCTTTTTCTAAGATATAAGTGTTTCATTGCTTTCTTGGGTGATCCTTGGTGAAGCATCTAGAAGGTTCATACATAGGCTTTTATATTTTACCCAACATCAATCCCTTTGGGCCTTTAGCCCCTTCTTCCCATAGAATGAGGGACAACCCCTTCTTGGGTCAATACACCCTAACATCCCAAGAGATAAGGAAATGGGGGAAAATAGTGATGGAAAGTGGTAAGTATGGTCGGAAACGATACGATGGCTCTTCAAGGGAGTTCCTAGTAGCAAACCCATCCCCAAGGAAGACCACTTACTAGAGAACAATGCTAACCACCAAGGTGAAGCATGACAAAAAGGCATAATGTCCAAGCATATATCATGAAATCTAGAGCAATCTAAGATACAACATACTTAAATGTCTTAAATATTGAAATGATGCTCACCATAATACTGACTTGTACCTCATGGAGCAAGGCCCACTGCCTTCCGAAATTTAGCTGATGTGATGGATGCCATCTGAAAATCTGCTACCTTTTTGGTGGTGAAAAGGGTCTCTAAATGTGCAAAAGGGTATTGTTGGTCATGTAGTCTCTCGGCACTCCATATCTACAACATGAGGGCCTCGAGACATAATCTCCTTAGTTATCCACAAAATGGGGATAACAAGCAAACACTAACATCCGACCAAATTCAGGAAATTAAGATCGTTATGACTATTTGCAAAATATCATATGAAAACTCTTACTTATCCATAAACTTCATTAATTAATAAATAACTTACGAGAAAATGAGAGAAATAGAGACAACAAGAACAAGGCACATTACACAAGTTGATAATGGAGTTCACCCATCTTGGGATATGTCTTTGGGTCCACTTCAAAATGAGAGATCGCTCTATTAATGCTCAAATATGCTTCCTTTACAATGACCTTTTGATCTATTTTTCAAACACAAGTGTAACTATCAAAATCAGCACCGCCTCAGAAAACCAAAACTTTTGATTGTAAACACCCTATACTTCTCTCAAAGATCTCTATGGCACGAAAAATGACGCAAGCACGAAATATACAATATCTCCTTGCACGCATTCAATGCAACCCCACTCTCTTCTTTGGCATGCAAATTTGTTTTTCCCACATTGGTTCGAGTGCCAAGTTTAAATAGAGGAGGTCAGGGGCGGGGGTCGAACCCCGCCCAACCCCCTATATTCATGGGTTGGTGTGATTTATGAACTTAAATATAAAGTAGTTAGGTGTTATATCAAGCACTGTATAGTTTGGTGCAACAGTATGGTATTAATTCGTGGGCACATATGTCAGGCAGAGGTCACGGATTCAAACCCATGGACCTCCCCCTTTAAGCTTATAATTACAACAAATTTACTTTAAATAGTATATAGTTGCAATTTGTTACAAGTATTAGCCTATGGCCTAATGGTAAGGTGTCAAATTCGTCGGTGGCAGGTCCAGGGTTTGAATCCTCCACCGATCGTTCCAAACAAATTTTGATACCTTAGCCATCTTGGCTATTTTCGGAGTGTCATGTGGCACCCTCTTGTTGGTCCACATGTCAACTCCAGATTGGCCCACATGTTGTACAATCACTTGTCCAGTCAGCCTCGTGTAGCTTGCACAGTCACCTGCCCTGTCAGCATGCCATGTCACCACTATACCTACCATGTGTCTATTCGTACTGCCACGGATCATCCTTTCAGCGATGCCATGTGGCATTCGTACAATGATTGTATAGTCCTTGTGTCCATCTGTGATGATGCCACATCATCTAACTGTACATGTTTGTACTGCCACATGTCCATATGTGGTGTTTCCATGTCATCAGACCATGTTGTCTGTACTTCTACGTGGCAGCCTATGGTGATGCCACGTGGCACCTCCTTTTGCCCTTTTGCATGTTTTTGTTGAAACTTCAAAAGGCCATAACTTCCTCATACGATGTACGTTTGAGGCAATTTATGCATCGTTGGAAAGATCTCATCGAGCTCTACGCAATGAAGTTATTTTCATTAGCATTTGAGACTATCAGTTTTTTAGCATTCCAGATCCTCTTGGATCAATTCTTCTCCTGTAGTTATGGTACTCAAGAAAGAAGGTACCTAGAACATGTGTCCTAATTTTCACGCCCTCAACAAAATCACTATCAAAGATAAATTCCCCATTCATGTCATCTATGACCTTTTGATGAATTGAGTGGTGCTTAATACTTTACCAAACTTGATATGTGTTCTAGTTACCACCAAATACGTATGAAAGAGGTCGATATTCCCAAAACTGTCTTTCAAACTCATGAGGGCCATTATGAGTTCTTGGTCATGCCCTTCGGCATGTGTAATGCACCTTTCACTTTTCAAAGTCTCATGAATCATGTCTTATGTCCTTTCCTTTGTCATTTTGTCTTGATTTTATTTGATGATATCCTCATCTATAGTAAATCTTGGCATGCCCATTTGGCCCATGTGGACCAAGTCTTACATTTACTTTCTTAGCACAAACTCTTTCTCAAATAGTCTAAATGTGCTTTTGGAGCTTCTGAAGTAGAGTACCTGGGCCATATTGTTGGCAAGGATGGTGTATGTGTGGATCCTAAGAAAATTGAAGCTATGAAGGATTGTATTTTCCCTAAAACACTTAAAAGTATACACAGTTTCTTGGGTTTAACAAGCTATTATCACAAGTTTGTTTAGAATTATGGAAAAATTGCAATTCACCTCACTGCTCTTCTTAAAAATAATGCATTCAGTTGGACTCTCGCAGTTGATCAATCCTTCCAAGCCTTGAAAGAGGCTATGTGCATGAATCATGTTCTGGCATTGTCCGACTTCACCAAGACTTTTGTTCTAGAATGTGATGCTTTTGGGAAAGGAATTGGGGTAGTTCTCATGTAAAATGGCATACATTTGGCTTTCACTAGAAAACAACTATCTGAGCGACACTTGGGCAAATCCACCTATGAAAAGGAATTTTTGGTTATTCTACATGTGGTGGATCTCTGGCATCCTTACTTGCTTGGGCAGTGCTTCCAAATTAAAACAGATCATTGCAGCCTCAAATATTTCTTGGAACAACAAATTTTATCCCTATATAAACATAAGTGGTTGACCAAAATGTTTGGTTATGATTATGATATCATTTACAAGAAAGGCAAAGAAAATGTGGTTGTTGATGCCCTTTCAAGGAAATATGAAGAAGAAGGGTCCCTCTTCTCACACTCCTAAAGGTTGTTTTCCATGAATGGTTCTGAGATCCCAAATTGTGTGGCCTCATCCAACAATTGCAACAAGATCCCCATTCATATTTAGGATACTCTTTGCACAATGAGGAGCTTTGCTACAAAGGTCGCTTGTATTTAAGCCCACGGTCTCACCTTAGATCTATTATGCTCTCCAAGCTTCATGCTTCACCAACAACCAAACATTTAGGTTTTCACAAAACCTATGAAAGGATAAAACATTCTTTTTTTGGGAAGGCGTGAAATAGGACATCCACACCTTTGTAGCTGAATTTGATACTTGCCAACACAATAAGGGCGAAACAGTAAAAATTCCAGGAACACTGCAACCTCTACCTATTCCACCTACTATCTAGACAAATATTTCTATGGATTTCATTCTTGGCTTACCCAAATCGAGAAACAAATTTGTCATCGTGGTTGTAGTAGATTGCCTTTCCAAATATGCTCTATGCCCTCCAACACTTGTTCACAACATCCACAGTGGCTCAAATTTTCATGGATAATATCTTCAAACTTCATGGCATTCCCCATTCTATTGTCTCTGACCGTGATCCAACTTTCACTAGCAACTTTTGGCAGGAATTGTTCAAGCTATAGGGCACCCAATTGCATCTCATCTTAGCTTATCATCCCCAGACTGATGGTCAAATTGAAGTTGTCAACAAGTTCTTGGAAACATATTTGTGATGTTTTACATATGGAAAACAAACTCAATGGGCTTAGTAGTTACCACTCATTGAATGGTGGTACAACACCTCTTACCATGATGCCACTTGGATGTCACCATTTGAAGCAGTCTATGGTCAAAAATTGCCTTTTTTCTTCTCATACGTTCTCGGTCTCTCCAAGGTCCAGGAAGTTGACACCACTCTTATATCCTGAGCTTCCATTCTCTGTACTCTTGAAGAGAATTTAGTCGTGGCTCAGAATTGCATGAATCAACAAGTTGACCAGGGACATTCAGAACGCCAATTTTCTAAAGGAGATCATGTATTTCTTCGTCTACAACCTTATAAGAAAACATCACTCAAAGAAGATCATTGTCAGAAACTTGCTCCCGAGTTTTATGGCCCTTATACCATTCTCGAGTATATAGGGCCTATGGCCTACACGTTAGCTCTCCCCAGTCACTCTAAGCTCCATCTTGTCTTTCATGTTTCTTGTTTGAAGAAAGTGATTGGAACCAAGTGTCAGACTCAAACTAGTCTCCCTTAATTGGATGAAGAAGGCTCTAGTTGGTTGCAGCCCCAAGTATTCTTAGACCATCGTGAGCGTCATCTCCATCAGTGCACAATCAAGGAAGCTTTAGTTCAATGGAAGGATACACCACTAGAGGATGCCACATGGGAACTAACTGCCATTATGTAACAATTTCCTCATCTCAAGGCTTCAGGATAAGGTTGTTTTCAGGGGGGGCATGTTAGGGTCCTAACCTCCCTAACCTCTAAAGTAGATAGAATAATATATTTATATGTAATAAAGGTTGACATTAGTAAATAAGGCCTATGTAATAATGTGAACATGTCTAATGTAAGAAGGATTAGTAAAAGGTTTTGCTTCCAAAAAGGTCTTCCTATAGAATGTTCTCTAGAAGATTGAAATAGTATAAATAGGAGTAGAAGCATGGAAAAGTTTTGTTTTGAAAATCATTATGTAATTGAGCTCTACTCTACTGGAGGTTACCCCCTCGAAGAGGCAAGTGAACTTGGATTTCTATATATAAAGGTATCATTTATGGTGTTATTGTTCTCTATATTTTGCTCTTTCCGTTGATATTTGTCATAACAATTATGTTTTTGCTCTGCATAATACATCTGGTACCTTACATGATTGAGTGTCAATAGAGGTGCTTGGAAAAACCTGTAATGAAAGATTCAAAGTGAACATTTAATAAACAAGTCTTGGAACACTATAATTGGGTTGGATTTGAGATAAAGTGAATGTATGCATATTCACCCTTATTATTTCATAATTAACTCTAGTGTGGTATCCATAGCTAATACCTACAAGTGGGAGGAAAATCACTCCTAAGCAATCAATTTCCATGTGGCAACTTGATAAAGATAAAGTATATTGTCTCTTTTGTATTTTCAATTATTTACATTATTCCAATAAATTCATAATCAACAATGAATGGGAAAATTTGGAATATTTTTGTTGGAGATTACCGATGTTTTGTGAATGATGATCTTCCATATGCATCATTGTTGTAGAATGGTTGACTTTCAATACTTTTATTTTGGAATGTTGAACTCATGTGGTTTTTAATATTGTGTTGTAGATTAGATGGAGATTTGTGTTTATGCAATTAAATTATACATCTAATTTGAATTTAAAATCTCATGTAGTGTATTAGAACTCCATTGGGTGATATTGGAAGCTCCAATTCATGTTATAATTGGTTTTTTGACTAGTAGGAGAGAGAATTTTGGAATTTGGTGCAGTGGGTGATTGGTTACTTGCGAGGGAGGAGGGGGCGGGTACACCACATAATGTCAAGCCAAACACTTCCCCTTGTGGGAGCCCCATCACACTCATGCCCAAGTAAGATGATGCGTGGCACTTATGCATAGAATATGCATTCCATGAACAAAATTACAGTCAATAACTTGTACCCATTCCCTAAATTGTTGGGCTTGTAGACACATTGAAGAGAGCAAAGCTCTTCCCTAAAATTGGCTTGAAATAGTTCAACCATCATCAAGTTCTTGTCAACCCCTAGGATGTTTGGAAGACGGTGTTCTTATTGGAATGATAATAGTTTAGTGGTGACATTCCTTGGTAGTTAATTAGTTCTATGATGATGATTGGGTCTCCATACACAAACCCATGCTTTATTTGAGTTGGGTCATCTCATACAAACTCTCCTTTATATTTTTCAACTATGAGTATATCTCTATTGAGCTACTATGCCCACTTCTTCTATGCTTCATCGTCCTTATTTATGTCCCTAATATTAATGGGAGGTGTTTGAATGATGGCAATCTTCACATGTGATCGTTTATGGATAAGTATCCTCTTTATTGTATCTTATATATATATATATATGACTAGGTCAACCTAGTCACCCTCTTGGGGTGTGTGCCCTTGTTTTGTGGGCCCATAACCCCCTCTTAAAGGGACACCCCACTTGAGTTGTGTATAATTATATGGATGATTCTTAGATTATTTAAGTGGATTAGTTTGATTACGTGGATCTTTGTCCTTCACAATATGAAATTTGTCCTTATGTGACATCCTATATGCAACACACTTTAATGGCTCCTTATTTCATGTCTCAACTAGAAGGCCCCTTTGCTTGGTTGTGGAACCGTATTGGTATTAGTACTATGGTGTTTTGTAGAGGTTCTATATTTACATGGGCTACATTCTGCATTACAGGGGGGAACTGTTATCTGATGTTGTCTCTTCCTATACCCTTATCCATCTTTAGGGAGGATGTTTTTCTTAGGGTCAACCCTATGTTGAGGTAGGTATTCATTAACCCTCTCACTTATTTATTTCAGTTAAGGACAACCATATTTTCAAGTTGGTTATCCACACACCAATTCTCACTTGTGTTTTAGGTACCAATATTCTATATTTTGGCCATGACCACTCTATGTGAGGAGTTGGGTATTTATAAACCCACTCTCATATTATATTCAAACTTCCTTCTTAGCTTCACTCTCTCATGTGCACTTGTATTGGGTGTCCATAAACCCACACACCTATTGTATTTGACCACGTTGATTCATATTCAAGCTCTTTCAAATGTATCAATTTGGATCTTATCACTCTCACTTTAACCATGGTTGATCTTATTTGAGGTGGGTACTTCTATCTCCTATTGATTACAAGATGTTTCTTTTGATCCCTGTCCAAATGGATAGTTTAGTACCACTCTCCTAGTAGATGAACAGTATGGAAAGGTTATGTACGCATGCCCTCTTTCATTGGATGAGTAGGTCAATGATAGTTGTTTCCATCACATGTGTCAATTGATGGTTACACTCATCATTCTTATATACGATGCCTCTTCCAACACCTCTTCAGATGGACAATTCAGTAGTATCGTTTTCCCAGTAAATGAGTCATAAGATAGGGATGTGTCTTCTTGTCCTCCTCCATTGGATGAGCAAGTCAACGATAGTTTTTTTCCAACATTTGAGCATATTGGTGGCTACATTCTCCATTTCTATACATATTGTTTCTTCCAATACTCCATGAAATGAGAAAAAATCAGTATCGCTCTCCCAATTGGTGCATAATATGGCAAGGATATGTCTTCCCTCCCTTCTCCATTGGATGAGCAGGTCAGTGACATTTTTCTCTAGTGAATGAGCAGTTTGGCGGCAACATTATTTTAGCTCATTGGGTCCACTTTTGTATTGAGTTGGGTCATCACAATTCCACTCTCTCTTATTCCAACTATGGCTAACTTTGCATCGACTTGAGTATGCCCACCCACGTTTCTCTCTTGTACTTATGCCTCTTTTCAACACTTCTTTATCAGATGGCCATATCAGTATCTTTTATCTCTAGATTACGAGTATTTCAGTGGTGGCATTTCCTCAAAATTTGAGTAGTTCTATGACAATGGTTGGGTCTTCATATACCCATCCACATTATTATTTGAGTTAGGTCATCTCATACCCACTCTCCTTTAAATTTTCAACTATGGTTGTATCATGTTGAGCTAGGAATCGCCACTCCTTTCTATGTATTTTATCATCCTTCTTCATGTCCCCAAGTTAAGATTAACCTACATAGGGTTTGGAATGATGGTATTCCTCACATGTGGTCATTTATGGTTAAGATCCCCCTATATTGTTATTTTATATATTTGAATAAGTCGGCCTGGTCACCCTCTTAGGGTGTTTGGCCTTTTTTTGTGGACCCATGACCCTCTCTTAAAGGGTTGCCTCCCCTCTTGAAGGGACATGACACTTTAGTTGTGTACAAATACACAACTCAAGTTCTTGTTTGTGTTTTCTCATCATATTAATTCACAATGATTGATTCTTTAACCTACCGGCACCATATCTTAAGTTTCTCTTGTTCACGGGTTCATCTTCTCTTCTCTTTATGATGTGATTTATATGGTTCATGTTGATTTAAGGTTTACTGGTGATTAAATTTGATTCGTCTTCTCTCTCTTGTGATATCAACAATTCCAAGTTAACAATGGCTTGTATGAGTGGTTGGTGGGCCCTAACTAATACACCCCCAATGTTCATGCCCCTTGTGAACAATGTTCTATGACCATTCACATATAAATTTGTAATTGTTTATCTTGATGATGTGTTGATTTTTAGCAAGACATGGAATGCACACCTCCAACAAATCGCCTTCATCCTAAACCCTCATGTAAAACCACAAGTTTCATGCTAACCTAGATAAATATTTCTTTTCCATGAGAGATCGTGTACCTCGACTTCATTGTCGATCAGACAAGTATGCATGTAAATGTAGAGAAGGTTCATGTCCTTTGTGATGCACTTACCCCAACCAACCTCACAAATTTATTAAGCTCTTTGGATCTCATAGACTTCTATAAAATATTCAATTTGGGTTTTTCTCACATCACACATCCTCTCCAAATTATCTTGCATGACAATGTCAATAAGATTGTATCCCATTAATTCCTTTCAGGAAGGGTTTGTTGGGAGAGGCCGAGTTTTCCTTTGAAGGGCGAGTTTATACAGGGAAAATCGTGACAGGCTCTATGGGCATCATACTTCAGCAAGAAGACGAGTTATGACAGAGTGAAGGGATAAGATTGTAAG
>ML777475.1:866207-879327 GCA_009831015.1 Picea engelmannii
TTGGGGATTAGGGCAGTCTACTAGCATGCAAGCTGAGGCCTTGGCACTTCTGCAAGGTCTCAAGCAAGCAAAGGCTATTGGTATTTCAGATGTCAGTATCATTGGAGACTCCCAGTCCATTATCAAAGTCTTAGTGGAGGATTCCTCTCCAGCAGATATCAGATTGGCAAGAGTGATCTCAAGAATCAGAATTCTAGTGAAATCTTTCCGGACCGCATCCTTCCTTCATGTTCTGAGGGAAAATAATAAGGATGTTGATTTGGCAGCCAACAAGGCAGTTCCACTTCCCGCAGGCTTCCTCTTGACAGAAGGGAGTGAGGAGTGGGATTCCATACCATAATTTTGCTATGTTTTTCTGCATTTTACTGAATCAGATTGTATGCCTATTTAAGACAGGGAAAATAACGGAGATAGACTCGATAGTCTCGAGCAAAATTGGTGGATTCCCAAATTTCAGGGCCTATGATCAGTTAGTGGAAAAAAGTTTAAGAGCTATGCCCGACCTAATGTAACTGGTGAAAAGCATTTTGACCAAACTCTAATAGAAATCCATACCATCTTGTAAAAAAAAAAAAGGATTGTATCCCATTAGAATACAACACTACATTGAGCATTTAAAGAATTAAATTGTAGATTATGTTTTACACTAGTCTTGGACCCCTTGATCTACATCAACCCTTTCAAATCCAAGTTGACACATCAAAATATGTACTCATAGTTATTCTCTCGAGAAACAAAAAAAAATTGGTCACATCAATTTGAATACTTCAATTATGCCATCAACATATTACTTAAGTCAACCACCAATTTTAAGTAAAAACAAATATTACCACTTCGATTTCCATGGGAAACAATATGCATCACTTTAATTTTCGTAGGGAGCAATATACATGATGTTAATGTGAATACATTGTTTTAAAGATGATTATTGCATTTATAAATGATTATTAATATGAGTTGTTGATTGTAATATAAATGGTTTTCCCTAAAACCTGTACCACAGAAATAGCATGGCATATTAACATTCTTTGCATTTGAGCTATTTTTGTGCTTTCATTTAAAAATATATATTATTAAAAAACTTTTTCTATGTATTTTTATTTAAAAATATATATTTTTATTAACTTTTATATTTTATCTACAAAAGGTAAATTGAAAGTTCAGGCCCGTGAATTAATTTTTTAAATGACGAACGTGCATAAAATAGATTATCACTTTGGTGAAAAAAAAAAATTATCATTAGTTTTAAGTGGGAGTATGTATTTTCATTTAAAAAAATATATTTTTATTAACTTTTATATTTTATCTACAAAAAGGTAAATTCAAAGTTCAGAGCCGTGAATTATTTTTTTAAAGGACAAACGTGCATAAAAGAGACTATCACTAGTTTCAACGTCCCACTTAAACAATCACAGGATAATCATTGGGTTTGAAATTTTTATTAGTTTAATGGTGAATTAGGCACACTATAAAATATTTAAATTTGTTATTAAGTGGTATTGGTCTCAATCACAAATGTCTTTTCAAATATCTATGTTTATGTTTATATAATATTTATCATGCATTATTGAATTTAATTTGGAAATTTTGAAACCTGTCCCATCTATTTGTAAAACCATGGGCATAAGAGTACTAGCCTTGGACTGGTAAAATATTTACTGTTTTATGCTTCACGTGTTACTCTCATTGTTTGAATTCAAAACTTTAGAGTTCTTGCTAGATTTCTCAACTAACAATTTTATTCATATTTTCCAACAAATAGAGGTGCATATTTTGTTGAAAGATAGGTAGGCATATTTCTAAGTGCATGTCTGAAAGTTTATAGACAAGCATTTATATGTACAAACGTGCTACGTGCTTTTGTCATTGTCCTTTCATATTTACAGATTTAGTTATTTTATGTTATTTTAATTTTTGAGGTATATATGTGTGTGTCTGGTCTTGTATTTGAATTCTTTTCATTTCTTCATGTGAGATATGTTCTTCGGAAAGGTTTGAACACAAAGGTTGAATGTTTCGTTGTTTGGATGTTCCTCTCTTTTACATCTAAAATTGATGTTATAAAACTTTAGGTGATGGGAGATTCAAAGATAATTATCGACTAGGCAAATAAGAAGAGTGACGTTGAAATAGTTTGTCTCAAGCCTTTCTTGCAAGAAATTCAGTCCTCCTTCCATAAATTTTAATGGACATCCTTTACTCATGCGTATAGGGAATTGAACAAGCTAGTGGATGAGTTGTCAAAGCAAGCGTTGCTTCTAGAGGAGGGATCTTTAGCCTTTTATGAATTTAATGAGGGTCATGAGTGTGAAGCCGTGGAATTTCATTTCTGAGCTTCACGACTTATGTATCAATTGGTTAAAGCCGAAGGTGAAGTGAATTGAGATGTATACACACATGTAAAGTAAGGTCATGTGTATAGTCCCATTTAATGTGTTGGTATAAGATTTGAAGGCCTGCGGTATAGTCATCAGAAGTCAATAAAATTTAGTTAAAGCATTATGTTTTGAAGAAAGTTCAATCAACGTCTTTCAGTTTGTGTCGATCAGTCCTTGAGGACACTAACATGTATTATCTTTTGATGAATATATTGATTTTTTTCTACAGAATATATATATATATATAACGTGACCCTTTGTGGATACATAATCTTGTTTATATTTAATTTTATCCACATTTAATATATATAATTTCCTAAATGCATAGTTTAAGTGCTTGTCAACGGTATGGGATAGATCCAGGGGGCAGGAGCAGGTGAGAGTCTTCACGATCCCAGGGGGAGAAAGATTGAGCATTATGCATGGGGCTTAAGAGAAGTTTTGAATAATCAGGCAGAGGCTTGGGCATTGTGGTGTGGATCAACTTAGCCGGGAAGCTAGGAATAAGGAATTTGATGGTTTTGGGGGATTCTCTTATTACTATCAAGGTAGTCATTAAGCAAACTAACCCTGTAGGGCTCAAGCTCAAGAGCATCGTCGTGAGAATTAGACAGACCATGGCTCAGTTCGACAAGGTAGATTTATACCACATTCGAAGAGACTTGAATGGTGAAGCAGATGCATGGGCGAAATATGCCACTACGTTGAACCCCAATGTCTTTATGAAAAATGGGGACTTAATTTTTGCCACTATCCCCTAGTTAATGATATCAATTTAAATTGTCCAACTAATCTCACAATTAATATACTTAATTGCTTGTCAAATCCATATAATGAGCCATCAAGACATGTATTTGAGGTAGCTGGGAAGGAGTGCTCTTAAGCAAGCGAGCTCAAGAGCTCATTTACTTTGGAGGGCTTTGCTCATGGTATTTGAAGTGTTTATTATGGAGAGGGCCAAATAATATGGGATAATGCAGCTAGGGGGTTTTCAAGTCTTTGGGAACATGGTAGAAGTCTGGTTGTTTGGAGGTCAGTGCCAGCGGTTTGAAGCTCAATGGATGTGTGGCGGATCGATGACCTAGGGTACGCTGGACTGCTACAAGGCAGCTCGACATCAAGCAAAAGGGTATGTTGAGTGGGCTCTCTGGCTAGCATGTATTCCATTTCCTTTCTATGTAAGGGGTAGTTTCTTTGTTATAATCTCCATGTTCTGTTGTCAAGAAGTAGGTTTGGTTAGGGGACTTGTAAAATACAGGGCATTGTGGCCTCTTCATTGTGAAATAGTGGGAAGAAGGAATGATTTGTTGAATGGGAAGCTTAACTTGGCATAGATGGATAATGTTAACCTCCAAGAAATAAAAAAGATCATGTGTAGGCATGAAGAGATTAACCAAGAAAATACCAGTGCCATCATGGCTCTCACCATCAAAGTTGTTGAGTTAGAACAAGCTTGGGCCACGCAATGTGCCAATATGTCAAATCTCATTCTCTCACAAAATTGTAGGATTGAAACAATGGAAGTTGAATGTGGAAGAATGCGAACATTATTTTCTTCTTATCGCTTGGAGAACCTCTCTCTAGATTTTAACAATTTGGGAACACAAAGCTCTATCCACAGAGAAGGGAATGAAGTTGAAACAATACTCCAACACATGGATCCTATGGACATAGAGGGTGCAGGTCACCATCTCACTGGCGAGGAACACAAGGATCAAGGAAACGTGTAATATATCCTTGGTTCGAATGTTCTTCAAGGTTAAATGTGGGTTGGGTCAATTTGTCAAGCAAGCAACCTATAACAACACTTGGGAATCTAGTTTGATGTGTATTTTTTTTTCCTTTAGCTCTATGTATTATAATAGTTTTTGTCAGGGACGTCCATAAACAATTTATGTACAATTTGATTGCTATGACACAACATCGTTTATATTAATATAAATTCAGTCTTGGTTTAAAAAAAATAGTATGGGAAAGGCATTTATAATAGAACAAAAGAGGATGAAGAATAAGTTTAAAATTATATGTGTGTGTGTGGAAAATGATATTATTTTTGAAATTAAGATATGAAAGGTGGTTTTAGTTTAAAAGGAAATAAAAGTATGTTAATAGAAAATTAAATATGTCTAAATGAGATTATGTTTTAAAGTGTTGGGGATGTTTAACTTCTTGGTGATTTATCTTTGCATTTCATGTATTTCTTTTTAGAGAATGACCTTGTGATTAAGTCAAATAAGATGTAATAAGTAAGTAAATTTAACAATAATGGGATGTGAATGATTGGAATTTTAAAAGATGAAATCATGGTGAAATAAGAGCAGTGTAAGGCATAATGAAATGGATATTTGTTGAGTTTGTTCTGAGGGTGTCACCTCTAGAAGAGGGGAATAATGGTAACACAATGAACTAATTAAGTAGAAAAAAATAGTGTCACTTTAATTTCCATGTTATATTTTGGGGGAATATGCATCACTCTTATTTCCATGGGGAGCAATATGAAAAAATGTTTATTTTATATGTTCACTAGGAGTTAACTAGTGTGAATAGGTTGAGATAATTAATCCATTTATGGATGATTATTAATATGAGTTGTTGAATGTAACATGAATGGTTGTTCCCTAAAACCTATACCGTGAGACTTAATATTTAGACCATGAAATCCCAATTCTCATAAAATAGACTTGATTTTAAAGTCTCCATGTATGTATGATAACTTAGAACGAGTATACAAATAAATTGGTATTCCCAATATAAACTTAAAGGATATTGATAAGAAATCCCTTAGATTAGAAAAGCATAAACAACTTATAATTAGTCTAAAATAAGATGATGACACCCTTTGGTATGTGCCCTATAACTTGTTGGTGTTCATAAATCAAGTAAGAAGATAATGGAATTATATTATGGACATGCATCGATGAGTGCGTGAGAAGAATCAAGATGTATCTTAAGTGTTGTCCTTATGCCTGATAATGTAAACTAAGTGGCCTGACTATGGACATTAAGAAGAGGGCATTAAATATGAAGTAATATACAATCACCTAATATGTTAAACTAGCCTAGGTAACTTGAAGAAGTAAAGAAGACACTAGCTATTTAGATAAGATGTGGAGAAATTATAATTGAGAGAATTGAGAGAATAGTAGTACAATTACCTGAAAGTACACATAAGATGAAGTCAAAACTAGAAGCAATGTGTATATCTGATAAAGTTACCTTATGGAGGAAGGGCAAATGAAAAAACTGCAAATTTTCTAATGACGATAGCTTATTGCAGTCCTTGTAACCATAATCAACTTGGAAGTATTAGATGAACCAAAAAAAAGTAATAGATAAATACTTAAAGTGAGTGAGTGGAAGTTTTACAAACGAGTATAAGAAATCAACAAGAAGTAGTAGTCTATCCTAGTATATGATGGAGTATTTTGGATTTATGGAATAAATATGATTAAATAACTTATCACTTTTGAGGTATCCCATGAATGATTGAACCTATGACAAATGGTTGTGGAATCATAGAAGTATTTCCATATAAGAACATGAGAAAGATAACTATAAGATCTAAATAAGGATGATTCTTGTCAGGAAGAAAATATTGTCAATCAACCAATGAAGTTAAATGATCATGATATTGATAAAGGTCATTTTATGGAACTATAGAAAGTATAGTGACATTAGATTAAAGAGATAATAAACCCATGAGATGGAACAAAGAAGACAAAACATAACTCGTGAATGGGAACAAAGAAGACAAAATATAATTGGTGAAAAATTTGCAAGAAACACCTTATCATAATGGTAGTATTCTCCTAGCTAGTCAAAGATTGGTGATAGTTCAACAAGGTGACCAAATTGAGTAATTGCACTATGTAATTGGTAGGATTGGAGTAGTTAATTAAAACGCATATGACCCCTTTAGGGTATATACCTAATGGATAACATTGAAGTGTTAGCAGAACTATGAAAATGTAATAAAGCCTAGGAAAAATTTATACAACAATGCCATAGTCTCTCTCTCTCTCTAGTGGCAAGCTCTCTTAATGATATTGTTGAGTGAATTTAGCAACATGAATGATGATTAAGGATGATTGATAAAGGTCACAATGATGACTCATATAATTTTAAAGTGTCAAGATAGGAAAGGGTGACAAGTGATAGATTGGGAAAAGGGTTAAATGTTTAAATGTTCAAAGTATAACAACAAACTACTTCTTGGTTTCTAGATCTTCAAAGGCAAAGAAAATAGACCAAGTGATAAATTGAGTCTTAGAGATTGATGGGTTAACACCTATCACGAGGAGTAAGAAGTTGGTATGTCAATGATTGGTTGTGTATTTGGATTTGATGAACTAATCATTCCAAGAGTGAATGATGTTAACTTAAATGATGATGACCTAGTCTTTACATGTTATTGGGTATAACATCCCTTGAATGAATAAACAAAAGATGTAAAGTGACATAAGAACCTTGGGTAATGATCAAAAGATATACAAATTCAAGAATTTGAATTTTGATGATTTAAGGCATGCTAGTAAGGCCAACAATATTTTGGTATTGAAATTCATTGAATTTCACTACGAGGAAAAATAAACATGACGAGAGATTGTGGCTCTAGATGATGGGGTTTATGTGAAAGTCAAAAATGTATTTAGACAAGTAATGTTAGGGACATAACCTCCCTAACCCCTCATGTAGGTAGAATAATATATTTTCCATATAATAAAGATTGACATTAGTTAATAAGTCCTATTTAATAAATGCGAACAAGTCATCGTAAGAAGACCTAATAGAAGCTTTCGCTTATAGAAAGATCGTCCTCTAGAATGTTCTTTATAAGATAGAATTAGTATAAATAAGAGTAGGAGGCATGAGAAATATTTGTCTTGAGAATTATTGTAATAGAGCGTTGCTCTGTTGGAGATTGCCCCCTCGAAGAGGAAAGTGAACATTGCTTCCTATCAATAAAGGTATTATTTTTTGTTCTATTGCTCTGTTGGTATTTTCTATAGTATTTATGTTTTATGCTTAATATAATAGATCTAGTACCTAACAAGTGGTATCAGAGCACTTTCCTCTGCAGAAACTGTGGGAATTTTTTTCCAGGGTAGAGACATGTACTGTTGGCGTCTTTAAAGCACAAAGATATATTGATTAGCGGGTAAAACTACAATGGGGAAGACTACACGTAGGAAATACAAATGGTTTCACGGGGTTTCCTAGAAACAAATGTTTCACCTTATTGGAAACCTTTGTATCCCCTGTTGGTACCCCTCAAGTAGTACCACATCAGACATAATATGTACAGGGCCATCACTCCCACGTATCGACAAGTATATCGAGAGTCCCCTAGGTCTCTTGAAACCAACTCTATATTAGTCGATCAATCACCTGACTGTTATAGTGACATCGAGAACAACACTTAGAAATATACTCTCTAGTACTTAGGTAATCCGGTAGTACATATAAGGGTACGATCGAGCCTCCTTAGTTGGTTCCCGAAGATATTGGGTCGAGTGCTACTGTTCAACCCTGCACGTATATCAGAGAGCTATAACAGAGGGAAAACCCTTTTGTGTAGGAACCCTTTAAACCCTAACCCATAAGAAAGAAACATAACATAAAAGGAAAAAATGAGATCTATTGCAGCGCAACCTTTCCTGTTGCATTTTGGTTGCAAAATTCCTACAAAATTTCTCCTCTTAACAATTTGGGCCATTTGTTATTGTAGTGTTCAGGCTAGAGTATAAATCTAAAGAAGTAAAAAAAAAAAAAGAGTATAGTGGTCTCGTCGACACCCTTAATTGTGACCTATCCTATTGGATTCCTCTCTTTGCCCTGATCGTTGTGGTACCTATCACTTGTAAGAAAATTTGTTTCTGTGGACCCCCCACCCTTCCCAACACCCTTATTTGACACCTATCCCATTGTATTCCTCTTTTCACCCTTATCATCGTCATATATATCATTTATCCATCTTTTTTGTGGACCCACTTCCCCTCCACGACACCCCTCATTCCCAAATGGCTACCACCCGCAACCAAGAACTCCTTCACCTGCAAGATGAATCTAAACAACACACAGAGAACATCCAAAGAGTGACTTCTGACATTGCTTCCACCAATTCTAGACTGGAAACGTTCGAGGCTAAAGTTACAGACGAATGAAGTTAAGGGTGAATTGGCATCCCTCAACACCACTCTCAACCAATTGCTAAAACAATCTCGTGGTTGTCCCTCCTCTGAACAACCTTCACACTGTGAAGGTGAGGACTCTTCCCATAATATGGCCTTTCATTCCAACTCCCTTCATCATGACCCCAGACCAAGTTGACACAATTTGGCACAATGGAAGACTTTGTATCTTCCTTTGAGAACTTGGCTTTCCGAACATAGGGCATGTCATATGCTTTCTTCAAGGAATGCTTTATTAGTGGCCTTGGGGATGAATTATGCACCAAGGTCCTAATGGCTCGACCTCAAACTTGGTTGGAAGCTACTCAACAAGACAAGGAAGCCCAATAGATTGTCTCCTCCTTGAACCGCAAACCTCCCTTTATTCCTCACACTAAACCCACCAATCCTACCACTCCTCTCAAGATCCATAAATTAACTCAGGCAAAAATGGCTAAATGCCAACTAAAGGGTCTTTGTTATAATTATAATGAAAAATATTTTATGGGGCACAAGTGTAAGGAACACAAAATTTTTATGCCCATTTCTGAGGATGTTGGTGATGAGGAGATCGGAGTTACCCTGGTGGAAGACCTATCCCCAACTGATGCTCCTACTCAAACCTTTGATCCAGTAGAAGTTGAACCATTAATTTTGTTGCATGCCCTTACCGGCTTCTTTGCTCCCCAAACCCTCAAGCTCATTGGCTACATTAAGCATTGGAAGGTCATCATCCACATTGACAGTGGCAACACCCATAATTTTATTCATCATCGCATTGCCAGGAAATCAATTGTTATATCCATGTTGTCAACAATTTTTTAATCATGATTTCCAATGGTGGTTCCATGAAATGTGGTGAGAGTTGTGAAAATGTGCGCCTACAAATTGGTTAGTACCACCTGAAATCTCATATGTTTGCTATCAACATGGGTGGTTGTGACATTTTTCTCGGTGTTGAATGGTTACGCACTCTGGGACCAATCCTCATGGATTTTAAGAAATTAACCATGCAATTCCAACATGAAGGACAATAATATAAGTTCCAAGGCATCACATTAGGCTCCCCTGAGATCATCAATTCCCATCGAATGGAAAATCTCCTCAAAAAAGGTCATTTGGGAATTATTGCCCAACTCCATTCCATTCAAGTAGTCGAGACACTCTCTGTGCATCCTGACCTCCAATTTGTCCTCTCCAAACACCAAGTCGTTTTTTCCAGTCCCCATGGACTTCCTCCTTCCTGTGGTGTTCATGATCATTCCATTCCTCTAGTACTAGGTAGCCTCCCTCACAATGTTCATTTTTATCATCATCCTAGTACCATCCCTTATTCCTCTCTCATTGTTATGGTACTTAAGAAAGAAGGAACTTGGTGCATGTGCCTCAACTTTCGCACCCTCAACAAACTCACCATCAAAGACAAATTTCCCATTCCTGTCATTGATGACCTATTGGATGAGTTGAGTGGTGCTCAGTAATTTACTAAACTTGATCTTCGTTCTGGCTACCACTAGATGTGTATGAAAGAGGAAGACATTCCCGAGACTTCCTTTCAAACTCATGAGGATCACTATGAGTTCTTGGTCATGCCCTTTGGCTTGTGTAATGTTCCCTCCACTTTCCAAAGTCTCATGAATCATGTCTTTCGTTCGTTCCTTTGTCATTTTGTTTTAGTTTTCTTTGATGATATTCTCATCTATAGTAAAACTTTGGAAGCACATCTCACCCATGTGGATCAAGTTCTCCATCTACTCTCTTAGCATAAACTTTTCCTCAAATAGTATAAATGTGCCTTTGGAGCCTCTAAAGTGGAGTACCTGGGTCACATTGTCGGCAAGGATGGCGTACAGGTGGATCCTAAGAAAATTGAAGCTATGAAGGATTGACCTCGCCCTAAAACCCTTAAGATATTGTGTGTTTTCAAGGTTTAACATCGTATTATCACAAATTCGTTCAAAATTATGGAAAAATTGTTGCACTTTTCACTACTCTCCTTAAAAAGAATGCTTTCACTTGGACTCCAACCACTGAAAAATCCTTCCATGCCTTGAAAGAGGCTATGTGCATGACTCTAGTCTTGGCCCTTCCATACTTCACAAAGACTTTTGTCCTAGAATGTGATGCTTCAAGGAAAGGAATTGGGGTAGTCCTCATGCAAGATGGTAGGCCTTTGGCCTTCACTAGCAAATAACTTTCGGAGAGACATTTGGGCCAATCAATATTTGAAAGGAAATGTTGGCTATTATGCATGTCGTTGATCTCTGACGTCCTTATCTCTTGGGGCAACACTTCCAAATTAAAACTGATCATCAGAGCCTCAAGTATTTTCTGGAACAACGAATTTCATCCCCGGAGCAACAAAAATGGGTGACCAATCTATTTGGATATGATAATGAGATCATTTTACAAGAAGGGCAAAGAAAATGTGGTTGTTGATGCTCTTTCCAGGAAGTATGAAGAAGAAGGATTCCTCTTTTCCCTCTCCTTCATTGTACCAGATTGACTCCAAGCTATTTGCCAGGAATGGCTGCAAGACCCCAAAATTTGTCGCTTGATCCAACAATTGCAACACCATTCTCTAGTTTCTCCATGGTACTCTTGGCACAATGAAGAGATTCGCTACAAAGGTCGTTTGTATTTAAGCAAATAGTCGCAACTTAAATCCAAAGTGCTTGTTGAGCTTCACGCTTCACTCATAGTTGGGCATTCATGGTTTACCAAAACCTATGAAAGGGTCAAACATTATTTTTTCTGGGATGGTATGAAACAAGACGTCCACACATTTGTCGATGAATGTGATGTCTATCAACAAAACAAGGGGGAAACAATCAAAGCCCCAAGCACACTCCAACTGCTTTTGATTCCCCCAGCTATTTGGAGGGATATTTCTATGGATTTCATTGTTGTCTTACCTAAATCAAGCAATAATTCAATCATCATGGTGGTAGTCGATCATCTTTCCAAATATGCTCATTTTTGTGCTCTTCAACATCCATTCACTGCATCCACAGTGGCTCAAATTTTCATGGATAATATCTTCAAACTTCATGGCATGCCTAACTCGATTGTCTCTGATAGAGATCCAACTTTCACCAGTAATTTTTGGCAAGAATTGTTCAGGCTCTAGGGAACCCAATTGCATCTAAGCACTGCCTATCATCCCCAGGTTGATGGCCAAACTGAAGTTGTCAACAAGTGTTTGGAAACATATTTGTGGTGTTTTTCATCCGACAAAAAAAATCAATTGGCTCAATGGTTACCCCTAGTTGAATGGTGGTACAACACCTCTTACCATATAAAATCTACTCACATGATTCCTTTTGAAGCAGTCTATGGACAAAAGCCATTGTCGGTTCTCTCATACATGCCAGGTGTCTCAAAGGTTCAGGAGGTTGACACAAATCTTATAGTCTGAGAGGCCATTCTTTGTACCCTCAAAGAAAATTTGGTCATGGCTCATAATCGCATGAAGTAACAAGCAGATCAAGGTCGTTATGAATGTCAGTTTGTTGAAGGGGACCAAGTGTTTCTTCGTCTGCAACCTTATAAGAAGACTTTACTCAAAGTTGAACATTATCATAAACTTGCTCCCAAATTTTTTGGTTCTTATACCGTTCTCAAGCGAGTGGGGCATGTGGCATGCCAGTTAGCTCTACCCAATCATTCTAACATCCATCATGTTTTTCATGTCTCATATTTAAAGAAAGTGATTGGAACTAAGTTCCAAACTCAAACCAGTCTTCCTAAGTTGGATAAAGAAGGTTCTATTTAGTTGCAGCCACAAGCAGTCTTGGACCAATGAGAGCGTTGCCTCCATTAGTGCACCATTAAGGGAGTGTTAATTCAGTGGAAAGATACAACTCTAGAAGATGCCACCTAGGAGCCGACCACCATTCTGCAATAATTTCCTCGTCTCAAGCCTTGAGGACAAGGTTGTTCTTCAAAGGGGAGGGCATGTTAGGGACCAAACCTCCCTAACACCTCATGTAGGTAGAATAATATATTTTCCATGTAATAAAGGCCAACATTAGTTAATAAGGCCTATTTAATAAATGTGAACAAGTCGATGTAAGAAGACCTAATAGAAGCTTCCGCTTCTAGAAATATCTTCCTCTAGAATGTTCTTTAGAAGATATAATTAATATAATAAGAGTAGGAGGCATGATAAATCTTTGTCTTAAGAATTATTGTAATAGAGCGTTGCTCTACTGGAGGTTGCCCCCTCGAAGAGGCAAGTGAACATTGCTTCCTATCAACAAAGGTACTCTTTTTTGTTGTGGTTCTCTACATTTTATTGTTTCGTTGGTATTTCCAATAGTATTTTTGTTTTCTACTTAATATAATAGATCTAGTACCTAACAAGAAAAATATATGAAAACTTTAGCATATTGATAGGGTGACTATACATATCTAGTAAATTGTCAACCTTCTTGTTGAAAGAAGAGGAAATGATAATTAGAAAACAATTGGTATTTGGATGATCACATGGCACTCATAATATTGATGATCCTTTGAAGAGTTAGCTTGGGTTGACAAACTTAACTAAGTAGATCCATGTACTAGATGGAT
>ML777475.1:879472-893666 GCA_009831015.1 Picea engelmannii
ATGATGTTATATTGTCTTAAGAACTCTGTGGTGTTTACATATGATGTTATGTTATGTTAACATGTGATTCCATTTAATTGTGTTGATGAAAGGTTATGTCTTTGATAAATATGTGTTGAGGTTATGTTTCTTATGATAGTATCTCTTGATGTGATGACATGATGTAATTGCATGGAATTCTTTTATGATAAGATGTTTTATGATGTCATGCATGAGCATGTGGTGATGACAATGATGTTGTATTTTCATGATGACATGTGAGAGTTAGCATGTGGATTATATATATATATATATATATATATATATATATATATATATATAAGATGATAGTGTTATGATTGTAACTAATGCATTGGGTGCATGTTGTGAGGTGGTGATTGATAAGAAATCCACCAGTGGGCTGCGAGGGTTGTTCATTGGATGATCTCATGGGAGCCCATACCTACGAAGGAGAATATATTCAAGTAACACATTATGGGCTAGGGACAAACTCAATCAACCAACCTATGCCGGTGGTTATTTTTCCTTGTATAATTCTTGATGGGAAATGCAACCATCTTGAGAAGGCCAAAGTGCTTGATATTGTGATGTTGAAATTCAAAAGAAGGGATGGAGTACTACTCACCAATGGTGTTGTGGGATTGGACTTCAATGCCTAGGGCTGGGTACTTGGTAGGAATTGTGGAGGAAGTTTAGGTCAACTTTTTGAGGTGCCTAGGGTACTTGAGTACCATACTAGATGCTTGCTTGGGTAGATGAGGTCTAAATCCTTAGGGCTATGGTTAGACTGATAGGATTTAAGCCTTGTTCCAAAAGTAAGGAAGAAGAGCTAAAGAGTACTTGCACTTCCTTGGTGTTGTGATGTGGACTTTTGATGCCTGCTATGGTCATTTGGGTGGCCCTTATACTAGTTACAACAGAGGGTGTTGTGGAAGATACAAGGAGAAAATAAAAACTTGTAAGTAACATAATTAAAGTTAACTTCAAGATGAATTTCCTTGAATGGGGGGAGTATGTAATGCCTTTTACTTTCAAATTAAGTAATACATAATAAACAAGGGTAGCAAGGCTGCTCACACTTCCTCCTAAGAATTTGTGCCGGAGGTACTATGAGCAGCCTTACACAAGTCAACGTGTTGTTTCGTACGCCGGTCGTAGATCAAACATGTCACACAACCACGTTTGTACACATAAACACTCCATCGCCTGCGTACTTTGAAACCTTGAAATAAGTGAAGTCTCCAATACCACTATAAAGTTATTAGCCAATGGAATGTAACAAAACTAAGTTTTTTTACATATTAAAAAATAAATTTTAAGTTTCTTATGTTACATATGTCATATATTTGGATGATCACATGGCACTCATAATATTGATGATCCTTTGAAGAGTTAGCTTGGGTTGACAAACTTAACTAAGTAGATCCATGTACTAGATGGATGTTTTGATGATATTTCTTGCATTAGATATAAAAAGTTGGTATTCTCTATTTATATGCGCAGGCTAGTGAATTTGATTTTTGTGATGAATCATGATAATAATGATCATGGTGTTTATTTCTCTGTGTTGAGATTATTATCATATTTATGATGTTATATTGTCTTAAGAACTCTGTGGTGTTTACATATGATGTTATGTTATGTTAACATGTGATTCCATTTAATTGTGTTGATGAAAGGTTATGTCTTTGATAAATAAGTGTCGAGGTTATGTTTCTTATGATAGTATCTCTTGATGTGATGACATGATGTAATTGCATGGAATTCTTTTATGATAAGATGTTTTATGATGTCATGCGTGAGCATGTGGTGATGACAATAATGTTGTATTTTCATGCATTGGGTGCATGTTGTGAGGTGGTGATTGATAAAAAATCCACCAGTGGGCTGAGAGGGTTGTTCATTGGATGATCTCATGGGATCCCATACCTACAAAGGATAATATATTCAAGTAACACCTTATGGGCTAGGGACAAACTCAATCAACCAACCTATGCCGATGGTTCTTTTTCCTTGTATAATTCTTGATGGGAAATGCAACCATATTGAGAAGGCCAAAGTGCTTGATATTGGAGTTGTGATGTCGAAGTCCAAAAGAAGGGATGGAGTACTAATCACCAATGGTGTTATGGGATTGGACTTCAATGCCTAGGGTTGGGTACTTGGTGGGAATTGTGGAGGAAGTTTAGGTCAACTTTTTGAGGTGCCTAGGGTACGTGAGTACCATACTAGATGCTTGCTTGGGTAGATGAGGTCTAAATCCTTAGGGCTCTTGTTAGACCGATAGGATTTAAGCCTTGTTCCAAAAGTAAGGAAGAAGAGCTAGAGAGTACTTGCGCTTCCTTGGTGTTGTGATGTGGACTTTTGATGTCTGTTATGGTCATTTGGGTAGCCCTTATACTAGTTACAACAGAGGGTGTTGTGGAAGATACAAGGAGAAAATAAAAACATGTAAGTAACATAATTAAAGTTAACTTCAAGATGAAGTTCCTTGAATCGGGGGAGTATGTAATGCCTCTTACTTTCAAATTAAGTAATACATAATAAACAAGGGCAGCAAGGCTGCTCATACTTCCTCCTAAGAATTTGTGCCAGAGGCAGTATGAGCAGCCTTACACAAGTCAACATGTTGTTTTGTACGCCGGTCGTAGATCAAACATGTCGCACAACTGCGTTTGTACACATAAACACTCCATCGCCTGTGTACTTTGAAACATTGAAATAAGTGAAGTCTCTGATACCACTATAAATTTATCAGCCAATGGAATGTAACAAAACTAAGTTTTTTTACATATTAAAAAATAAATTTTAAGTTTCTTATGTTACACATTAGGTTCTTTGCAAAAAATTTAAAGTCAAACCGAAGTAATATCGCAATCAAAGCGAACTCATCGCTATATATTGCCGGAGGCAGTACAATAAATGGACTTAAAATAATAAGTAGTGAATAGTAAAGTAAATTAAAAAGAACAATAATAAATAAATGATAAAATAACTAAGAAATTATATTAAAAGAAAAGATAAAAAAAAGAAGAGAAACTTCTAAAAAGGGATCATAAAAAAACTAAATTAAGAAAAGGTTAAAAGATGCATGATTAATTATTTACTGACAAGTGGAATATATGCATCGAACTTATTGCATGGATGGGCAAGAAGAATTCTATATAATGAAGGTGGAGAAGAAAGTTTGGCATCTTTTGCTTGTGCAATTTGAGGGAAAGGCTTGGAAGCTGGCATAGGTAGTTGATTAAGGGCTCGATGGGCTCTTAGTCATGATGATTGAGAGGTTGGTTGGGAGGAGAGTTTTCCCCCACACTCTATTGTGGCATGTTGGATCAAAGATTGGAGCCCGACGGTTCGAAATTCATAGCTTTGTAACTAAGTTTATTCCTTCAACTCTTAGGTAAGTTTCTCACCACTCACTCCTTCTTGTGAATTATATAATTAGGGTTAATTTATATTTATTTAGAAAAGGTAATCTACTTTTTCCTTCTATACAATTCTTTTCAATTTAATGGGATTAATCATTTATGACTATCAATCATTGAAAATATGGAAGCCCAAAGGTCCAATAGAGTAGAAACTTAGGCTTTGATACCACATGTAATGGTTCAAATTCTAATAAATCTAAATGCATAAATAAACATAACAATATGCAATCATTAACTAAAAAAAAGAAAGATACATTAATCATGATTACATAATTCACAAGAAGGAGTGGGTGGTGAGAAACTTACCTGAGATTTGAAGGAATCAAGTTACTTACAACATTAGGAATGTCGAACCGTTGCGCTCCAATCTTTGATCCAACATGCCACAACAGAGTGTGGGGGACGACTCTCCTCGCAACCAACCTCTCGATCATCATGATTGAGAGACAAGCCTTTCCCTCAAATTGCACAAGCAAAAGATGTCAAACTTTCTTCTCTACACTCATTATACAAAATTATTATTGTCCATCCATGCAAAAAGTTCCATGCATAGATTCCACTTGTCAATAAGTAATTAATCATGCATCTTTTAACCTTTTCTTAATTTATTTTTTTTCTGATTCCTTTTTAGGAATTTCTCTCTCTCTCTTTTTTAATTTTTTTTCTTTTATTGTAACTTCTTAGTTATTTTATCATTTATTTATTTATTATTATTCATTTTACTTTAATTTACTATTATCTTGAGTAGAACCATCTTGCCCATAGCAATCAAAGAAGCACAGTCTGAGCCTTGATCATCTTGATAGATTTAGTTCAGTTGGATATCAACATGCAAAGGAGTTGCACCGAAGATAGAGTTCTCAGTGACAGAGTATTTGCAAAGTCTTGGTTTTTATTGGCCTAATTACTATTGTGTTATTAGTTGGTTGATGTGTGTAGGTTACACTAGAGAGAATGTTATACCTCTAATCCCAAAGAGTAGTTTCACTTATAACTGAACCAAGAATAGAGGAATTGTAGCCATTCAGAGAACATAGATCTCTGCATAAGTTAGAGAAATAAAGATTAGAAAGTTAAATCCTCAAAGTATCTATGTTGGTGGAGCCAGTGGGCTATAAGTCCCTCATTTACAAATTAGTAATGCCCATACACATAGCCTACATGAGTCCTCTAGTGGCAAGAACTTTCAAATTAGTGCAAAAAGAAGTCAACAAAGTAATGCACTTCATCGAGCAAATCCAAAATGTTAAGTGCTAGGTTTATGCCATTTTATAGTATACCTCTAAGAATTACAAGCAATGTCATGCTAGGCATTGCATCCCACACATATTGTTAGAAGCTTGATTTGCCACTATACCTTGGCATGCATTAGATGTTTAATGTGAAGTTCTTGTGATCTTACCATCCTTCAATCCTTGAGAAGAGCACTGCATACTTTGAGCTTCCAATTGGTATAGACCCAAATTTACGTGCTAACACCTTTTATTTAGGCCTTGACATAGTCACCACAAGGCTACACAAATATTTTGGATTGTCAAAGAAGGTTGGTTCCCCACACGTGAAAGAATCTCAAACTTGAACATGTGTGATGGAAGTTTCATCATTTTTTTGGATTATGCCATGAAGTTTTCTTCTTTAATAGAGAATCTTAGAGCAATGGGAATCATCACTGCCTAAGGGGATATGGCTAATTTAAGCATCACCACACTTATGGTTCATGCCAAGCCCTTTTCAAGCTTCAATGCACTAGATCAATAATGTTCCCAAGCTCTGGAATTCATTGCACTACCTTGTCATGTGAATATGACTCATTCATTTTCATGCTTATTCCATCACTCACAACCATTGTATGATCTCCAACACACCAACAATCTAGCACCAACAATCAATCCACTTGGCACCAACCCAACAAAAATATCACCAAATGACGAGCCATGCCACCTCGATGACAACTTATCAATCTATCTCAATAAGACATCACAACTCAAAGGATAGGGACACTTAACTAGTTGGGTGTTCAAAATTAACCATGCCTACACTGCATTGATTCCAAGAAACAAGGGAGTAATAATCATTGTTAAAAGTGCAAAATTACAATCCTTATTACTGCCTTCATTAATGTATTTAATTATTTGATCTTGCATAAATATGTATCATTTGTACTTGTAAAGAGTTCCACATTTGGTTCCATGTTCTTAGCATAGATGATTATGTATTGATTATATTACTGAGCTAGATCAAACTATACAATCATCTCCCATAGGCTACTTGAGTCACAACATTCCCTTACAATGCTTCAATCTCGTCTAATTTTGTAACTACTTGTACTTATAGCAATATTATAAATGTATAATTGAAAAATAGCCTGTGTGTATCTACTTAGCATTCTCTGCAATGATTGTTTAATGTTTTATTGCCAAATAAGTATGTGTTGATGTAATCACTTAACTACCTAGGTATAAGTGCTTTGACACACCATCCTCCATTTGGAAAACCACTAGGGAAGAGGGGGAAATCCATAGGGCATTGACAAGATACTGATGTCCTCACTTGGAATGCTTAATACATGGGTGAGAGGGGAACTAATTTCTCTAGTCAATAAAATTGCATCAACACACTTTTTGTTTTCATCTATATACAAACAATGATTGGTTTAATAAGCACATAAACATTAAAATGCCTCCACACTCCTTTGCTATTTTTTTGAGGTTTTGTTGATCGATTGTTGTTCACAAAAATCACCTCTATTGTGTTTATTCTGTCGAGATTAGGACGACCCTTTGTCTCATTGTAGCTCGAATCCACATAGTTTGGTGAGTCTCCTGCAAGCTTAAGAACAACATGCATCTAGGGTTTTTGATCCCACTCATATCCATATCAATAATGGACCGATAAAAAAGGGATTTCCAAAACTCTTATCTCTAACTTGGAAAAGAGAAACAATATATATTTTTAATGAATTCTTAGCATACATTTTTTTACTTGGCAATTTGGTGGTTCTTTGTGCCAATCTTTATTTACAAATCATTTACAAGCCTATAAAGTTGAGTTGGACCATTGGCCACATTTGTTAACTCTTGGAATATTAGAGTGAAGTTCTCTATACTATGAGTTGGGGGCATTGTATGCTTTCTTTGACTCCCTCAAATGGATCACCATTGTCACAATGGAGTATAGCTCAACCAAAACACAACTTGATCAAGGGTTAAGAAGTAGTGAGTAACCTCGAAAAATGGATAAAGACTATATGCCAATATATTGATAATATTGCATGGTTGAGAGCAATGGCGAAGAGGGTAGGGTTTTGGAGGATAGGGTTTTCAGCTAGCTTGGGTTTATCTAGTGTTATTTATTGCAAAACTCGATTTTCCAATTTCAATGCTTAACTCAAGAGAAATATTTTGTATTATTCAAAGAATGACATGGCATCCCTTTTGGATTTGGACTGGGAAGAAGAGGATGCGCTATGGGCCAGAGAAGGTATTTTCCTGTCTGATGAGGCATACATGAATATGAACAAGAGTCAATGTGGGATAGGGTTGGGAGGACATGTGCAGACAAGGTTAGGTTTGTTTACGCCTCTAGTTGAAAGACAGGTTGGGGCTACTCTGGGAGTTGAGGTTAGAGGAAATGGAAGCTTAGTGCAAACTATGGTTAATCATCCTAGGGTGGGTTTAAAAACAATAAAAAAATACATTGAAAAGGTAGGGCCTATGCGGATTATCCATGAGGGTGATGGATTACGAGGAGGAGGGACTGGAAGGAATAGAGTCGAGGGGGATTTTGCAAGTATTATTCGTCACCAAAAAATCTTGAAAGTGTGAAGCAATAGGCCTTTGTACATGTTGGGAAAGGATATCACAATGGACAGGGTTGCAAGCCTGTCAGCGAAGGCTCTAGTAGGTAAATTTTTCTATACTAAGATGATAAAGCCCCAGTTAAAACAATGGATTCATGATTTTTGGAAACCGAGGGTGGGTTACTACCCCCAGTTCAGTCTTCTCTCAAATCATTGGATATGTTCTCATTTCTTGTTGGAGGAGGATCTATTAAATATTCTTGAAGTTCCTTGGATTATTGGTAGAAGGGTTTTGATTCTTAAGATATGGGAGCCAAGATTTAATCCTTTTTCAAAGTCTTTTTCGAAGTGTTGTGTATGGATGCTCCTTCCAAACTTTCCTATTGAATTTTGGGTGACAAGGGTTTTTATGGAAATAGCTAATACAACTGGCAAATTTGTGTTTTTTGATGGGTAGACATATAGATGGAATAAAAAAAGACTGGTATGGATCTTAGTGGAGGTAGACATGGAATTAGGGTTGCCTAGAGAAATTGAAATCTTTTCTGAAGACAACTCTTTCATTCAGACTTTGGATTTTTGGAGGGATTTGTTTCGTTGTCATTCTTGTAGACAGACGAGGCATTTGAAAGCGAATTGTCCAATTTTGGAAAAGGAGCTGGTGGATTTGGAACGAGAAGGTGTCAATCCATTGGAGACAATTTCCCATACTCACATTGAATCTGGTACTCCTTGTTGTTTTGATCGAGACTCTTTTATTGGTAAGATGCATACCTTTTATCCCTCTTTTTTTAATACTTTATCAAAGAATGATATTGGTTCTCTTATAAAACATGAAGATTGGATTGTGGAGATTTTTGGTAGTTTTCGGGAACTGGTGTTGAAGAAATTTGAGAAACCTTCTTCTGGGGATCAATTGAAGGATAGAGTGATGTATGTTTCTTTACTTAAGAGTTCTGACCTTCCTAGGGTTTTTCCAAATGATGTTTCCCCTGAGGGGGAAGCTTGTCACCAAGTTATTGATGGGGGTTTGGGGTTGAAATCCTCGAGGTGCTCTTCGGGGTCCGAGGATAGGTCTATGGATTGTGTTATGAAAGGGAATAATGTTCATGACCCTCACTCGAGTGGACTGAGGATTGAAAAGGGTCTATGTGTTTCATGATCTTAGGGTAAGGATAATAGTTCTCCTTCTTACACAGAAGCCTTATCAAAGACCCCCCTGCAAGTTTTCAATAGTGCGGAGGCATTTAAAGTAGTTGGTGATAGGTCCAATGTAACGGTTAGGAAGAAGTCTATGAAGAAATTCTCTAGGAAGGATTCTGGTGCTATTGAAGGAGGTTTGGCACCTTTTAATCCTTCGACTGATAATCCTTACCCTTCTAATGTATTTTCACAAATTGAACCTCCTCTTTCCCCAAGGGAACTTAGAGCTCAGATGCCTGATATGGGGGTTCCTTAATGATAATCTTATCTTTCAACTTGAGTGGGGCGGGGGGTGCCCCAAAAATGTTAAACCTTAAAAGGTTAATTTGATTCAGTTAGCCCCGATATTATTTTCTTTCAAGAAACAATGGTGGACTGTAGGAAAGCTAAGGATTTCTTTCTGAAGTGTTGCCCTAACTAGGATTGTGTTGCTTTGGATTCAAATGGTATTTCTAGGGGTTTGATTTTGGGTTGGAACCCGGTGAAAGATGATCTTCAAGCATTCAGAACTAGTTTAAGTATCTTATTGGAAGGTCGCCTTAAAGACATTTCTAGGTCGATTAAGCCGTTGAATTGTTATGGACCTTACAAAGATACAACTTCTTTCTGGAAGCCTCTGGAGGCTTGTGTTTTTTTAAGGGAAGATGGTTTAATTATAGGTGGAGATCTCAATCTTACCTTATCATCAAGGGAGATTTGGGCGACCCATGCATGAATGGATCCTTTTGGATGATTTTTTCTCCTCTATGTTTGCATCAACTGGTCTAGTGGATATGCTTCCAGGAACTATCAGTCCAACTTGGAGGAATGGACGCTCTAATTCTGATGGAATTTCTATGAGATCAAACAGGTTCTTTATGAATGAAGTTTTGTTGGGAAGTATGGATAGATGCAAATCCCATAACTCCTTTTTAATTGATCATAATCCAGTTTGCTTGTAATTTGATGATTTAAGGGAAAGGAATCACTATCCTTTCAAGTTTAATCATGCGTGGCTGTTGGAACCTGATTTCAATTTGTTGGTGCGCACAATGTGGAAGTCAATGGAGGTTTGGCAAGACTCTTCGGCTATGAATTTGATTGTGGCTAAGCTTAAGAAATTGAAAGAAGAAGTGATTAATTGGCAGAAAGAGAAAAGAAAGAAGCTTCAAGTGGAACTTTGGGATCTTGAACATAAATTGAATGAAGTTTACTTTAGGTGTCCTTCACAAATCTTTTTTCCAGAAGATAAGGAATTGATTTTATCTTATGAAAAGAGGAAAGGCGAGATTCTAAAACTTGAAGAAGAATCTTGGCGCCTTAAGAGCAGGGCTATCTAGTTAAAAAGTGGTGATAAAAACACAAAACAATTTCACAAATATTCTAAGCACCATAGGAAAATTAATACTATTTGGGATATTGAGGATTTGAAAGGTACCATACAGTCTACTCAGGCTGATATAGGAGCAACAACTTTTAATTATTTTAAGTTTCTCTATAAAGCAAAGGAGAAGGAAGACACACTTACACAACTCCAAGTGATAAAGGAAGTTCCTCAATTTTTTTCGGATGAGAAAAGGAATGACTTGGGTAGGAAGGTTACCCTTTAGGAAGTTGAAAAAATTGTGGAGTTGATGCCAAAGGAAAAAAGTCACGGCCCTGATGGATGGACTCAGGAACTATTCCATCATTTCTTTGATTTAATGGGTAGTGACCTACTGGCTGCAGTAGAGGAGTCAAGGACTACTGGAAGGGTAAGTGGTTCTTTGAATGCTACTTTTGTGGCACTTGTTCCAAAAGAATCGAAGCTGGTATCCTTCAATGATTATAGACCTATTGCATTATGCAATTTTGTTTATAAAGTTATTTCAAAAGTCATTGATTCCAGGTTAAAAGACAAATTGGCCTCTTGTATCTCAGAGGAACAATTTGGTTTCTTGAAAGACAGGTTGATTTTTGATGCTGTAGATCTTGCTCAGGAATTCATGCATTCAACAAAAACTAAAAAGATGAAAACACTGATCTTGAAACTGGATTTAAATAAAGCCTGCGATATAGTCAGTTGGAATTTCCTCAAGTTGATGTTGATTCAAATTGGTCTGAAGTGGGAGGTGGTCCAGTGGATCATGGGATGTGTTTCAAGTGCAAATTTTTCCATCTTGATGAATGGTGCTCTGACTGGTTTTTTCAAAAGCTTCAAAGGCTTAAGGCAAGGCTGTCCACTTTCTCCATTGTTGTTTCTTTTGGTGGTGGAAGGTTTTAGCATGATGTCGAAGAAGGCTAGCTCAAAAAGAAAATTCTATGGTATTAAGGTTGCAAAAGGGATAGCCACAACCCACTTACTTTTTGTTGATGATGTGGTGATTTTAGGGGTTGGCTCAGTTGAGGAGTGGATTGAACTCAAGCAGTTGTTATCTATGTTTTGCCAAGCTTCGAGCATGGAGGTAAATTGTCAGAAATCTTGTTTTCTTTTTAATAATCTCGAGGCAGAGAGGTTGGTAAGGATTGATGAGATATTTGGAATACCTATAGTAAACCTGGACTGTTGAATGAAATATTTAGGGTTTCTTTTGAAACTAAATGACTACAGGGTCTCTGATTCGACTTGGCTTCTTCAGAAGATTGAAAAGAGAATTGGTCATTGGACTTTCCGGTGGCTTTCCTTGGGTGGAATAATGATTCTAATTAAGTCAGTTCTTCAAAGATTGCCGGTCTACTGGCTTAGTTTAGCTAAGGTTCCATCCAAAGTCAAGTCAAATATTCATCAAATTTTCTCCAGTTTCCTCTGGAAGGGAGCTAGGAAGTCCTTAAGTTTTCATCTAGTAAGCTGGGATATGATCTCCAGGCCAAAATTCGTGGGTGGTTGGGGTATTCAAAACATTCAATGGTTTGCCCAAGCATTTGTTGTTAAGTTGCTTTGGAGGGGATTGTTTGGCTCTGGACCGTGGAGTAAAGTTATAGTTAAGAAATATCTAAAAGGCATGGATGTGATCTTTTGACTGCAAGTTGAGAAGCATAATTTTTCCGTTGCCTCAAAATTTTGGAGGAATCTCATGGATTCTATGCCTCTGTTAAAGAATTGGCTTGCGTGGTCAGTGGGAAATGGAGATCAGGCTCTAATACATCATTTAAAGTCTCTTAAGGTTTTCTCTCTAGCTCATATTGGACAATCCTCTTTGTTAAATGTATCAAGTTCTCATGACTGGTTATCCTCTGATGATCTTAGTCTTGAAGGTGATCTGGACTTGGAATGGAATGCTTTCTTGATGGTGTTGAGATGCAGTGGAGTTTCTCTTAACAAAGAAGAGGACTCACTTGTTTGGACATGGAACCATTCTAAAGGAGCCGTGACTGTGAAATCGACGTATGAAGCTTTGGTTGCCCAAAATATGATGGTGGAACTTGAATGGGGTACATAGCCTTATAGAAATTGTAGGCTCCTATCAAAATTATTCTCTTTGTTTGGTTATGTCTACATGATCGTATTCTCACTGGGGAAAACTTCAGGCCTAGGGGCGGAATTGGGCCTTCAATTTTCATTTTATGCTTAAATGACGAAGAGACTACACAACATTTGTTTGTAAACTGTGAGGTTACACAGTTTATTTGGAAGGAGGTCTGTGCTAAATTAAGAATTAATGGATTTTGGAATTTATCGTCTTTGAATGAAAATTTGTTGTCTTGGTTTCTGGCTTTTCCGATGCACAAGATTGTTCCTCTCTTTGTTCTTTGGGGTATTTGGTGCTACAAGAATAAGATTATGTTTGAGAATTATTACATAAATGATTTTGTCTTTGCTCTAGGATTGTGTTGGCTATTAAGGAGATGCCTTGTGCTTTTGAGGGTGATAATTTTGGTTTTATTATGAATCTAGTCTGTTTTGGGGAGAGGCCTTTAGGATTCTTTGATGGAGCTGTTGTTGGTGGTGAATGTGGTGTTGGAATTGTCTTAAAATTGAGCGGGGTTCACTTCTTTAGAATTCATCTTGTTGTTGACTCAGGTTCGAATATTAAAGCAGAGCTACTTGGTTTGTGGGGTCTCTTGAACTTTGCGTTGAGAAGTGATCCGAAATCGGATCCAAAAGCCTGATAGGGCTTGAAAAATGCTCAAAAATGAAAGTGCTCGGAATGCGACGAAACCTATGCCATTGCATCCGTCTCGTCTTCCTGATTCCGGTGGTATATTTACTTCGTCAAACGGAGTCCGTATGGAGAAGATATCGCGTTCTGTCCGAAAAGTCAAACAGGCAAAAAAAGAGGATGACTGTACAATCCGTACAGTCCATGTGTCATGACCGTACAACTGACATGGCAGTGTCGTACAGTTGACGTGGCAGTTCTAGAATGCGACACGTGGCATCATCGGATGACGACACGTGGCAGCACCAGGAGGTGACACGTGTCAGGTGGATTCGAGCGTACAGAGGTACAGTTGGACCAGTACTAAGGTGACACGTGTCACCACTAAAAGGGTGACACGTGGCAGGGTGACGTCAGTAGCTGACGTGGCAGGCTGACAGAGAATACGGCAGGGCTGACGCAGCAGGTCGACGTGGCAGTACGACGATGACATGGCAAGGTTGACGTGGCTAGCACGTGGGCCAATCAGCAGATGATGCGTGTCAATTTTTGGTTGGTTGGTAAGGTGCCACGTGGCATCGTATTATTGGTTGTTGGGTTATGTGTTAAAAGTTTTGGATCGGCCGGGATTCGAAACCGAGACCTCTCGGTGGGCAAAGGACCAACGAAGTCGGGCTAGCCAACCCGTCGACGGTTGGTGTTTGTAAACCATATGTAAATGATTGTATTTAAGTTAGTTCAAAGGTTTGAACCGGCGGGAAAAGGGCCGGGGCTTAGCCCCAACCCTCGGCACATATAACCGTAACACATAGAACCACAGACGCAGAGTTTAAAACATGCGCAACGATATGGATAGGGTTCGAAACATATAACGCAGGTGGTTTAGACTTTAAGCCACGGTCTGATTCAATTGCCAAGGAACCAGGAGCAGGGCCGTATGAAGGGGTGTTAATGCATGGCCCGTGGGCCTATTACATAACCATATGACCGAGAATCCTGAGACCTGGTGCGAGAAAGGGGTGGCCAGCGCATGGCGCTTGGCCACATGGCCCCCATGTGACCACGAAAAGGGGCGCGCGCACAACATAAGGGGGCTGCGGCCTAATAATTTTATAAAGTGGGTTTTTATATAACAAAATTTGGTTTTTTAATTTAATTATGCCTATTATTAGCAGATTTCTTCCATTTTTGGGGGATATTGGGCATTTTTGGAGGCCAGATTCTTGGAGGAAGTTGGAGCTGAGAAACCAACTCCAAGGCTATATAAACCAGGATTTTTTGAGGCCATTGACATTTAGTCAGAGCAGATTTATGCTGAAGAAAAGCCAAGCCAAAGTCAGTTTGATGCAGGGAAGCTTTTGAGGAGGAGACGCTGTTGGATTGTTTCTGGGAGCTTGGAACATCCATTTTGCATGCCGTTTTCTTTGCAGGGTTCTAGAGATCTGGGAGAACAAGACCAGATTAGTCTTGTAGCCATTTGGCATTGCAGCAATGTACCTTTGAGCATTTGATCAGAAATAAAGAAGCCTCCCCCACAAAGAAAAGGTCCGGAGACGTAGGCAAAAGTTGTGCCGAACTCCGTTATCAACCTACGTGTTTATGGTTTGCTGTCTATTATTCATTTCAGATCTGCATATGTGTATTTGACTATTATAATTCCTCTTCTTTCCTCATTCTTTCACTAAATTCTCAAATGGTTAATT
>ML777475.1:894595-924550 GCA_009831015.1 Picea engelmannii
AATATATATATAAATAAATTTATAATTTTTTTAAAACTGATATGTTGCCGGTGAACGCTTCACCCTCCACACCACAAGTAATCGGTGCCATACCACTCATGTAAATATCATGAATTATTAATATTTAAAAGACTTGATATTCTTTCTATTAAGAAAATAGGACTAATTTTTATTTTGTCTGGATTACCGTTTGCGGTTTGACTCAGACGGTCCCGTTTGTTTCCAATTAACTTCAGCTGTTTGCTTTTAACAAAATCTTATACCATTTATACCATTCATACTCCTAGTTACCCGAGGAGGAAAGATTACAAAAATCCCGCAGAAGCACAAGCACAGGGCAAAAAGATAACACCATAGCGGGATCCGGAGATTTCATAACTCTGTAAACCATATTTTCTTCATTGGGCACTCGGATCAGATCCCCACGAAGGACTCGGGGCCAAATTTGGTCAAAAGAAGCCCAAATTTGGCCAGATTTAGTGGGGTTTTTAGCACGGATCCGTGGCGCTGCAGGTCGCGGAGCCAAAAAAAATTGTCTGCTTCCAGGTGAAATCGTTAGAATAACAAGGTAAATGAGTTCAGCTTAGCAAAAATTCTTTTGGGTAGTAATGTAAATTGTCATTGCTCAGAGCAGGAAGCAGATAGATAGATAGACACACAGGCTGTTATGGCAAATAGTTCTCGAGATTCGAACACCGTGCCTTCTCCCAGCACTCCCACGCCTTCATCTGAGAGGCGTGCGATCCCCCCTGCGTTTTCTTCCCCTCTGGCAAATAGATTTTCCCCTCAATTGACCCCGACAGCAAAAATATCATTAACGGACAGTTTTCATCATGTGGGTATCAATACACCACCGCCCTTACCGCCTTCATCATTGCCATCATCATCATCACCAGCATTATCTTCATCATCACTGTTACCGGTATCAACATCAGATGGGAAAAATGCAGTAGGAAGCCCATATCAGATCCTCAATGGATCTACAGAGGCTAGTACTAGCGCCACCTCCCTGCATGGATCACAGTCCCCTGACATCACCAGTGTTCCCATGCTCTATAAGCAGAACAACAGCAGAACCAATAGCCCGGCTCAATTTAATACACCGCCTGGTCCCCCGGTCTTCGGCTCCCCCCTCAGGCCCTCTGCTGCTCCATTCAGTCCCATGCCGACTGCGCCGCAGCCCGGTGGGACTGCCCACTTCTCGGAAATCCCATTCACATCCCCGACCCGGCCTGGAGTTTTGTTGCCCACATCGTCGCTGCCAACTGCTTATTCAAACGGAACGCCAGAGCCACAATTGGATGTTGTTGACAACCTGGACAAAGCAGGCTTGGTTGCAGCGTCACCGTACGTTCTTTTCTCTGCACATAAGGTATGTTTGCTGCAGTGAATCCAATTTTGTACTTAGTTATGGTTCAACATTGTTTGCAACTAGTTTGCAGAAATTTGTGTATTGTCGTAGTCATGTTGGATTTTTCCTCCATTTGCACCTGTCAAGATCCAGTATTATGCATGATATTTCTTCATATGGAGCTCTTGTTTAGATTCTTGATTTTGTTAGAATTTGAAGATTTATTTATTTCTGGGACTCAACTACAACATGCACTAACAACTATGAAGGGAGTGCACAATGCAGCTCCCTGCAAAAAGAACAGTAAAAGAGAAATTGATTCTAATTCTAGATCTAAATAAGTAACAGTAAAGCGTATCTAGTAAAAGAGTAGACCAGAGCAGATAAGCCTCCCCACAAAGTAAAGGTGGGGTTAATCCAGCTCGTCATCTGCACCTGTAATAGAGATTTCAAAACCAAGAGCCTGTCAAATAAAGTTAGAAACCATTATCATGCTATTTGAGTATAAAACTTGCCATGCAGCAATACGGCATTTTTTAATTTCATTTTCCTGTAAATTTGATTTAGCATCATGAATTCTAATTTGATTGTAGATGGAAGCTTGGATTGATTGTACATGATTTCTTTCTTTCTATTTTTTAGCTACACGCAAGAATCATGAATGACGAAAATAATTTAATAATCTAACAAAAGAACATTGAATACATAAATTGTTTTGAAATTTGGGAAATCATCTTGGTACGGTGTAAGAAATGCTGGTGATGGATTTGGTTGCAGGGGTTTACGAGAATACTAATCAAAACAGATGGGTTTTATGGAATTATCAATACCTTTTTTTTACTGACATCGTCTGGCGAATGATTATGGCAGTGTTCTCTACATTTTCCAGTGAAGACTTTGTATAATCACATGCATAATTTAATGAGTTTGTTGATATTGATGTCTACTATTCGACTTTTTTATGTTGTCAATATAGCACGTATAAGATCTTCTTTTGGTCTGTCGTCCATCAATTTTTGTCAGGTCCTTCTCTGTTAGTCAAAGTAGAAAGTCGTGCATGTGTTGAAAATTTTACACTCATATCTATCCATGTTTTGGCTCACTTATTTTGCAAAATATCTGCAATGCAAAATGAAATTATTTTTGGAAGACCAGTTTTTGTGTAGCTCTGCAGTTTCCCCTAGTTATTCATGCTATATGCTATATATTATTCAATAATTGTTTTTCATGTCACATTTCAGTTGTCTTGTAAATCATGTTTTATCATTTCCATTTTTGGTCAGCTCTGTCATTAGGTATTGGCAATACTTTTCTTGTATTTCTAGTGTTAATGGTGTTCTATATTTCATTTATATTGCTGTTCTTATTTTTACAGTTTTAAGGGTTATGTGAGTAGATCCTTGTTGGCTGTTTCATTTTTTGTGGTTTGTCTGTTTCCCGCAGGTAATGAAGCAAAAGAAGTCAGGTGTCATTCCAACCATTGGATTTGGCGCATTGGTTTCTCCTGGAAGAGAGATAGCACCAGGTCCCCAAACTGTGCAACATAATCCATACCGTTGCCACAATTGTGGAGCATATGTCAATCTATATTGCAGCATTGTCCCAAGCTCAGGAGAGTGGAAATGTGTGATATGCAAGAAGCTAAATAGCAGTGAAAGTGAATACAGGGCAGCAAGCAGAGATGACCTTCGGAACTGGCCAGAGCTCTCATCAACTGTTGTGGATTATGTTGAAACTGGCATGCGACGTCCTGGGTTCGTCCCTGTCTCCGACTCAAGAATGTCAGCGCCAGTTATCATTGTTATTGATGAATGCCTAGATGAGCCTCATCTCCAGCATTTGCAGAGTTCTCTTCATGCCTTTGTTGATTCCCTTCCTCCAACTACAAGGATCGGAATTGTTACATATGGTCGCACAGTGTCTGTATATGATTTTTCAGAAACTGGAGTAGCATCTGCAGACATGCTTCCGGGTAGTATATCTCCATCACAGGATTCTTTGAAAACAATGATTTATGGAACCGGTGTGTATCTTGCCCCTCTTCATGTTTCGCTTAATGTTGCACACACTGTGTTCTCCGCCTTGAGACCATATAGAGGAGAACACCCAGAGTCAGCAAGAGACCGATGCCTTGGCACAGCTGTTGAGATTGCCCTTGCCCTTATTCAAGGCCCCTCAGCAGAGATGCCTCGAGGCATGGTGAAAAGGTCTGGAGGCAATAGTCGAATTATGGTTTGTGCGGGGGGGCCTAACACCTTTGGGCCTGGAGCTGTTCCTTATTCATTAAGCCATCCAAACTATGCTTACATGGAAAAGAAGGCCATGAAATGGATGGATCATCTGGGTCGTGAAGCTCGTCGTCATGACACTGTTGTGGATATCTTCTGTGCTGGGACATGTCCAGTGAGAATTCCAATTTTGCAGCCTCTTGCAAAAGCTTCAGGTGGTGTGCTAATCCTTCATGATGACTTTGGAGAGGCATTTGGAGTTAACTTGCAAAGGGCTGCAAAAAGAGCTGCAGGGTCTCAGGGCATCTTTGAAATTCGTTGTTCTGATGGAATTTATGTAAGTCGGGTCATAGGACCAGGTGAAGAGGCTCACCTGGATGCTCACGAGACCTTCAAAAATGATAATTCTATTTCTCTTCAGATGCTTAGTGTGGAAGAAACTCAGAGCTTTGCTGTCTCCATGGAACAAAAGAGAGACATCAAGGAAAATCATGTCTTCTTTCAGTTTGCAGCTCATTATACAAATGTTTATCAAGCAAATATTTCAAGGGTTATCACAATCATATTACCGACTACAGATAACCTATCAGCTTATCTTGAAAGTATCGAAGGTGAGGTTGCCGCTGTTCTTATTGCCAAAAGGGCTGTTTTGCAAGCAAACAATCCTTCTGATGCAGTGAATATGCGTCTTGCGATTGATGAAAGGATCAAAGATATTACTTCAAAATTTGGAACACAGGTGCCTAAAGTAAAACTCCAATGCTTTCCAAAAGAGCTCTCTTTACTTCCTGAATATTTGTTCCATTTGAGGCGGGGTCCTCTTTTTGGAAATATTATTGGTCATGAAGATGAAAGATCAGTTCTCAGAAACCTTTTCTTACAAGCTTCATTTGATTTATCCCTCCGTATGTTGGCCCCACGTGCTTTAATGCACCGAGAAGGAGGCACTTTTGAGGAGTTGCCTGCATATGATCTTGCTATGCAGTCTGATGCAGCTGTTGTCCTTGATCACGGAACTGATGTATTTATATGGCTGGTATGTAGGAAATCATATTGTATTGTTTTTCCTTGTGTGGTTTTCTTTTCTGATCTTCCCGCCATGTGAGATGAAGTTAACAGTTGTGGATCACATGCCTTATTGCATCAAGAGAAGCAAGGTGTTTCTTACAGCCTGGGGTGGGAGACATCTCTGTTTATGAACGTGGGTAATGCTAATAAAATAAAATGGGAATTTTTTTTTATGTTTGACATCTAATGTCAGAAAAGATTAGAAAATAGCTAACAGAAAAAATATAAATAAAAACAATAAACTGGAATAGATCCATTTTAACCCTGGATCTTTTAAGTGGTGAGAGGTTTGCAACTTTGCACCTTATTTTTTTTATTCCTCCCGGTGTTTAATAGATCCAAGGCTAAGATGGATCTGAGCTAGCTTTTCAGACTAATCAGGGTGCACACTTATTGTTTACTTCTACTCAGTTGCTTCTCAAACTAAGATGTGCATTTTGTTATTTAGAACATGAAATAAGGAACAAACTCGTAGGCAACAAGCAAACCTTGGTGCAGGTTAGCAATCCTTGTATGTGTTAAATTTTCTAGACCACGGTAACAGATTCTGTACTCAAAGAATTTCCTAAAACCTTAGGTAACTTTAAACTAGACAACCTATCAAAACTGCTATCTTCAAATGCTATAAAGTGAAACACTTACTGTACTGCAGAAAATATATAACAGAATACTCACAGGTCTGTCCCAAATCACATCACTGCTTGCTATGGCAGAAAACAGAATAACAATGCTGTAGATATACCCAACTCCCTCATTCTGAACTGAATAAAAAACTGAATGCTTAAACCCTAGCCCGAGCCGTCTTATATATCTGAAGAAGAGACTCTAGGGTTTACAAAATAGCACCAATCCAAACTAGATCCATTCCCGAAATAAACCTAAGCCCTAGATCTAAACCTGTCTTGGGATTTTCTCCCTCAAGCCTGCATGATGGATTGTCTGAAAGCAGCGCTCTATCAAGGAGTAAAACCCTCCTTGGGATCTGTGCCATCCGTAAGACCTCATGTACTTTCCTTATGCTAAAAAAAATCTAAAAGCAGAACTTGTTCTCAACTGGAAAGTCAACTTCAAAATAGAAAAAAACAAACTCTAATTCTGGAAATCTGAAAATATAAAAAACAGAAGCGAAATCTGGACTGCCTAAAATAGAACTGTGGTCCCTTCTTGAAGACAAATCTGTCTTCCTTCATGACTGCACCTTATCTGCAGGCCCCTGGGTGAAAGACTGCAAACTGTGCTCTTCCTTGACTCTATGGACTGCTGCAATAGGTGTGCTGAGGTTTCACATGAGCACCCAGGCTGGAGACACTATCTGAGGTTTAAAATCTAACAGTATGAGGTTTGCTACCAAACCATTGAAAGGTTGAACACACAGCCTATTGCAAGACAAGTATTGACATGGGATGACTTTCCCTATGGCTTGTAAGTTGTATGATTCTACACAAGTGTTTAATAGAGACAAACATGGCCCCACGCTCCATCATTCATAAAGAGCCCAATCATAATCCATATAAAAGCATCGAGGCAGTTCAAAGGTCTGTTTGACTGAAGACATATTTGTTAGCTGATAAGTTGATAACACAACAGAGACCCCTCCCTTGCCTTATCTTGAATGGACCTTTGTTATCTTCCATCACTTGGAAAGGTTTTGGCTAACTTGCAAGTTCTTTAGTAAGGGCCAAAACATCACTTAAGGAGATTTCTTTAATCTCCATATCTGATGGACTTTTGGTTTAGGGGATGAAAGGCCTCACCTTGAAGGGATTGTTTTGGTTGAATTCCTTAAGGCCTTTCCCAAATAACATTTGCTGCTTACCACAGAGGGTGTCTCTCAATCACTATGTTTAAGCTTTGATAAGTATTTTAGTATGTTGTTGTATGGCATCCATTATGTCAGGAATTAGGAATGGAGCGCTGTAATGTCCCTAATCCAAACCCTTTGTAATTGTACATATAGGCTGGTGAGTCATTGGTACCAAGCGTAAATGTAAATATGCATATAGGCTGGTGAGCTGTTGGCACCAAGTTTCGGTTCTTCGTGCACCTAAGTAGTGCGCGGAGGATTGTTATCAAAGAAAGGGTGCACACATTTCATAGTTTTGTGCAATCTTGAGTAGGTGCGCACATTTCATAGTTGCGCGCACTTCAGTAAGTGTGCGGGAATTACCTAGATGTGCGCATCAGACTGAGTTATATATATATATATATATTGAAGCTAGAGAGCCTGTGTGGTTATGAGGCTGGTGAGCCGGGATGCAAATAAGCCAGTGCACCTATTCATGTATTATACTCAAGTTATTAATATTATTACATTGTTGCGCACAGAAAGATCAGACGAAAAGAGATGGGGAGCTAACTCCACTGGAAAAGGGAAAAGGGGGGAGGACTTCAGTCTTAGGGAATATTTTATTAATATTTCCGGAAAAGTAAATGTCATGGATAAATGATTTTATCCTAAGTTCCCGGGGATGGGAACAAGTCACCAAGTGGCTTAAGCTATTTCTGAAGGTGACAAGTGTTGAGTTGAAGGCATGCAATATCTATTGCTAGCCTTAATGTATTCTGGGGGGGAATTATTCACTATCTCGTGAACATAAGGGGTTGGACTATCTGAGGAAAATTCGACTATTACCTTATCTGCAGAAAGAAGAGCTTGTAAGGGTTTTTCTGTTTGTAACAAGAGTTTTGCTGTCGAAGAGGCGGGTTGTCAGGTCCGTGAGCAGTCTCTCTAGGTGAGAGATTTGCTGTTGAAGAGGCGGTTTTCAGGCTCGTGAGCATACTCTCCAGGTGGGAGTTTTGCTGGGAATTGTTCCTTGGTGTGTTGGGAATTAGTTGCAGGTCTCGGAGACTTCTTGTCCGGCCTGTTGCTGGAACACTGGAAGGGAAGTGGGGCAGCCGAGGGACTGTTGAGCAGAGAAGGGGCAAACTTCCTTGGGTGTGACAGGTGCGTGGGGAATGCGAGACTGTAGACTAGTTGCAACAGTGGCACCTTGGATTGAGCAATTTTTTTGAGTATCAGACCTTAGCCTGGCATTGGGAACCCTTTTGCTCTGGTGGAGTTAAGCCCCAGCTCGGGGGTGACCAGTTGCTGAAAACTTATGAGAAACAAAGCCTATGGCTGGGAGGAACGTTTGAGTTCTGCGCATAGTTGGTGACTTTTCATAAAAGATAAGTGTTCTTTATGTGCTTGTCTCATTTACTGTGCGCTTATTTATCTGTGTTTGATATGGGTTAATTCTTGTATGTTGTCACATATAAGTAATTGTTGTTATTCTGTTTAATACTGCTTGCATATGTAAGTATGGTGCTTATAGTATGTATTTGTAGACGTGCTTGAGTGTGACGAATGCTAATAGTCTTGCCTATTAAGATATCCTTGATATTGGTCATGAATCTTCGAGGCAAGGTTTGAAAGGCTAGGTGTGCAGAAAAGTAGCCCGTGTGCACAGGAGGCTGGAACTCATGTGTGCGTACATGGAAATAGATGTCGTGCACAAGGAAATCAGAATTGGCATGTGATGCCAGGATGGTTGCGCACATAGTAGTGTTGTGTGATCAGTGTACTCGTGTGCAGTTGTTTGAATTACTTCCGCTGCTTAAAGTTGTGTAAAAAGGAGAAGGTTAGTGAGGCGTGACTCAACGCGAGGATGAGCGCGTTACTTCATGTGATACTGCGCAATGGATTTTGGAGTAGCATTGTTCAATAGTAAGCTGGGTAATGTTATAGTATGGTATCAGAGGCAGTTTGGTAACGAAGATGTTACAGAGCGACAAAAGTTGAGGTTGTGTGACGTGGCCCACCCTGGTGGCTGGGGACGTTACAGTCTGGTACGAGAGCATGTGGTAAATGCTGGTAACGGGAAACACTACAAGGTGGTAACGAGACCCAATTGGGAGATTGGGTACATTACAGATTGGTATCAGAGCTATTGGATCAACACTGGACTTGTATGGGTCAGAGGCCAACAAGAAACATCAGAGATCCAGTTTCAACACTAAGCCTGCATGGGCCGAGTTCTACTTAAGGCAAAATTTGGACTGGTAAGTGGCCGAATTTGGAGTTACAACGTGGCCTTGGTGCTTATAAAATGAGAATGCTAAGTGTGCACACTAAATGTTGGATATTGCGAGGTACGACACTGGAATTGCACAGTAAACAATGGTGCACGGGTGTGCGTACTAAAGGTTTGGGGTTGCGCGGAACAAATTGTGGTGCATGCTCATTACTGATATGCGGTGTGCATGTTAAATATTGACATTGCGCATTGGTGTGTGTTGAATACCAATGCGCGCATGGGCTTCTAAAGGAAGGATTCTGACAAAATGGTGTAGATTTTTCATGAAGTTGTCTCATGAATTCATTTAACAAATCTTGTTGCCTGCACATTTTGCAGAATTATCAATGATTAGAACAGGACAAAATTAGCGTAGAAGGTCAAAAGTATGGAAAATGCGCAGAGGACTTACAATCCAGATGATGAATTTAGGGATTTGTATGTTGGTTTGGGTGCTGATGGTACAAAATCTAAGGAGAGGCACATTAACTTGGTAGAAACCATAAAGGAATTGCAAAAGATGTCCAAAACTATAAAGTTGATAATGAAAGGCTTATGAAAGCCAAGGAGCAACAAGATGACTTCAATGTCAAGTTGATGCAAAGCTTGGACAAAATAGAAAAGAAAATGGATGAGGAGACAGAGACAAGTAGGTCAAGAGGTTGCTGGTCTCATGATGAGTAAAGAAGAGAAGCAAGAAGTGCTGGTAGGCATCGACCTCACTCGCCAAAGCATTCTTTTAGGAAAGCGCACAATAGCTCAAGTCCATCTCCTGTCAGAAAGCATAAGAGAAGGACTGGGGTGGATGAGCTACAGGGAGAAATGAATAAGATCAAGCCTCCTACCTTTGACGGTGAGCACAAGAAGGATGAAGATGCATAATTATTCTACGCAGGTAGAAGGGAGAATTGCTATCTATCAGCTATAAAAGGAAAAACATCAATGTGGTGGGATTGGTTTGTGCAAGTGTAACACATTGATGAAAAGAAGGTTACTTGGAGGGAGTTCAAGAGGTATTTTCAAAAGAAATACTTAACCAAGTGGTACTATGACAAGAAAATGAAGGAGTTCTTTGAACTCAAGCTTGGGAGTATGACAATAGATGAGTATGAAAGAAGATTTTTAGAGTTGTTGAAATATGTTGCATTCATCAAGAATGAGCAAGTTAAAATTCAAAGGTACTTGAGTGGGTTTCCTTCATTTATCAGTGACAAAATACAATATGATGACCCTAAGACATTGAGGAAACCATAAGGCGTGCTAAATGTCTTTATGATCAGGCAAGGGGAAGACCGACTTTCCAAAAGTCTTGGGAAGATAAGATAAGATGAAGAGCAAGGTGGATCAGAGGAAGAAGAGGGCTAAGCCACCGTTTTTCAGAAATATTGTGCAAGGACATCCAACTCCCAAGGAGTCTAGAATGACGGAGATGGTGGAGCAAAAGTCGAGGCAACAATCAATTCAATGTTGGAGTTGTGGTGAAGATCATATGCGCAGAGATTTCCCTCAAAGAGGTGATAAAGCGAGGACTGCGTACAGTGTACAACAAGCTACGACAGTTGAGGACATGGGCATAAATGTACCTAGGATTTACGCAGCCCTGGATAACAAGCAAGCTGAGTTTCAGTCGCACATGATTGAAGTGGAAGGTAAGATTAACGATCAACCCATTGCTATTTTAATTGATTTAGGAGCTAGTCATAGTTATCTAGATCCTAAGATGGTGGAAAGGTTGCGATTGCCAATAAGCAAGCTTGGAAAATCTTGGTTGGTGCAGTTAGCTACAGGAGCAAAAAGGAAAATTAATGAGATGGTTAAGGCATGTCTGTTGGAGATGAATGGATTGCGCACAAAGGCTGATTTGAATATCATACCTTTGGGTTCGTATGATTACCTCATTGGTATGGATTGGTTGGACGAGCACCATGTTGTCCTGGATTGTTACAATAAGGCATTCACTTGCTAGGACGAGGAAAGAAATTTAAAAACAATTCAAGGAATTCCAAGAGCTATAACTATTAGAGAAGTTTCAACTTTGCAATTGAAGAAAAGCTACAGGAAAGGATGTCAAGTATTTGCAGTGCACATGGAAGAGACACCTAAGGATAAAGTGCCAAATATTGAAGACTGTACAGTACTGAAAGAGTTTGAGGATTCTTTAAAGAGATACCGGGGTTGCCACCAAAAAGAGATATTGATTTCTTTATAAATTTTATGCCTGGAGTAACACCCATATCCAAGACTCCTTTTAGGATGAGTATGCCAGAGTTGAAGGAGTTGCAGATGCAACTTGAAGAGCTTTTGAAGAAGGGGTATACGCCCAAGTGTGTCGCTTTGGGGTGCCCCAATATTGTTCATGAAGAAGAAGGATGGTATGCTAAGACTTTGTATCGACTTCAGACAGTTGAACAAAGTAACAATAAAGAACAAGTATCCTTTGCCAAGGATAGATGACCTCTTTGATCAACTGCGGGGCGTGCAGATATTTTCAAAGATTGATCTTAGATCTGGATATCACCAGGTGAGAATTAAAGAAGAAGACATCAATAAGATTGCCTTCAGAACAAGGTACAGACATTATGAGTTCACAATGGTGCCTTTCGGATTGTCAAATGCACTAGTTGTCTTCATGTGTCTGATGAATGGAGTTTTCAGAGAGTATTTAGATAAGTTTGTCATTGTATTTCTGGATGACATATTTATTTATTTTAAGCCTGAAGAGGAGCACAAGCAACACTTGAGGATGGTACTGCAAGTATGGAGGGAGCATCAACTTTATGCAAAGTTGGGCAAGTGCTCATTTTACCAGTGACAGATTCATTATTTGGGTCATATTATTTCCAAGGAAGGACTAGTTGTGGATGTGGAAAAGATAAAAGCCATTGAAGAATGACCGACACCAAGAAATGTCGCAGAGGTAAGGTCCTTTATGGGACTTGTGGGTTGTTACATAAGATTTATTGAAGGCTTCTCAAAGATTGCGCATCCAATTATATCCTTGCAAAAGAAAGGTGCGCAATTTGAATGGACTTTGGATTGTGCAAGGAGTTTTCAGCACTTGAAGAGTTTGTTGATGAGTGCACCAATTTTGAGAATTGATGATCTAGATGCAAATTTCGTTGTGTGCACAGATGCATGCAAGGAAGGGCTCGGTGGAGTCTTGAGTTAGAATGGACATGTGGTATGCTACGAATCAAGAAAGTTAAAAGAGCATGAAAGGCTCTATGCGACTCATGACTTGGAATTGGAAGCCAAAGGCTCTATGCGACTCATGACTTGGAATTGGAAGCCATAGTGCATGCCTTGAAGATGTGGCGACACTATCTCATGGGTAAAAGATTTGAGCTGAGGACAGACCATAGTGGTCTGAAGTATCTGTTTGGACAACCAAGTTTAAATGCTAGACAAAGTAGGTGGTTAGAGTTCTTCAATGATTATGACTTTGACATAAAGCATATCAAAGGAAAGGAGAACAAGGTGGTTGACGCACTCAGTAGGAGGGTGCATGAGATGCATGCTACAGTCGTTAGCATGTAACAGTTAGATTTGTGCGACAAAATTTTAGAGGTTTCCAAATCAGATCAATGCTATGTGGAATTAAAGGCGAACTTACAACAAGGTATGTTGCAACAAAAATTTGATGGCTATGAGCTAAGGGAGGATGTAATCCTTATGTATAGGCGCAGAGTCTATGTACCAAATGATTAGGAGTTGAAAAGTTTGTTATTGTTAGAGATGCATAAAGTTCCTTATGCTGGACATCTAGGCTATCAAAAGACAATTGTCGCAGTAAAAAAACAATACTATTGGCCAGGTATGAAAAAGGTCAATGCTGAACTCAGACATCCAACTGGTTTGCTACAACCTTTGCCCATTCCTGAGTGGAAGTGGGAAGTTGTAACCATGGATTTCATAACTAAGCTGCCTAAGATTGCTAAGCAACATGATTCTATTATTGTAGTGGTGGACAAGCTTACTAAAGTTGCCTATTTTATTCCAGTGAAGTCAGCACACAAGGCAACCAACATTACTGAGATATACATGCGAGAAATTGCTAAGCTGCATGGTGTACCTAAGACAATTGTGTCTGACAGAGATTTCAAGTTCACCTCAAACTTTTGGAAAGGGCTATTCAAAGGATTTGGGACAAATCTGAACTTTAGCACAACATATCACCCTGAGACAGATGGTCAAATAGAAAGGGTAAATCAGGTGATTGAAGATATGCTCAGGGTGTATGTGATGGATAAACCATCAAAATGGGAAGACTACTTGCACTTGGTAGATTTTGCTTACAACAATGGGTATCAAGCATCTTTAAAGATGAACCCATTTGAAGCACTTTATGGTAGAAAGTGCAACACACCGATGAGTTGGGACAACCCAACAGACCGTGCAGTGGTTGGGCCAGATCTGCTCCGGGAAATGGAAGAGCAGATGGTAAAGATAAGGCAGAACTTAAAGGCTGCCCAAGAGAGGCAGAAATGTTGCGCAGATAAAGGTAGAACCCACAGAGAGTTTAAAGTGGGTGACCACGTGTTCTTGAAAGTTGAAGCTAGATGCAGTTCCTTGAAGTTGGGAAATTGTTCTAAATTGGCGGCATGTTACTGTGGACCATTTGAAATCCTAGAGAGGATTGGGCCTGTCGCATATATGCTTGCATTGTCTGCATCCTTGTGTATTCATAATGTTTTCCATGTGTCATTGCTTAAAAAGTACGTACCTGATGCTAATCTATTATTGACTAGAATGTGATTCAGGTGGAGCTAGAAGGCGATTTTCAAGTGTGATCGGTTTTCATATTGGATCGAAAAATCAAACAGCTCCAGAATTGAGTCATGGAGCTGGTAAAGGTCCAATGGACCTGGTATGGTCCTGAGGATGCAACTTGGGAGCGGGAGGATGCTATGCGGGTAGAGTATCCGCGTCTTTTTGAAGATCTTTGAAATTTTGTATGTACATGTGTATATAATGCACTGAGGACAATGCATAAATAAGGGGGAGGGGAATGTAATGTCCCTAATCCAAACTCTTTGTAATTGTACATATAGGTTGGTGAGCCGTTGGCAACAAGTTTTGGTTCTGCGCGCACCTGATTAGTGCGCGAAGGATTGTTATCAAAGAAAGGGTGCACACATTTCATAGTATTGCGCACACCTGGGCAAGTGCGCACATTTCACAGTGTTGCGCGCACTTGAGTAAGTGCGCGAGAATTACTTGGAAGTGCGCATCAGACATAGTTAGATATATGTGTGTGTGTGTATGGATGTATATGTATTGAGGCCGGAGAGCCTGTATGGTTATGAGGTTGGTGAGCTTGGATGCAATTAGGCCAGTGCGCCTATCCATGTATTATACTCAAGTTATTAATATTATCACATCATTGCGTGCAGACAGATCAGATGAAAAGAGATGGGTGGCTAACTCCACCGAAAAAGAGAAAAGGGGGGAGGATTTAAGTCTTAGGGAATATTTTATTAATATTTCCGGAAAAGTATATGTCTTGCACAAATTATTTTATCCTAAGTTCCCGGGGATGGGAACGAGTCACCAAGTGGCTTAAGCTACTTCTGAAGGTGACAAAAGTTGAGTTGAAGGCATGCAATATATATTGCTGGCCTTAGTGTATTATGGGGGGCGGGGAATTATTCACTATCTCATGAACAGAAGGGGTCAGACTATATGGGGAAAATCCGACTACTACCTTATTTGCGGAAAGAAGAGTTTGTAAGGTTTTTTTTTGTTTGTAACCAACGTTTTGCTGTCAAAGAGGCGGGTTGTCAAGCCCGTGAGCAGTCTCTCCAGGTGAAAGATTTGCTATTGAAGAGGCGGGTTGTCAGGCCCGTGAGCATACTCTCCAGGTGGGAGTTTTGTTGGGAATTATTCTCTGGTGCGTTGGGCATTAGTTACAAGGCTCAAAGACTTCCTGTCCGACTTGTTGCTGGAACCCTGAAAGGGAAGTGGGGTAGCCGAGGGACTGTTGAGCAGAGAAGAGGCACACTTCCTTGAGTGTGAAAGGTGCGTGGGGAATGAGAGACTGTAGACTAGTTGCAGCAGTGGCACCTTCGACTGAGCAATTCTGTTGAGTATCAAACCTTAGCATGGCATTGGGAACCCTTTTGCCCTGGTGAAGTTAAGCCCCAACTCGGGGGTGACCTATTGTTGAAGGCTTATGAGTAACAAAGTCTATGGCTGGGAGGAATATCTGAGTTCTGCGCACAGTTGGTGACTTTTCATAAAAGATAAGTGCTCTTTATGTGCTTGTCTCATTTATTGTGTGGTTATTTATCTGTGTTTGATATGGGTTAATTCTTGTATGTTGTCGCATATAAGTAATTGTTGTTATTCTATTTAATATTGCTTGCATATGTAAGTATGGCGCATATAGCCTGTATTTGTAGATGTGCATGAGTATGATGAATGTTGATAGTCTTGCCTGTTAAGTTATCCTTGATATTGGTCATGAATCTCCGAGGCAAGGTTTTGTTGAATTTAATGCAGCTGCAAGAGCCATTCTCCCTGGAGGATGGCATAAGACCCTAGTTGTGGACTAGGACCCCCAGTACACTCTTGGGGTTCTTGGTTTGGGACTAAGTAGTTAGAGCCATGGCAAAAGACCCTTGTGAGGGCCCCCAGTAGATGACTGGGGTTCTTGGTTTGGGACCAAGCAATATAAGTCCCTAGATATGTCTAGGGCCCTTGGATGTGTTCTAGGGTACCCATGCCTAAAGCATGGGTTGATCCTTGGTCTTGTACCTTGGTGGATAAGATCCCAGATATGTTATGGGGCAACTTGGTCTTTGGTCAGGTAGATCTTGGTGTAATACCAAGATGTGTTGGTGTGTGATCCTATTCCTCTCTCCCAGGATGATGAAAATGAGCATGACCACATTGTGGGGTGTACACCTTATACAGTGATGATAAAGTTAATTGGTCACCTTGAGAATTATATGGACATGTGTTGCTACTAAGAAAACCCCTTTGCCTCTCCTAACCCCTTGATTGTTTTTCACCCCTTTGATTTTTGAGTTTGGGTTTGAGTGGGGTTTGTATTTTTGTTTTTAGGGCTTAATAAGATTAAAATAAAAATAAAAATAAATATTTAAATGTGACATTAAATTAATATTTATATTAATTAATGTCATTTTATTAATTATATTTTTCTAGCCCTAAGCCCTAGCCTAAAACTATAAATAGAAACCCTTTCCCTCACTTTTCCATTCACTCACTCTCTTCTCTTCTAGTGTGGCAGATTGCTCTGAGGTTCTTCTATGTGCTGCAACCTCCCTTTGACAATTCAGATTCGACCTCCTTTTATTGCTGTTGCCAGGTCCCTTTTGAGTTGATGAGTTGTGGGTTACTCTTTGCTGCTGCTAGGTTCTTTTAGAAGCTGAGTTGAGGTTATTGTGTGCTGAGGGTTGATCTAAACACTGCTGCCAAGTGTTTATGCTGCCACCCTCTTCTCTCTTTGCCTATTTACTGCAACCGACCCTCTTCTAAGTGGCAGAACCCCCCTCTTGAGGTTGTTGTCCCTTTTCCTTGCACATAACTAGAACCCTTTAGGGCTACGACCTCCTTGTTGGGTTGCTGGACCATTACCTTAGGCAGTCGTCCACCTTTTGTTCTGATCTGGAACTTTCAGCCTCTCCCTCCCTTGCTGTCACACCTTTTCTTCTTCCAGATTGCTTACTCTGTGTGACTGGGATAAGGGTTTGCTTCCAAAATTTTCAGATTGGGGTTTGTTGTCTTTTGTGTGGGGTTTCTCTATGGTGGCATAATTGTCCCGCATTCTTATTGATAGAAATCTAACCCATTGAGGTTGATCCATGAGTCCTAGACTTATCTGAGCATAACATCAGTGGCTTAACATTCCTCAAATTTGTCAAGCTTCTCTTCATTACACAGAGGTGATCTTCCGAGGTATGCAGTTCACTTCAGATTGATTTATTTATGCTCAGATCTATTTGATATTGTTTAAGTTCAGATCTATTGTTCTAAATACTCAGAAATATTGCTTATGGTTTAGATCTATTGATTTGCAATACTTAGAAATATTGTTAGGTTCAGAACTATTATATTTAGATCTATTGTTCCTAGATCTATAGGTTAAGATCTTTTGATTTGCATACTCATAATTATTGTTTAATTCAGATCTAACTATTGTGCATACTCATAAATGTTTTTATAGTTCAGATCTAACTACCTTGCATACTCATAATATTTTATAAGTTCAGATTTGTTTAGATTTAATGTGTTCTTGTTGATCTAGCTAACAGAAAAATTTCAGAAAGGTATATTTTCTGTTCTTTTCCCTATTTCTAACATGGTATCAGAGCTTAGGGCGTGAAAAGAGCTTAAGGAGTGCAAACTTTAGCCTGCGTAGATCCATATTGTTAGGGTTGTTTTGCAGATCAACAACATCTCTTTTACTAAACTGATCCAGATCTCAGCATGGCCTCCCTCCTTAGTTAAAGTTGAAGACAGACTTGTAGGGGCCTCCAACTTCAATGCTTGAAAATGCAGAATAGTTAAAATTCTTGAAGAGTGATCTAGAAGAGCTGATCACTAGGGTAATTGAAGAACTTAGGGCAGCATACAGAAAGAAACAAACCAAGGCTAAAATAATCATTTTTTATTCTGTTAAGGACAACATGATGCCCATCATTGATCATCTGAGGAATGTCAAAGATTGTTTTGATGCTTTGGCAAACCTCTATGAAAAGAAGGCACCAACTCATAAAAGAATATTAAAGAAACAACTACGTACTTTGAGGATGAGAAAAGATGAATCAATTGCTGCCTTCTTCTCCAAGATTGTTCAAACCAGAGATCAACTTATAGCAATAGGAGTTGCTGTGGATGATGATGACCTTGTGCAAACTGCAGTTGATAGACTCCTTGAGTCACGGAGAGTTTTCCTCGCATCAGTCAATGGAAGAAAAGCCTAGTCTAACTTTGGCAGATTGTGGCATGACTGCTTAGAAGAAGAAGAAAGACTCACAAGCAAAAATGATCATTCAATTCTAAGAGATCATGCCCTTGCAACAAAAGCCAAGAAATGGAAGAAGTTCCCTAAATCTAAAGGCAAAGGTAAGAAACCTCAAGGTAAGTTATCTCATCTTAATCCTCATTTATTTAAAGTAAAATGTTTTAACTGCAATAAGCTAGAACAATATGCAAGAGATTGCAGGAACCCTTCCTTTCAACAGAAAAGAAAAGGAAAGTTTCAAGCCTCAGTTGCTACTGAAGAGGCTAAAGCTCAAGAGGAACCTCAAAGAAGACAAACCATGGCTGCCACCAAAGAGAAAGAACAACATCAAGAATATTATCTCATCTTAGCTCTTTTTGGCACCATAACCAAGTCGGAGGAGATTTGGTTAATGGACAATGATGCTTCTAAACACATGACAGGCTTCAAACAAAATCTTGCAAACTATCGGGACAAGAAATTCAATGTAAAGGTGGAACTAGGTGATGATGATACTTATGACATAAAAGGTTTTGGATCTGTTTCTTTCCAACTTCAATCAGGTAATATCTTTCATATTGATGAAATTCTTTATGTTCCTGGTTTAAAGAAAAATCTAATCTCAGTTGCAGTGTTAGAAATTAAAGGTTACTCAATAGCCTTCACCAAAGGAAAGACCCTCATATGGTCCTCCAATGAAGATATGAGCACTGCTATGACTATTGGAACTTGTGAGAGTGGACTTTATAAAATCTCAGGTCAGGTTGTTCAAGCACTAGCTCACAAGATGGTAAATCTCTGCGAGGTTTGGCACAAAAGACTTGGACATCTCAACTACAATGCACTTCCAAGTTTTCAAAAGATGGTGACATGTATGCCAGTATTTTCTTTTGAACATGATAGTGTTTGTAGAGGGTGTGCACTCGGTAAGAATACAAAGAAACCCTATCCTCACAGCAATAAAAAATCTAATGGTATTCTAGATCTAATTCATTCTGATCTTTGTGGGCCCATGACTGCTCCATCTATGAATGGTTGTATTTATTATATCATTTTTATTGATGATTGTTCTCGTAAAACTTGGATTTATTTTTTGAAGACTAAAGATGAATCTTTCAACAAATTTCAAGAATCTTGTTGAAAATCAAACAGGCAGACACATCCGGGTTTTCAGAACATACAATGGTAAAGAATTTGACTCCTTTAAATATGATGAACTCTGTCGGGCTTCTGGGATTAAGAGGGAGCTGACTGTGCCGTATAACCCCCAACAGAATGGGGTCGCAGAAAGAAAGAACAAAACTATCTGTGAAGCAGCCAGGCCATGATGTATGATCAGAACTTACCGTTATCTCTTTGGGCTGAAGTTGCTAGTACTGCTGTCTACATTTAGAAAAGATGTCCACACAAATCTCTTGAAGCGAAAACTCCAGAAGAAGTTTTCACTGGTATAAAGCCTTCAGTTGATCACTTGAGAATCTTTGGCAGTCTAGTCTATGTGCACATTCCAAAAGAAAAGAGGACTAAGTTAGAGCCCTCCGGAAAGAAATGAACCTTTGTGGGATATAGTAAAACCTCAAAGGCTTACAAAATTTATATCCCAAGTCAAAAGTTCATTGAAGTAAGCAGAGACGTGAATTTTCATGAAGAGGCAGCTTTTCGTCGGGCCAGAGAACTCCCATGTGATTCAAGGGAGCAGGAAGCTCCACCACTTGATTCTTCAGATTCTCCTCTTCCAGATGAGCAGAGGGAGGAGACCTCAAAACTTCTAGTGGATCCCTCAAGGGATACTATTGAGTTTTCTTTGGAGATACCTCCTATTAAAAGGAAACCAACCTGGTGCCGGGAAATTCTAAAGGAAGCAGAAAAACATTAAGCTCCTAAGGGCACCTTCAGAGAAAGCAAGAAATCAGATAATTACTCCGGTCTCATAGTTAAATTGAATATTGTGATTGATTCAAAACCTTCCACATTTGAAGAAGCCTCCAAACATCAAGTGTGGAAAGATGCTATGATAAAAGAATATGAATCAATTCTAAAGAATGATGTATGGACAGTAGTTCGTAGACCTCTTGGCAAATCAATGGTAACTTCCAAATGGCTTTATAAGATAAAACATGCAACAGATGGTAGTATTGAAAAATACAAGGCTAGATTTGTGGCTCGTGGTTTCTCTCAGAAAGAAGGAATTGACTATGACGAGATCTTTGCTCCAGTTGCCAGATATACCTCCATTAGGATTATTATCTCTCTTGCAACAGTTTTTGATTGGAAACTTCACCAGATGGACGTTAAGATTGCTTTTCTTAACGGTGAAGTTGAACAAGAAGTGTATATCGAACAACCTAAAGGTTTCGTGATACATGAAATATAATCTTATGTGTGCAAATTCAAGAAAACCCTGTACGGGTTGAGGCAAGCTTCGAGAGCTTGGTATGGTAGAATAGACAACTTTCTACAAAGTCTTGGATTCACCAAGAGCATAACATATCCCAATTTTTATATAAAGATTGTACAAAATCATTAAGTTATCTTAGTTTTATACGTGGATGATCTGTTCCTCACTGGAGAGGAAAACTTGATAGCTTAGACTAAGAGGGAGCTTTCTGCAGAGTTTGAAATGAAAGATTTGGAGCTTATGCATTATTTTTTGGGCTTGGAGGTGTGGTAGAAACCAAGTGAGATTTTTCTCACAGAGCAAATATGCAGTTGATGTGCTTCGCAGATTTGGCATGATGGACTGTAAGTCCATGACCACACCAATGATCTCTAACCTAAAGAAACTACAAGATCATGTTACAGGTTTAGATCCAGAAGACCCCACCTTATATCGGCAGATCATTGGGTCATTGATGTACCTCGTACATACTAGACCAGACATTTGTTATGCGATAAATGCCCTCAGTCAGTTCACGTGTGAACCAAAGCATATACATATGGTTGTTGTAAAACATATTCTGAGATATGTTCGGGGGACTATTGCCTATGGTCTCAGATACACTTCCAATGGAGGTGTAATGCTTCATGGATTTACAGATTCAAATTGGATGGGAAACATAGTGGATCGGAAGAGCACTTCCGGATATTGCTTCAGTTTGGGTTCAACGATGATTTCTTGGTCCAGTAGGAAGTAGGGCTCCATAGCCCAGAGCACTGCAGAAGCAGAATACATTGCTGCAAGCGCTGCTAGCAGAGAAATAGTGTGGCTTAGGAAGCTACTTTCAGACTTGTTCAGTGCTGAGCTAGAACCCACAATCATTCACTGTGACAACCAGAGCTGTTTAAAGCTCTTTGAGAATTCGATGTTTCACGACAGGTCGAAGCACATTGAGATGAGATATCACTATGTCCGGGACATGGTGCAGAAGAACATTCTCAGTATTCAGTATGTTCCGACAGTAGAACAGACGACAAATATTTTGACCAAGCCACTGTCCTTGACAAAGTTTGTGTACTTTCGTGACAAGCTTGGTGTTGCTGAGAATGCCTCTCTCACTGAGAGGGAGTGTTGAATTTAATGCAGTTGCAAGAGCCTTTCTCCCTGGAGGATGGCATAAGACCCTAGTTGTGGACTAGGGCCCCCAGTACACTCATGGAGTTCTTGGTCTTGGACCAAGCAGTTAGAGCCATGACAAAAGACCCTTGTGAGGGCCCCCAGTAGATGACTGGGGTTCTTGGTTTGGGACCAAGCAGTATAAGTCCCTAGATATGTCTGGGGCCCCTGGATGTATTCTAGGGTACCCATGCCTAAAGCATGGGTTGATACTTGGTCTTGTATTTTGGTGGATAAGACCCCAGATATGTTCTGGGGCAACCTGGTCTTTGGTCAGGTAGATCTTTGTGTAATACCAAGATGTATTGGTGTGTGATCCTCTTCCTCTCTCCCAGGATGATGAAGATGAGCATGACCACATTGTGGGATATACACCTTATGCAATGATGATAAAGTTAATTGGTCACCTTGAGAATTATATGGACATGTGTTGCCACTAAGAAAACCTCTTTGCCTCTCCTAACCCCTTGATTGTTCTTCACCCCTTTGGTTTTTGAGTTTGGGTTTGAGTGGGGTTTGTATTTTTGTTTTTAGGGCTTAATAAGATTAAAATAAAAATAAAAATTAATATTTAAATGTGACATATTAAATTAATATTTATATTAATTAATATGTCATTTTATTAATTATATTTTTATAACCCTAAGCCCTAGCCTAAAACTATAAATAGAAACCCTTCCCCTCACTTTTCCACTCACTCACTCTCTTCTCTTCTAGTGTGGCAGATTGCTCTGAGGTTCTTTTAAGTGTTGCGACCTTCCGTTGACAGTTCAGATTCAGCCTCCTTTTATTGCTGCTACTAGGTCCCTTTTGAGTTGATGAGTTGTGGGTTACTCTTCACTGCTGCTAGGTTCTTTTATAAGCTGAGTTGAGGTTACTGTGTGCTGAGGGTTGATCTAAACACTGCTTCCAAGTGTCTATGCTGTCGCCCTCTTCTCTCTCTACCTATTTACTGTAGCCAATCCTCTCCTAAGTGGCAGAACCCCCCGCTTGAGGCTGCCGTCCCTTTTCCTTGCACAGAACTAGAACCCTTTAGGGCTGCGGCCTCCTTGTTGGGTTGCTGGACCGTTACCTTAGGCAACCGTCCACCTTTTGTTTTGATCTGGAACTTCCAACCTCTCCCTCCCTTGCTGTCACACTTTTTCTTTTTGCAGATTTCTCATTGTGTGTGACTGGGATAAGGGTTTGCTTCCAGAATTTTCAGAGTGGGGTTTGTTGTCTTTTGTGTGGGGTTTCTTTATGGTGGCAGAACTGTCCTACATTCTCATTGATAGAGATTCAACCCATTGAGGTTGATCCATGAGTCCTAGACTTATCTGAGCATAACATCAGTGGCTTAACATTCCTCAAGTGTGTCAAGCTTCTCTTCATTACATAGAGGTAATCTTCAGAGGTATGCAGTTCACTTCAGATCGATTTATCTATGCTCAGATCTATTTGATATTGTTTAGGTTCAGATCTATTGTTCTACACACTCAGAAATATTGTTTATGGTTTAGATCTATTGATTTGCAATACTTAGAAATATTGTTAGGTTCAGAACTATTATATTCAGATCTATTGTTCCTAGATCTTTAGGTTCAGATATTTTGATTTGCATACTCAAAATTATTGTTTAATTCAGATCTAACTATTGTGCATACTCATAAATGTTTTTATAGTTCAGATCTAACTACCTTGCATACTCAGAATATTTTATAAGTTCAGATCTGTTTAGATTTAATGTGTTCTTGCTGATCTAGCTAACAAAAAAATTTCAAAAAGGTATATTTTCTGTTCTTTTCCCTATTTCTAACAGGTTTGAATGGCCAAGTGCACAATAAAGTAGATCGTGTGCACAGGAGGTTGGAACTCATGTGTGCGTACAGGGAAATAGATCCTGCGCACAAGTAAATCAGAATTGTCGTGTGATGCTGGGATGTTTGCACGCACAATAGTGCTGTGTGATCAATATACTCGTGCGTAGTTGTTTGAATTACTTCTGTTGCTTAAAGTTGTATAAAAAAGAGAAGGTTAGTGAGGCGCGACTCAACTTGAGGATGAGCATGTTACTTCAAGTGATACTGCGCAGTGGATTTTGGAGTAGCATTGTTCAGTAATAAGCTGGGTAATGTTACAGTATGGTATTAGAAGCAATTTGGTAATGAAGATGTTACAGAGCGACATAAGTTTAGGTTGTGTGATGTGTTGAGTTCTGGTGTACCAAGGGAAGTGGTCCCCTTGTGTTTGTGGGTCTCTAACCACAAGAAAGAAATATTTGACCCATTGTGCCTTATACTTTATGTCTAATTTCACTTTGACATTTTCCTAAGTCGAAAGGGTGAAAAGTGAAAATTTTCACTTGAGTGAATAGTGACTATTAATTCACTTTGTAGGTGAATTGAGGGACATAAAGTGAACTATGGAAACTTAACCCAAAGTGGGTTTTGAGTTGAGATTCTTTTTGGATGATCTCAACCTTTGATTAGAGATGGGATGGGATGGGATGGGATGATCTCATCCATCCATCTTTTAGGTTTCCTTATGTTTCCTTAAGAGGGGTGCATAGGGCAAAAGGAGGTTCATTCTATCTTTTGTTCACTTAGAGAGGAAGAGGAGAGCAATGGAGATGGGAATGGAAGCAAAGGAAGAGGGCAGCAAGGGTGCCTCCTTCCATGGAGGGCTCTAGGAGGCTTTGGCTTCCATTTTTTTGTGGTGTTCATGTTTGCTTGGAGGAGGGTGCACACCTAGCAGAGAGGCCTTACAGTTGTCATATTGCTTTGAGGAGTGTCTTGTTGGAGAGGTAGCACACATGGGCAGATTTGTGTGCAAGGGTTTCTTCTACAAGTAATTGAGCAACAAGGGCGCAAGGCTAGAGTGGGATTGAGCAACAAGGGAGAAGGGTGCACCATGCTTCGACATATTTGCCTTTTGGAACTTGTATAGCAACTTGAGAGGGGCTGCCACTGTATCGGGTTCTTTTGTTCCGTGTACTTGTTGTATCTCACATTCTTTACATCACATATATAGACTTATATTCCAAACTGGTTTTCCCCAGGGGGGTTTTATCCAAGGTCATGTTGACCAAAAATACTTTTGTCCATTTTCATGTATGTTAGAGTTTAGAACAACATTATTTCAGTTGTAAAGATCTTGAGGTATGTTACATATTTAAGGCATGCATGTACTAACCTATTGGCTACTAAAACTACATGCTAGAGCGCACCTTAAAAGGCTATGTAACCATAACAAAACAATAGTATCGTTCTTGAACAATTTTCTGTTATAAAACAACAACAAAGAGAGTTGTGATAGCAGAAACTTAGAGTCAACTTGAGTTCAAAGACAAACCTGGTTGGCAGCCTGTTAGGACCTTAGAAAATCTTCATGGTATCAGAGCCCTTGGTGGCTAAATCTTGCTGATTTTGGACATCAGTTTGTGGACAGTTCTAGACAGCTTGTGGGCAGATTTTTGGACAACTCTTGACAGTGATTTGCAATGGCTTGTTGGCAGAAATTTTGTGGACAGTTTTTGGACATTTACTCGGCCTCTTTTCACACCTACTTGCCTAGGAGTGAGGCTGATTTTTCACAACCTCTTTTCACACCTATTTGCTAGGAGTGAGGTTGTAGTTCTACTGCCTCTTTTTACACCTGTGTTGACAGGAGTGAGGCAGTGGTCTTTTGCAGTGCAGCATTAGAGTGAGTACAGTGGGCAGTCATGTCAGTTTCACAGATGCGAGCAGAGGATAGGCTAGCCGGAGCTAGCAACTGGTCCCCTTAGAAGACCAGGCTTATCTTTGTTCTAGAGGACCTTGAACTATGGGATATAGTTCAGGTTCCTGTTGTTGTTCCTCCTGCCACTGCTCCCATCTTGGTGGCAGAGTTCAGGAAGAGGAACATCAAGGCAAAGAGAACTATATGTGATGCAGTGAGGGATCACATCATACCCCACTTGACTGGTAAAGACATTGCATTTGAGATGTGGGCATCCTTGTGCAAGCTTTACCATAGCTCTAACCAGAACCGGAAGATGGTTCTGTTTGAGAGACTCGGGAGCATTCTTATGCTTAAGACTGAGTCAGTTACTTCGTACCTTGGCAGATTCACTTAGATCAGAGATGAGATTGCAGTCGTCGGAGAGATAGTGGACCCAGACTCTATGGTGAGGACAACCTTAAAAAACTTTACCAAACCACGGGGTCCATTTGTTCGAGGCTTTGTTGCCCAGGAGCTTATGCCTACTTGGGAGAGACTTTGGGATGATTTCGTCCAGGAGGAGACGAGACTCACCTTAGAGACTTCTGGACAATAGCGGATACCTCAGGGTGATGAGGATCTTTCTCTTTGGACAAAGGGCAAGAAGAAGGTCGGCAAGGGTGCACGACCACAGAGAGAGAGCAGTAGTGGGCAGAAGAGAGATATGAGCAAAGTGAAGTGCTTTGCTTGTAAGAAGATGGGGCAATATGCTGGACAATGTCCTAATAGGAAGAAGAAGCAGGGTGGTTCGACAACTGCAACAGAGGAGGCAAAGTTTGAGAGGGAGTGTGCCTTTCTCATTTACTGCACTTTAGTTGAGACGACACCCCGTATCTGGTACATAGACAACGGGGCTTCGAGCCACATGACTGGTGTGAGGGAGCATTTTACTGATCTTAGAGATACAGAGGTCAGGATGCAGATTGCTCTTGGCGATGACACCTTAGCCAGAGTTGCTGGGTGTGGCATAGTTACCTTTCAGAGAGATGGCATGCCACCTATTTCGTTCAGGGATGTTCTCTATGTCCCTGGGTTGAAGAAGAATCTGATTTCAGTTTCCACCCTCCAGGATAGGGGTTTTGAGATGTCCTTCAGAGGGATAGAGGTCCTCATACACCCTAAGGTGTCCTGTCTCACCTCAGGGCAGGTGATTGGAGTGAGGGATGGGAAACTATTCAGATTGCTTTTTCAGCCACTTCATGCTTTGGCAACGAGTAGCGACATCAACATGCAGTTATGTGAGTTATGGCATCAGAGGATGGCTCACCTTCATCATGGGGCTCTTGGAGGACTAAGAGAGGTTGTGAAAGGAGTGCCACAATTCAGTTCAGAGCATCAGGATGTGTGTAGAGGGTGTGTGCTTGGTAAGTTTACCAAGCCTTCTTTTCCCAGCAATGACAACAGGTCAGTTGGGGTACTGGATTTAGTACACACAGATGTGTGTGGGTCGAAATCTCGACGTCCTTGAGTGGTTGTGAGTACTATCTCACATTCATTGATGACTACTCCAAGAAGACCTGGATCTATTTCCTGAAGACCAAGAGTGAGGTCTTCAAGAGGTTCCAAGAGTTCAAAGCTGTTATGGAGAACCAGACAGGAAAGAGGATCAAGGTCTTGCGGTCAGATAACGAAGGTGAGTATTCCTCCAGTGAGTTTGTAGACTTCTGTGCCTGTGCAGGGATTAGAAGACAGATGACTGTGCCTTACAACCCCCAACAGAATGGGGTTGCCGAGAGGAAGAACAGGGCGATTACAGGTGCAGCGAGATCTATGCTGCATGATCAGAGTTTGCCTCTATACCTATGGGCAGAGGTGAGTGTTGCTGCAGTTTACCTGTAGAACAAGAGTCCCCACAGGATTTTGCGGAAGATGACTCCCGAGGAGGCCTTCACTGGTAGGAAGCCCAATGTCGAGCACATCCGGATTTTTGTTTGCTTGACTTATTCTCATGTCCCTTCAGAGAAGTGGACAAAGCTAGACCCCACAACCCAACAGGGGATTCTAGTTGGATACTTAGAGGTCTCCAAAGCCTACCAGATTTACATTCCATCACTTCGGAGAGTGGTGGTGAGCAGAGATGTTAAATTTGAGGAAGGTAGAGATTTCCAAAGATCTCTCGAGTTGAGAGTCAGTGTTGAGGATGATGCAGAGGCACAGATTGATGTCTCATAGGGAGCAGAGCCTCAGGTTTCTAGTACACCATTTTCAGGGGTGACAGCGTCACCTTGCACAACTTCAAGTTCACAGTCACATACGGTTCATGCAGAGGGTGCAGAGGCGAGATTTCCAAAGATCTCTCAAGTTGAGAGTCAGTGTTGAGGATGATGCAGAGGCACAGATTGATGTCTCATAGGGAGCAGAGCCTCAGGTTTCTAGTACACCATTTTCAGGGGTGACAGCGTCACCTTGCACAACTTCAAGTTCACAGTCACATACGGTTCATGCAGAGGGTGCAGAGGCTTCATGATCTCAGAGTGTTCAGTCTAGGCTCGAGGTAGATACTCTTGGGCAGGGAGATCTTACTTCTCCTTTGACTACTTCAGGGAAGAGGAAACCGAGATGGTTTCAGGAGAGCCTAAAGGAAGCCAAGGAGAACGTAGGAGAGCCTAAGAGACAGTTCAGAGAGAGCAAGGCTCCAGAGAGGCTTGGGTCCTATTTGGCTATGGTGACGAGTGCGCAGGCAGTTGACCAATAGGTTTGGCGAGAGGCCATGCTGGAGGAGTATGACTCTATTATGGGCAATGATGTTTGGGAGGTGGTTCCGAGGCCAGTGCGGAAGTCAGTTGTGACTTCCAGATGGTTGTACAAAACCAAGTATGTTGTAGATGGCAACATAGAGAAACACAAGGCCCAATTTGTGGTGCGAGGGTTCTCTCAGATAGAGGGAGTCGATTATGATGAGACTTTCGCACCAATTGCAAGATACACCTCGATCGGGAGTATTATTGCCATGCGGCGGAGATGAGTTGGAGGATACATCAGATGGATGTAAAGACCACATTTCTCAATGGTTTTATAGAGGAGGAGGTGTACATTGAGCAACCACAGGGGTTCGAGGTGAGTGAGAGGGAGTCTCACGTGTGCCTTTTGAGAAAGGCACTATATGGTTTGAAGCAAGCTTCGAGAGCTTGGTATTCACGCATTGATACATACTTGCTTCTGATGGGCTTTGAGAAGAGTGATGCTGATCCTAACCTCTATTGCATCATTAGAGGTGAGGACACGCTCATTCTCATTTTGTATGTGGATGACTTGTTCATCACAGGTGCAGAGGATCTCATAGCTGAGTGCAAGCTGGGACTTGCATCAGAGTTTGAGATGAGTGACATCGGTTTGATGCACTATTTTCTGGGTATGGAGGTATGGCAGGAGGAGGGTCACATCTTCCTTGGACATGGGAAGTATGATGCAAATATTTTGAGTAGGTTTAAGATGGAGGATTGCAGGCCTATGTCTACTCCCATGGTCACCAATTGGAAAAATCTTAGCGCTTCACATTTCCAGTTGGTGGGTGCTACAATTTATAGACAATTGATTGGTTCACTGATGTATCTGGTCAAACACTCGACCAAATATTTGTTTTGCCGTGAACACTCTTAGCTAGCATATGGTAGAGCTAAGGAGTGTTCACTGGATTGGGGCAAAACATGTGTTGAGGTACATTGCACGGTTAGTTGATTATGGCCTAGACTATATCAGAGGTGATGGAGTCAGTTTGGTTGGCTACACAGACTCAGACTAGGCAAGATGTGCTATTGACAGGAAGAGCACCTCAAGGTGCTGTTTTGGGTTGGGGTCAGGACTTGTTTCCTGGTACAGTCGGAAACATAAGTCAGTTGCTTTGAGTTCTGCCGAGGCAGAGTATATGGCGACCAGTCAGGCCAGTTGCGAGGCTATTTGGCTTCATAAGTTGCTGGTAGGATTATTTGGTTAGGAGTTGCCTCCGACCGTCATTCATTGCGATAATCAAAGTTGTATCAAACTCTTTGAGAATCCAGTTTTCCATGACCGGTCGAAGCATATAGAGATCATATACCACTTCATCAGAGATTGAGTTCAAAGAGGGGCAATACAGTTACAGTATATACCGACTGACGAGTAGATTGCAGATATTCTCACCAAGGCCCTGCCAAGGGGCAAACATGTCTACTTCAGAGACAAGATGGGCTTGGTGAGAAACACTTTTCTTGGTAAGAGGGAGTGTTGTGTTCTTGTGTACCAAGGGAAGTGGTCCCCTTGTGGTTGTGGGTCTCTAATCACAAGAGGGAAATATTTGACCCATTGTGCCTTATACTTTATGTCTAATTTCACTTTGACATTTTCCTAAGTCAAAAGGGTGAAATTTTTCACTTGAGTGAATAGTGACTATTAATTCACTTTGTGGGTGAATTGAGGGACATAAAGTGAACTATGGAAACTTAACCAAAGTGCGTTTTGAGTTGAGATTCTTTTTGGATGATCTCAACCTTTGATTAGAGATGGGATGGAATGATCTCATCCATCCATCTTTTAGGTTTTCTTATGTTTCCTTAAGAGGGGCACATAGGGCAAAAGGAGGCTCTTTCTATCTTTTGTTCACTTGGAGAGGAAGAGGAGAGCAATGGAGATGGGAATGGAAGCAAAGGAAGAGGGCAGCAAGGGCGCCTCCTTCCATGGAGGGCTCTAGGAGACTTTGGCTTCCATTTTTTTGTGGTGTTCATGTTTGCTTGGAGGAGGGTGCACTATAGGACGAGGGCGCACACCTAGCAGGGAGGCCTTACACTTGTCGGATTGCTTTGAGGAGTGTCTTGTTGGAGAGGTAGCACATGGGCAGATTTGTGTGCAAGGGTTTCTTCTACAAGTCATTGAGCGGCAAGGGCACAAGGCTAGAGTGGGATTGAGCAACAAGGGAGAAGGGTGCATCATGCTTGGGCACATCTGCCTTCTGGAACTTGTATAGCAGCTTGAGAGGGGCTGCAACTGTATCAGGTTCTTTTGTTCCATGTACTTGTTGT
>ML777475.1:924600-944798 GCA_009831015.1 Picea engelmannii
AATATATATATAAATAAATTTATAATTTTTTTAAAACTGATATGTTGCCGGTGAACGCTTCACCCTCCACACCACAAGTAATCGGTGCCATACCACTCATGTAAATATCATGAATTATTAATATTTAAAAGACTTGATATTCTTTCTATTAAGAAAATAGGACTAATTTTTATTTTGTCTGGATTACCGTTTGCGGTTTGACTCAGACGGTCCCGTTTGTTTCCAATTAACTTCAGCTGTTTGCTTTTAACAAAATCTTATACCATTTATACCATTCATACTCCTAGTTACCCGAGGAGGAAAGATTACAAAAATCCCGCAGAAGCACAAGCACAGGGCAAAAAGATAACACCATAGCGGGATCCGGAGATTTCATAACTCTGTAAACCATATTTTCTTCATTGGGCACTCGGATCAGATCCCCACGAAGGACTCGGGGCCAAATTTGGTCAAAAGAAGCCCAAATTTGGCCAGATTTAGTGGGGTTTTTAGCACGGATCCGTGGCGCTGCAGGTCGCGGAGCCAAAAAAAATTGTCTGCTTCCAGGTGAAATCGTTAGAATAACAAGGTAAATGAGTTCAGCTTAGCAAAAATTCTTTTGGGTAGTAATGTAAATTGTCATTGCTCAGAGCAGGAAGCAGATAGATAGATAGACACACAGGCTGTTATGGCAAATAGTTCTCGAGATTCGAACACCGTGCCTTCTCCCAGCACTCCCACGCCTTCATCTGAGAGGCGTGCGATCCCCCCTGCGTTTTCTTCCCCTCTGGCAAATAGATTTTCCCCTCAATTGACCCCGACAGCAAAAATATCATTAACGGACAGTTTTCATCATGTGGGTATCAATACACCACCGCCCTTACCGCCTTCATCATTGCCATCATCATCATCACCAGCATTATCTTCATCATCACTGTTACCGGTATCAACATCAGATGGGAAAAATGCAGTAGGAAGCCCATATCAGATCCTCAATGGATCTACAGAGGCTAGTACTAGCGCCACCTCCCTGCATGGATCACAGTCCCCTGACATCACCAGTGTTCCCATGCTCTATAAGCAGAACAACAGCAGAACCAATAGCCCGGCTCAATTTAATACACCGCCTGGTCCCCCGGTCTTCGGCTCCCCCCTCAGGCCCTCTGCTGCTCCATTCAGTCCCATGCCGACTGCGCCGCAGCCCGGTGGGACTGCCCACTTCTCGGAAATCCCATTCACATCCCCGACCCGGCCTGGAGTTTTGTTGCCCACATCGTCGCTGCCAACTGCTTATTCAAACGGAACGCCAGAGCCACAATTGGATGTTGTTGACAACCTGGACAAAGCAGGCTTGGTTGCAGCGTCACCGTACGTTCTTTTCTCTGCACATAAGGTATGTTTGCTGCAGTGAATCCAATTTTGTACTTAGTTATGGTTCAACATTGTTTGCAACTAGTTTGCAGAAATTTGTGTATTGTCGTAGTCATGTTGGATTTTTCCTCCATTTGCACCTGTCAAGATCCAGTATTATGCATGATATTTCTTCATATGGAGCTCTTGTTTAGATTCTTGATTTTGTTAGAATTTGAAGATTTATTTATTTCTGGGACTCAACTACAACATGCACTAACAACTATGAAGGGAGTGCACAATGCAGCTCCCTGCAAAAAGAACAGTAAAAGAGAAATTGATTCTAATTCTAGATCTAAATAAGTAACAGTAAAGCGTATCTAGTAAAAGAGTAGACCAGAGCAGATAAGCCTCCCCACAAAGTAAAGGTGGGGTTAATCCAGCTCGTCATCTGCACCTGTAATAGAGATTTCAAAACCAAGAGCCTGTCAAATAAAGTTAGAAACCATTATCATGCTATTTGAGTATAAAACTTGCCATGCAGCAATACGGCATTTTTTAATTTCATTTTCCTGTAAATTTGATTTAGCATCATGAATTCTAATTTGATTGTAGATGGAAGCTTGGATTGATTGTACATGATTTCTTTCTTTCTATTTTTTAGCTACACGCAAGAATCATGAATGACGAAAATAATTTAATAATCTAACAAAAGAACATTGAATACATAAATTGTTTTGAAATTTGGGAAATCATCTTGGTACGGTGTAAGAAATGCTGGTGATGGATTTGGTTGCAGGGGTTTACGAGAATACTAATCAAAACAGATGGGTTTTATGGAATTATCAATACCTTTTTTTTACTGACATCGTCTGGCGAATGATTATGGCAGTGTTCTCTACATTTTCCAGTGAAGACTTTGTATAATCACATGCATAATTTAATGAGTTTGTTGATATTGATGTCTACTATTCGACTTTTTTATGTTGTCAATATAGCACGTATAAGATCTTCTTTTGGTCTGTCGTCCATCAATTTTTGTCAGGTCCTTCTCTGTTAGTCAAAGTAGAAAGTCGTGCATGTGTTGAAAATTTTACACTCATATCTATCCATGTTTTGGCTCACTTATTTTGCAAAATATCTGCAATGCAAAATGAAATTATTTTTGGAAGACCAGTTTTTGTGTAGCTCTGCAGTTTCCCCTAGTTATTCATGCTATATGCTATATATTATTCAATAATTGTTTTTCATGTCACATTTCAGTTGTCTTGTAAATCATGTTTTATCATTTCCATTTTTGGTCAGCTCTGTCATTAGGTATTGGCAATACTTTTCTTGTATTTCTAGTGTTAATGGTGTTCTATATTTCATTTATATTGCTGTTCTTATTTTTACAGTTTTAAGGGTTATGTGAGTAGATCCTTGTTGGCTGTTTCATTTTTTGTGGTTTGTCTGTTTCCCGCAGGTAATGAAGCAAAAGAAGTCAGGTGTCATTCCAACCATTGGATTTGGCGCATTGGTTTCTCCTGGAAGAGAGATAGCACCAGGTCCCCAAACTGTGCAACATAATCCATACCGTTGCCACAATTGTGGAGCATATGTCAATCTATATTGCAGCATTGTCCCAAGCTCAGGAGAGTGGAAATGTGTGATATGCAAGAAGCTAAATAGCAGTGAAAGTGAATACAGGGCAGCAAGCAGAGATGACCTTCGGAACTGGCCAGAGCTCTCATCAACTGTTGTGGATTATGTTGAAACTGGCATGCGACGTCCTGGGTTCGTCCCTGTCTCCGACTCAAGAATGTCAGCGCCAGTTATCATTGTTATTGATGAATGCCTAGATGAGCCTCATCTCCAGCATTTGCAGAGTTCTCTTCATGCCTTTGTTGATTCCCTTCCTCCAACTACAAGGATCGGAATTGTTACATATGGTCGCACAGTGTCTGTATATGATTTTTCAGAAACTGGAGTAGCATCTGCAGACATGCTTCCGGGTAGTATATCTCCATCACAGGATTCTTTGAAAACAATGATTTATGGAACCGGTGTGTATCTTGCCCCTCTTCATGTTTCGCTTAATGTTGCACACACTGTGTTCTCCGCCTTGAGACCATATAGAGGAGAACACCCAGAGTCAGCAAGAGACCGATGCCTTGGCACAGCTGTTGAGATTGCCCTTGCCCTTATTCAAGGCCCCTCAGCAGAGATGCCTCGAGGCATGGTGAAAAGGTCTGGAGGCAATAGTCGAATTATGGTTTGTGCGGGGGGGCCTAACACCTTTGGGCCTGGAGCTGTTCCTTATTCATTAAGCCATCCAAACTATGCTTACATGGAAAAGAAGGCCATGAAATGGATGGATCATCTGGGTCGTGAAGCTCGTCGTCATGACACTGTTGTGGATATCTTCTGTGCTGGGACATGTCCAGTGAGAATTCCAATTTTGCAGCCTCTTGCAAAAGCTTCAGGTGGTGTGCTAATCCTTCATGATGACTTTGGAGAGGCATTTGGAGTTAACTTGCAAAGGGCTGCAAAAAGAGCTGCAGGGTCTCAGGGCATCTTTGAAATTCGTTGTTCTGATGGAATTTATGTAAGTCGGGTCATAGGACCAGGTGAAGAGGCTCACCTGGATGCTCACGAGACCTTCAAAAATGATAATTCTATTTCTCTTCAGATGCTTAGTGTGGAAGAAACTCAGAGCTTTGCTGTCTCCATGGAACAAAAGAGAGACATCAAGGAAAATCATGTCTTCTTTCAGTTTGCAGCTCATTATACAAATGTTTATCAAGCAAATATTTCAAGGGTTATCACAATCATATTACCGACTACAGATAACCTATCAGCTTATCTTGAAAGTATCGAAGGTGAGGTTGCCGCTGTTCTTATTGCCAAAAGGGCTGTTTTGCAAGCAAACAATCCTTCTGATGCAGTGAATATGCGTCTTGCGATTGATGAAAGGATCAAAGATATTACTTCAAAATTTGGAACACAGGTGCCTAAAGTAAAACTCCAATGCTTTCCAAAAGAGCTCTCTTTACTTCCTGAATATTTGTTCCATTTGAGGCGGGGTCCTCTTTTTGGAAATATTATTGGTCATGAAGATGAAAGATCAGTTCTCAGAAACCTTTTCTTACAAGCTTCATTTGATTTATCCCTCCGTATGTTGGCCCCACGTGCTTTAATGCACCGAGAAGGAGGCACTTTTGAGGAGTTGCCTGCATATGATCTTGCTATGCAGTCTGATGCAGCTGTTGTCCTTGATCACGGAACTGATGTATTTATATGGCTGGTATGTAGGAAATCATATTGTATTGTTTTTCCTTGTGTGGTTTTCTTTTCTGATCTTCCCGCCATGTGAGATGAAGTTAACAGTTGTGGATCACATGCCTTATTGCATCAAGAGAAGCAAGGTGTTTCTTACAGCCTGGGGTGGGAGACATCTCTGTTTATGAACGTGGGTAATGCTAATAAAATAAAATGGGAATTTTTTTTTATGTTTGACATCTAATGTCAGAAAAGATTAGAAAATAGCTAACAGAAAAAATATAAATAAAAACAATAAACTGGAATAGATCCATTTTAACCCTGGATCTTTTAAGTGGTGAGAGGTTTGCAACTTTGCACCTTATTTTTTTTATTCCTCCCGGTGTTTAATAGATCCAAGGCTAAGATGGATCTGAGCTAGCTTTTCAGACTAATCAGGGTGCACACTTATTGTTTACTTCTACTCAGTTGCTTCTCAAACTAAGATGTGCATTTTGTTATTTAGAACATGAAATAAGGAACAAACTCGTAGGCAACAAGCAAACCTTGGTGCAGGTTAGCAATCCTTGTATGTGTTAAATTTTCTAGACCACGGTAACAGATTCTGTACTCAAAGAATTTCCTAAAACCTTAGGTAACTTTAAACTAGACAACCTATCAAAACTGCTATCTTCAAATGCTATAAAGTGAAACACTTACTGTACTGCAGAAAATATATAACAGAATACTCACAGGTCTGTCCCAAATCACATCACTGCTTGCTATGGCAGAAAACAGAATAACAATGCTGTAGATATACCCAACTCCCTCATTCTGAACTGAATAAAAAACTGAATGCTTAAACCCTAGCCCGAGCCGTCTTATATATCTGAAGAAGAGACTCTAGGGTTTACAAAATAGCACCAATCCAAACTAGATCCATTCCCGAAATAAACCTAAGCCCTAGATCTAAACCTGTCTTGGGATTTTCTCCCTCAAGCCTGCATGATGGATTGTCTGAAAGCAGCGCTCTATCAAGGAGTAAAACCCTCCTTGGGATCTGTGCCATCCGTAAGACCTCATGTACTTTCCTTATGCTAAAAAAAATCTAAAAGCAGAACTTGTTCTCAACTGGAAAGTCAACTTCAAAATAGAAAAAAACAAACTCTAATTCTGGAAATCTGAAAATATAAAAAACAGAAGCGAAATCTGGACTGCCTAAAATAGAACTGTGGTCCCTTCTTGAAGACAAATCTGTCTTCCTTCATGACTGCACCTTATCTGCAGGCCCCTGGGTGAAAGACTGCAAACTGTGCTCTTCCTTGACTCTATGGACTGCTGCAATAGGTGTGCTGAGGTTTCACATGAGCACCCAGGCTGGAGACACTATCTGAGGTTTAAAATCTAACAGTATGAGGTTTGCTACCAAACCATTGAAAGGTTGAACACACAGCCTATTGCAAGACAAGTATTGACATGGGATGACTTTCCCTATGGCTTGTAAGTTGTATGATTCTACACAAGTGTTTAATAGAGACAAACATGGCCCCACGCTCCATCATTCATAAAGAGCCCAATCATAATCCATATAAAAGCATCGAGGCAGTTCAAAGGTCTGTTTGACTGAAGACATATTTGTTAGCTGATAAGTTGATAACACAACAGAGACCCCTCCCTTGCCTTATCTTGAATGGACCTTTGTTATCTTCCATCACTTGGAAAGGTTTTGGCTAACTTGCAAGTTCTTTAGTAAGGGCCAAAACATCACTTAAGGAGATTTCTTTAATCTCCATATCTGATGGACTTTTGGTTTAGGGGATGAAAGGCCTCACCTTGAAGGGATTGTTTTGGTTGAATTCCTTAAGGCCTTTCCCAAATAACATTTGCTGCTTACCACAGAGGGTGTCTCTCAATCACTATGTTTAAGCTTTGATAAGTATTTTAGTATGTTGTTGTATGGCATCCATTATGTCAGGAATTAGGAATGGAGCGCTGTAATGTCCCTAATCCAAACCCTTTGTAATTGTACATATAGGCTGGTGAGTCATTGGTACCAAGCGTAAATGTAAATATGCATATAGGCTGGTGAGCTGTTGGCACCAAGTTTCGGTTCTTCGTGCACCTAAGTAGTGCGCGGAGGATTGTTATCAAAGAAAGGGTGCACACATTTCATAGTTTTGTGCAATCTTGAGTAGGTGCGCACATTTCATAGTTGCGCGCACTTCAGTAAGTGTGCGGGAATTACCTAGATGTGCGCATCAGACTGAGTTATATATATATATATATATTGAAGCTAGAGAGCCTGTGTGGTTATGAGGCTGGTGAGCCGGGATGCAAATAAGCCAGTGCACCTATTCATGTATTATACTCAAGTTATTAATATTATTACATTGTTGCGCACAGAAAGATCAGACGAAAAGAGATGGGGAGCTAACTCCACTGGAAAAGGGAAAAGGGGGGAGGACTTCAGTCTTAGGGAATATTTTATTAATATTTCCGGAAAAGTAAATGTCATGGATAAATGATTTTATCCTAAGTTCCCGGGGATGGGAACAAGTCACCAAGTGGCTTAAGCTATTTCTGAAGGTGACAAGTGTTGAGTTGAAGGCATGCAATATCTATTGCTAGCCTTAATGTATTCTGGGGGGGAATTATTCACTATCTCGTGAACATAAGGGGTTGGACTATCTGAGGAAAATTCGACTATTACCTTATCTGCAGAAAGAAGAGCTTGTAAGGGTTTTTCTGTTTGTAACAAGAGTTTTGCTGTCGAAGAGGCGGGTTGTCAGGTCCGTGAGCAGTCTCTCTAGGTGAGAGATTTGCTGTTGAAGAGGCGGTTTTCAGGCTCGTGAGCATACTCTCCAGGTGGGAGTTTTGCTGGGAATTGTTCCTTGGTGTGTTGGGAATTAGTTGCAGGTCTCGGAGACTTCTTGTCCGGCCTGTTGCTGGAACACTGGAAGGGAAGTGGGGCAGCCGAGGGACTGTTGAGCAGAGAAGGGGCAAACTTCCTTGGGTGTGACAGGTGCGTGGGGAATGCGAGACTGTAGACTAGTTGCAACAGTGGCACCTTGGATTGAGCAATTTTTTTGAGTATCAGACCTTAGCCTGGCATTGGGAACCCTTTTGCTCTGGTGGAGTTAAGCCCCAGCTCGGGGGTGACCAGTTGCTGAAAACTTATGAGAAACAAAGCCTATGGCTGGGAGGAACGTTTGAGTTCTGCGCATAGTTGGTGACTTTTCATAAAAGATAAGTGTTCTTTATGTGCTTGTCTCATTTACTGTGCGCTTATTTATCTGTGTTTGATATGGGTTAATTCTTGTATGTTGTCACATATAAGTAATTGTTGTTATTCTGTTTAATACTGCTTGCATATGTAAGTATGGTGCTTATAGTATGTATTTGTAGACGTGCTTGAGTGTGACGAATGCTAATAGTCTTGCCTATTAAGATATCCTTGATATTGGTCATGAATCTTCGAGGCAAGGTTTGAAAGGCTAGGTGTGCAGAAAAGTAGCCCGTGTGCACAGGAGGCTGGAACTCATGTGTGCGTACATGGAAATAGATGTCGTGCACAAGGAAATCAGAATTGGCATGTGATGCCAGGATGGTTGCGCACATAGTAGTGTTGTGTGATCAGTGTACTCGTGTGCAGTTGTTTGAATTACTTCCGCTGCTTAAAGTTGTGTAAAAAGGAGAAGGTTAGTGAGGCGTGACTCAACGCGAGGATGAGCGCGTTACTTCATGTGATACTGCGCAATGGATTTTGGAGTAGCATTGTTCAATAGTAAGCTGGGTAATGTTATAGTATGGTATCAGAGGCAGTTTGGTAACGAAGATGTTACAGAGCGACAAAAGTTGAGGTTGTGTGACGTGGCCCACCCTGGTGGCTGGGGACGTTACAGTCTGGTACGAGAGCATGTGGTAAATGCTGGTAACGGGAAACACTACAAGGTGGTAACGAGACCCAATTGGGAGATTGGGTACATTACAGATTGGTATCAGAGCTATTGGATCAACACTGGACTTGTATGGGTCAGAGGCCAACAAGAAACATCAGAGATCCAGTTTCAACACTAAGCCTGCATGGGCCGAGTTCTACTTAAGGCAAAATTTGGACTGGTAAGTGGCCGAATTTGGAGTTACAACGTGGCCTTGGTGCTTATAAAATGAGAATGCTAAGTGTGCACACTAAATGTTGGATATTGCGAGGTACGACACTGGAATTGCACAGTAAACAATGGTGCACGGGTGTGCGTACTAAAGGTTTGGGGTTGCGCGGAACAAATTGTGGTGCATGCTCATTACTGATATGCGGTGTGCATGTTAAATATTGACATTGCGCATTGGTGTGTGTTGAATACCAATGCGCGCATGGGCTTCTAAAGGAAGGATTCTGACAAAATGGTGTAGATTTTTCATGAAGTTGTCTCATGAATTCATTTAACAAATCTTGTTGCCTGCACATTTTGCAGAATTATCAATGATTAGAACAGGACAAAATTAGCGTAGAAGGTCAAAAGTATGGAAAATGCGCAGAGGACTTACAATCCAGATGATGAATTTAGGGATTTGTATGTTGGTTTGGGTGCTGATGGTACAAAATCTAAGGAGAGGCACATTAACTTGGTAGAAACCATAAAGGAATTGCAAAAGATGTCCAAAACTATAAAGTTGATAATGAAAGGCTTATGAAAGCCAAGGAGCAACAAGATGACTTCAATGTCAAGTTGATGCAAAGCTTGGACAAAATAGAAAAGAAAATGGATGAGGAGACAGAGACAAGTAGGTCAAGAGGTTGCTGGTCTCATGATGAGTAAAGAAGAGAAGCAAGAAGTGCTGGTAGGCATCGACCTCACTCGCCAAAGCATTCTTTTAGGAAAGCGCACAATAGCTCAAGTCCATCTCCTGTCAGAAAGCATAAGAGAAGGACTGGGGTGGATGAGCTACAGGGAGAAATGAATAAGATCAAGCCTCCTACCTTTGACGGTGAGCACAAGAAGGATGAAGATGCATAATTATTCTACGCAGGTAGAAGGGAGAATTGCTATCTATCAGCTATAAAAGGAAAAACATCAATGTGGTGGGATTGGTTTGTGCAAGTGTAACACATTGATGAAAAGAAGGTTACTTGGAGGGAGTTCAAGAGGTATTTTCAAAAGAAATACTTAACCAAGTGGTACTATGACAAGAAAATGAAGGAGTTCTTTGAACTCAAGCTTGGGAGTATGACAATAGATGAGTATGAAAGAAGATTTTTAGAGTTGTTGAAATATGTTGCATTCATCAAGAATGAGCAAGTTAAAATTCAAAGGTACTTGAGTGGGTTTCCTTCATTTATCAGTGACAAAATACAATATGATGACCCTAAGACATTGAGGAAACCATAAGGCGTGCTAAATGTCTTTATGATCAGGCAAGGGGAAGACCGACTTTCCAAAAGTCTTGGGAAGATAAGATAAGATGAAGAGCAAGGTGGATCAGAGGAAGAAGAGGGCTAAGCCACCGTTTTTCAGAAATATTGTGCAAGGACATCCAACTCCCAAGGAGTCTAGAATGACGGAGATGGTGGAGCAAAAGTCGAGGCAACAATCAATTCAATGTTGGAGTTGTGGTGAAGATCATATGCGCAGAGATTTCCCTCAAAGAGGTGATAAAGCGAGGACTGCGTACAGTGTACAACAAGCTACGACAGTTGAGGACATGGGCATAAATGTACCTAGGATTTACGCAGCCCTGGATAACAAGCAAGCTGAGTTTCAGTCGCACATGATTGAAGTGGAAGGTAAGATTAACGATCAACCCATTGCTATTTTAATTGATTTAGGAGCTAGTCATAGTTATCTAGATCCTAAGATGGTGGAAAGGTTGCGATTGCCAATAAGCAAGCTTGGAAAATCTTGGTTGGTGCAGTTAGCTACAGGAGCAAAAAGGAAAATTAATGAGATGGTTAAGGCATGTCTGTTGGAGATGAATGGATTGCGCACAAAGGCTGATTTGAATATCATACCTTTGGGTTCGTATGATTACCTCATTGGTATGGATTGGTTGGACGAGCACCATGTTGTCCTGGATTGTTACAATAAGGCATTCACTTGCTAGGACGAGGAAAGAAATTTAAAAACAATTCAAGGAATTCCAAGAGCTATAACTATTAGAGAAGTTTCAACTTTGCAATTGAAGAAAAGCTACAGGAAAGGATGTCAAGTATTTGCAGTGCACATGGAAGAGACACCTAAGGATAAAGTGCCAAATATTGAAGACTGTACAGTACTGAAAGAGTTTGAGGATTCTTTAAAGAGATACCGGGGTTGCCACCAAAAAGAGATATTGATTTCTTTATAAATTTTATGCCTGGAGTAACACCCATATCCAAGACTCCTTTTAGGATGAGTATGCCAGAGTTGAAGGAGTTGCAGATGCAACTTGAAGAGCTTTTGAAGAAGGGGTATACGCCCAAGTGTGTCGCTTTGGGGTGCCCCAATATTGTTCATGAAGAAGAAGGATGGTATGCTAAGACTTTGTATCGACTTCAGACAGTTGAACAAAGTAACAATAAAGAACAAGTATCCTTTGCCAAGGATAGATGACCTCTTTGATCAACTGCGGGGCGTGCAGATATTTTCAAAGATTGATCTTAGATCTGGATATCACCAGGTGAGAATTAAAGAAGAAGACATCAATAAGATTGCCTTCAGAACAAGGTACAGACATTATGAGTTCACAATGGTGCCTTTCGGATTGTCAAATGCACTAGTTGTCTTCATGTGTCTGATGAATGGAGTTTTCAGAGAGTATTTAGATAAGTTTGTCATTGTATTTCTGGATGACATATTTATTTATTTTAAGCCTGAAGAGGAGCACAAGCAACACTTGAGGATGGTACTGCAAGTATGGAGGGAGCATCAACTTTATGCAAAGTTGGGCAAGTGCTCATTTTACCAGTGACAGATTCATTATTTGGGTCATATTATTTCCAAGGAAGGACTAGTTGTGGATGTGGAAAAGATAAAAGCCATTGAAGAATGACCGACACCAAGAAATGTCGCAGAGGTAAGGTCCTTTATGGGACTTGTGGGTTGTTACATAAGATTTATTGAAGGCTTCTCAAAGATTGCGCATCCAATTATATCCTTGCAAAAGAAAGGTGCGCAATTTGAATGGACTTTGGATTGTGCAAGGAGTTTTCAGCACTTGAAGAGTTTGTTGATGAGTGCACCAATTTTGAGAATTGATGATCTAGATGCAAATTTCGTTGTGTGCACAGATGCATGCAAGGAAGGGCTCGGTGGAGTCTTGAGTTAGAATGGACATGTGGTATGCTACGAATCAAGAAAGTTAAAAGAGCATGAAAGGCTCTATGCGACTCATGACTTGGAATTGGAAGCCAAAGGCTCTATGCGACTCATGACTTGGAATTGGAAGCCATAGTGCATGCCTTGAAGATGTGGCGACACTATCTCATGGGTAAAAGATTTGAGCTGAGGACAGACCATAGTGGTCTGAAGTATCTGTTTGGACAACCAAGTTTAAATGCTAGACAAAGTAGGTGGTTAGAGTTCTTCAATGATTATGACTTTGACATAAAGCATATCAAAGGAAAGGAGAACAAGGTGGTTGACGCACTCAGTAGGAGGGTGCATGAGATGCATGCTACAGTCGTTAGCATGTAACAGTTAGATTTGTGCGACAAAATTTTAGAGGTTTCCAAATCAGATCAATGCTATGTGGAATTAAAGGCGAACTTACAACAAGGTATGTTGCAACAAAAATTTGATGGCTATGAGCTAAGGGAGGATGTAATCCTTATGTATAGGCGCAGAGTCTATGTACCAAATGATTAGGAGTTGAAAAGTTTGTTATTGTTAGAGATGCATAAAGTTCCTTATGCTGGACATCTAGGCTATCAAAAGACAATTGTCGCAGTAAAAAAACAATACTATTGGCCAGGTATGAAAAAGGTCAATGCTGAACTCAGACATCCAACTGGTTTGCTACAACCTTTGCCCATTCCTGAGTGGAAGTGGGAAGTTGTAACCATGGATTTCATAACTAAGCTGCCTAAGATTGCTAAGCAACATGATTCTATTATTGTAGTGGTGGACAAGCTTACTAAAGTTGCCTATTTTATTCCAGTGAAGTCAGCACACAAGGCAACCAACATTACTGAGATATACATGCGAGAAATTGCTAAGCTGCATGGTGTACCTAAGACAATTGTGTCTGACAGAGATTTCAAGTTCACCTCAAACTTTTGGAAAGGGCTATTCAAAGGATTTGGGACAAATCTGAACTTTAGCACAACATATCACCCTGAGACAGATGGTCAAATAGAAAGGGTAAATCAGGTGATTGAAGATATGCTCAGGGTGTATGTGATGGATAAACCATCAAAATGGGAAGACTACTTGCACTTGGTAGATTTTGCTTACAACAATGGGTATCAAGCATCTTTAAAGATGAACCCATTTGAAGCACTTTATGGTAGAAAGTGCAACACACCGATGAGTTGGGACAACCCAACAGACTGTGCAGTGGTTGGGCCAGATCTGCTCCGGGAAATGGAAGAGCAGATGGTAAAGATAAGGCAGAACTTAAAGGCTGCCCAAGAGAGGCAGAAATGTTGCGCAGATAAAGGTAGAACCCGCAGAGAGTTTAAAGTGGGTGACAACGTGTTCTTGAAAGTTAAAGCTAGATGCAGTTCCTTGAAGTTGGGAAATTGTTCTAAATTGGCAGCGTGTTACTGTGGACCATTTGAAATCCTAAAGAGGATTGGTCCTGTCGCATATATGCTTGCATTGTCTGCATCCTTGTGTATTCATAATGTTTTCCATGTGTCATTGCTTAAAAAGTACGTACCTGATGCTAATCTATTATTGACTGGAATGTGATTCAGGTGGAGCTAGAAGGCGATTTTCAAGTGCGACCGGTTTTCATATTGGATCGGAAAATCAAACAGCTCCATAATTGAGTCATGGAGCTGGTAAACGTCCAATGGACCTAGTATGGTCCTAAGGATGCAACTTGGGAGCGGGAGGATGCTATGTGGGTAGAGTATCCGCGTCTTTTTGAAGATCTTTGAAATTTTGTATGTACATGTGTATATAATGCATTGAGGACAATGCATAAATAAGGGGGAGGGGAATGTAATGTCCCTAATCCAAACTCTTTGTAATTGTACATATAGGTTGGTGAGCCGTTGGCAACAAGTTTTGGTTCTGCGCGCACCTGATAGTGCGTGGAGGATTGTTATCAAAGAAAGGGTGCACACATTTCATAGTATCGCGCACACCTGGGCAAGTGCGCACATTTCACAGTGTTGCGCGCACTTGAGTAAGTGCGCGAGAATTACCTGGAAGTGTGTATCGGACAGAGTTATATATATATGTGTGTGTGTGTATGGATGTATATGTATTGAGGCCGGAGAGCCTGTATGGTTATGAGGCTGGTGAGCTTGGATGCAAATAGGCCAGTGCGCCTATCCATGTATTATACTCAAGTTATTAATATTATCACATCGTTGCGTGCAGACAAATCAGACGAAAAGAGATGGGTGGCTAACTCCACCGAAAAAGAGAAAAGGGGGGAGGATTTAAGTCTTAGGGAATATTTTATTAATATTTCCGGAAAAGTATATGTCCTGTACAAATTATTTTATCCTAAGTTCCCGGGGATGGGAACGAGTCACCAAGTGGCTTAAGCTACTTCTGAAGGTGACAAAAGTTGAGTTGAAGGCATGCAATATATATTGTTGGCCTTAGTGTATTATGGGGGGCGGGGAATTATTCACTATCTCGTGAACAGAAGGGGTCAGACTATCTGGGGAAAATCCGACTATTACCTTATTTGCGGAAAGAAGAGTTTGTGAGGTTTTTTTTTGTTTGTAACCAGAGTTTTGCTGTCGAAGAGGCGGGTTGTCAGGCCCGTGAGCAGTCTCTCCAGGTGAGAGATTTGCTATTGAAGAGGCGGGTTGTCAGGCCCGTGAGCATACTCTCCAGGTGGGAGTTTTGTTGGGAATTATTCTTTGGTGCGTTGGGCATTAGTTGCAGGGCTCAAAGACTTCCTGTTCGACCTGTTGCTGGAACCCTGAAAGGGAATTGGGGTAGCCGAGGGACTGTTGAGCAGAGTAAAGGCACACTTCCTTGGGTGTGAAAGGTGCGTGGGGAATGAGAGACTGTAGACTAGTTGCAACAGTGGCACCTTTGACTGAGCAATTCTGTTGAGTATCAAACCTTAGCCTGGCATTGGGAACCCTTTTGCCCTGGTGAAGTTAAGCCCCAACTCGGGGGTGACCTATTGCTGAAAGCTTATGAGCAACAAAGTCTATGGCTGGGAGGAACATCTGAGTTCTGCGCACAGTTGGTGACTTTTCATATAAGATAAGTGCTCTTTATGTGCTTGTCTCATTTACTGTGTGGTTATTTATCTATGTTTGATATGGGTTAATTCTTATATGTTGTCGCATATAAGTAATTGCTGTTATTCTATTTAATACTGCTTGCATATGTAAGTATGGCGCTTATAACCTGTATTTGTAGATGTGCATGAGTATGATGAATGTTGATAGTCTTGCCTGTTAAGTTATCCTTGATATTGGTCATGAATCTCCGAGGCAAGGTTTTGTTGAATTTAATGCAGTTGCAAGAGCCATTCTCCCTGGAGGATGGCATAAGACCTTAGTTGTGGACTAGGGCCCCCAGTACACTCCTGGGGTTCTTGGTCTGGGACCAAGTAGTTAGAGCCATGGCAAAAGACCCTTATGAGCGCCCCCAGTAGATGACTGGGGTTCTTGGTTTGGGACCAAGCAATATAAGTCCCTAGATATGTCTAGGGCCCTTGGATGTGTTCTAGGGTACCCATGCCTAAAGCATGGGTTGATTCTTGGTCTTGTACCTTGGTGGATAAGATCCCAGATATGTTATGGGGCAACCTGGTCTTTGGTCAGGTAGATCTTGGTGTAATACCAAGATGTGTTGGTATGTGATCCTCTTCCTCTCTCCCAGGATGATGAAGATGAGCATGACCACATTGTGGGGTGTACACCTTATGTAGTGATGATAAAGTTAATTGGTCACCTTGAAAATTATATGAACATGTGTTGCCACTAAGAAAACCTCTCTGCCTCTCCTAACCTATCGATTGTTCTTCACCCCTTTGATTTTTGAGTTTGGGTTTGAGTGGGGTTTGTATTTTTGTTTTTAGGGCTTAATAAGATTAAAATAAAAATAAAAATAAATATTTAAATGTGACATTAAATTAATATTTATATTAATTATATTTTTATAACCTTAAGCCCTAGCCTAAAATTATAAACAAAAACCCTTTCCCTCACTTTTCCACTCACTCACTCTTTTCTCTTCTAGTGTGGCAGATTGCTTTGAGGTTCTTCTATGTGTTGCAGCCTCCCTTTGACAGTTTAGATTCGACCTCCTTTTATTGCTGCTGCCAGGTCCCTTTCGAGTTGATGAGTTGTGGTTTACTCTTTGTTGCTGCTAGGTTCTTTTAGAAGTTGAGTTGAGGTTACTGTGTGCTAAGGGTTGATCTAAACACTGCTGCCAAGTGTCTATGCTGCCACCCTCTTCTCTCTTTGCCTATTTACTGCAGTCGACCCTCTCTTAAGTGGCGGAACCCCCCTCTTGAGGTTGCCGTCCCTTTTCCTTGCACAAAACTATAACTCTTTAGGGCTGCGGCCTCCTTGTTGGGTTGCTGGACCATTACCTTAGGCAGCCGTCCACCTTTTGTTCTGATCTGGAACTTCCAGCCTCTCCCTCCCTTGCTGTCACACCTTTTCTTCTTGCAGATTGCTTACTGTGTGTGATTGGGTTAAGGGTTTGCATCCAAAATTTTCAGATTGGGGTTTGTTGTCTTTTGTGTGGGGTTTCTCTATGGTGGCATAACTGTCCCACATTCTTATTGATAGAGATCTAACCCATTGAGGTTGATCCATGAGTCCTAGACTTATCTGAGCATAACATCAGTGGCTTAACATTCCTCAAGTGTGTCAAACTTCTCTTCATTACACAGAGGTGATCTTCAGAGGTATGCAGTTCACTTCAAATTGATTTATTTATGCTCAGATCTATTTGATATTGTTTAGGTTCAGATCTATTGTTCTAAATACTCAGAAATATTGCTTATGGTTTAGATCTATTGATTTGCAATACTTAGAAATATTGTTAGGTTCAAAACTATTATATTTAGATCTATTGTTCCTAGATCTATAGGTTAAGATCTTTTGATTTGCATACTCATAATTATTGTTTAATTCAGATCTAACTGTTGTGCATACTCATAAATGTTTTTATAGTTCAGATCTAACTACCTTGCATACTCATCATATTTTATAAGTTCAGATCTGTTTAGATTTAATGTGTTCTTGCTGATCTAGCTAACAGAAAAATTTCAAAAAAATATATTTTCTGTTCTTTTCCCTATTTCTAACATGGTATCAGAGCTTAGGGCGTGAAAAGAGCTTAAGGAGTGCAAACTTGAGCCCGCGTAGATCCATATTGTTAGGGTTGTTTTGCAGATCAACAACATCTCTTTTACTAAACTGATCCAGATCTCAGCATGGCCTCCTCCTTAGTTAAAGTTGAAGACAGACTTGTAGGGGCCTCCAACTTCAATGCTTGGAAATGCATAATAGTTAAAATTCTTGAAGAGTGATCTAGAAGAGCTGATCACTAGGGTAATTGAAGAACTTAGGGCAGCATACAGAAAGAAACAAACCAAGGCTAAAAGAATAATTTTTTATTCTGTTAAGGACAACATGATGCCCATCATTGATCATCTAAGGACTGCCAAAGATTGTTTCGATGCTTTGGCAAACCTCTATGAAAAGAAGGCACCAACTCATAAAATAATATTGAAGAAACAACTACGTACTTTGAGGATGGGAAAAGATGAATCAATTGCTGCCTTCTTCTCCAATGTTGCTCAAACCAGAGATCAACTTATAGCAATAGGAGTTGCTGTGGATGATGATGACCTTGTGCAAACTGTAGTTGATGGACTCCCTGAGTCACGGGGAGTTTTCCTCGCATCAGTCAATGGAAGAGAAGCCCAGCCTAACTTTGACAGATTGTGGCATGACTGCTTAGAAGAAGAAGGAAGACTCACAAGCAAAAATGATCATTTAGTTCTAAGAGATCATGCCCTTGCAGCAAAAGCCAAGAAATGAAAGAAGTTCCCTAAATCTAAAGGCAAAGGTAAGAAACCTCAAGGTAAGTTATCTCATCTTAATCCTCATTTATTTAAAGTAAAATGTTTTAACTGCAATAAGCTAGGACAGTATGCAAGAGATTGCAGGAACCCTCCCTCTCAGCAGAAAAGAAAAGGAAAGTTCCAAGCCTCAGTTGCTACTGAAGAGGCTAAAGCTCAAGAGGAACCTCAAAGAAGACAAACCAGGGCTGCCACCAAAGAGAAATAACAACATCAAGAATATTATCTCATCTCAGCTCTTTTTGCCACCATAACCAAGTCGGAGGAGATTTGGTTAATGGACAATGATGCTTCTAAACACATGACAGACTTCAAACAAAATCTTGCAAACTATCGGGACAAGAAATTCATTGTAAAGGTGGAACTAGGTGATGATGATACTTATGACATAAAAGGTTTTGGATTTGTTTCTTTCCAACTTCAATCAGGTAATATCTTTCATATTGATGAAATTCTTTATGTTCCTGGTTTAAAGAAAAATCTAATCTTAGTTGTAGTGTTATAAATTAAAGGTTACTCAATAGCCTTCACCAAAAGGAAGGCCTTCATGTGATTCTCAAATGAAGATATGAGCACTGCTATGACTATTGGAACTCGTGAGAGTGGACTTTATAAAATCTCAGGTCAGGGTGTTCAAGCACTAGCTCACAAGATGGTAAATCTCTGCGAGGTTTGGCACAAAAGACTTGGACATCTCAACTACAACGCACTTCCAGGTTTGCAAAAGATGGTGATAGGTATGCTAGTATTTTTTTTTGAACATGATAGTGTTTGTAGAGGGTGTGCACTCGGTAAGAATACAAAGAAACCCTATCCTCACAACAATAGAAAATCTAATGGTATTCTAGATCTAATTCATTCTGATCTTTGTGGGCCCATGACTGCTCCATCTATGAATGGTTGTATTTACTATATCATTTTTATTGATGATTTTTCTCGTAAAACTTAGATTTATTTTTTGAAGACTAAAGATGAATCTTTCAACAGATTTCAAGATTTCAAGAATCTTGTTGAAAATCAAACAGGCAGACACATCCGTGTTTTCATAACAGACAATGGTAAAGAATTTGACTCCTTTAAATATGATGAACTCTGTCGGGCTTCTGGGATTAAGAGGGAGCTGACTGTGCCGTATAACCCCCAACAGAATGGGATCGCAGAAAGAAAGAACAAAACTATCTGTGAAGCAGCCAGGGCCATGATGTATGACCAGAACTTACCGTTATCTCTTTGGGCTGAAGCTGCTAGTACTGCTGTCTACATTTAGAAAAGATGTCCACACAAAACTCTTGAAGCGAAAACTTTAGAAGAAGTTTTCACCGGTATAAAGCTTTCAGTTGATCACTTGAGAATATTTGGCAGTCTAGTCTATGTGCACATTCCAAAAGAAAAGAGGACTAAGTTAGAGCCCTCCAGAAAGAAAGGAACCTTTGTGGGATATAGTGAAACCTCAAAGGCTTACAAAATTTATATCCCAGGTCAAAAGTTCATTGAAGTAAGCAGAGACGTGACTTTTCATGAAGAGGCAGCTTTTCGCCGGGCCAGAGAACTCCCATGTGATTCAGGGGAGCAGGAAGCTCCACCACTCGATTCTTCAGATTCTCCTCTTCCAAATGAGCAGAGGGAGGAGACCTCAGAACTTCCAGTGGATCCCTCAAGGGATACTATTGAGTTTCCTTTGGAGATACCTCCTATTAAAATGAAACCATCCTGGTGCCGGGAAATTCTAAAGGAAGCAGAAAAACATTAAGCTCCTAAGGGCACCTTCAGAGAAAGCAAGAAACTAGATAATTACTCTGGTCTCATAGCTAAGTTGAATATTGTGATTGATTCAAAACCTTCCACATTTGAAGAAGCCTCCAAATATCAAGTGTGGAAAGATGCTATGATAGAAGAATATGATTCAATTCTAAAGAATGATGTATGGGCAGTAGTTCGTAGACCTCGTGGCAAATCAGTGGTAACTTCCAAATGACTTTATAAGATAAAGCATGCAACAGATGGCAGTATTGAAAAATACAAGGCTAGATTCGTGGCCCGTGGTTTCTCTCAGAAAGAAGGAATTGACTATGACGAGATCTTTGCTCCAGTTGCCAGATATACCTCCATCAGGATTATTATCTCTCTTGCAACAGTTTTTGGTTGGAAACTTCACCAGATGGACGTTAAGATCAGTGTTGCCAGAGCGTGGGAGCGAAGGCGAGAGCGGGAGCGTGGGAGCGCATTTTTCAAAAAATGGTCGGGAGCGAAGTGTCTCCGGAGCGTTTATATATATATATATATATATATATTCAAAAGAAAACATGTAGAATGCCAAACTAGATGCAAAATTTATGAAACATGTATGTTTGTGATACTTCCAATATATGAAATGCCATCTAAATTCCATATTATCCATCATTCCATGAATC
>ML777475.1:947689-961707 GCA_009831015.1 Picea engelmannii
AACTTTGCTCCAACACCAACACCAAGCCAACACCAAGAGCTCCTTCCCTCTCCACTCCAACTCAAAGATGAAACAATGAGGAAGAAGAGGGAGAGATTGTGCTTTATCTCTCCTCTCTAACCCTAAAAATGCCCTAGGGCCCACGCACAAAGCCAAAAAATTAAAAAAAAAATAAAAAAAAAACCAAAAAAATTTCACTTTTTCGGGCTCAAATTCGGGGAGCGCCCGAGTGGGTTTGGGAGCGCTCCGGGAGCGCGGTTCCGGGGCTTCGGGAGCGAGTGCTGTAGGTTAGGGAGCGTGGGCGGGAGCGTTTCGGGAGTGAGTGGGAGCGTGGAGGTTCGGGCAGCGGCAGGGAGCATGAATTAGAGGACGGGAGCGCGGTTCGGGAGGGTCGGAGCGCGGTTCGGGGATGCTCCCGTTCGGAGCGCGCTTCGGGGGTCCGGACCGGGGGGGGGACGCTTTGGCAACCCTGGTTAAGATTGCTTTTCTTAACGGTGAAGTTGAGCAAGAAGTGTATATCGAACAACCTGAAGGTTTCGTGATACATGAGAAATAATCTTGTGTGTGCAAATTCAAGAAAGTCCTGTACGGGTTGAAGCAAGCTCCGAGAGCTTGGTATGGTAGAATAGACAACTTTCTACAAAGTCTTGAATTCACCAAGAGCATAGCAGATCCCAATCTTTATATAAAGATTGTACAAAATCATTCAGTTATCTTAGTTTTATACGTGGATGATCTGTTCCTCACTGGAGAAGAAAACTTGATAGCTCAGACTAAGAGGGAGCTTTCTGTAGAGTTTGAAATGAAAGACTTGGGGCTCATGCATTATTTTTTGGGCTTGGAGGTGTGGCAGAAACCAGGTGAGATTTTTCTCACAGAGCAAATATGCAGTTGATGTGCTTCGCAGATTTGGCATGATGGACTGTAAGTCCATGACCACACCAATGATCTCTAACCTAAAGAAACTACAAGATCATGTTACAGGTTTAGATCCAGAAGACCCCACCTTATATCGGCAGATCATTGGGTCATTGATGTACCTCGTACATACTAGACCAGACATTTGTTATGCGATAAATGCCCTCAACCAGTTCATGTGTGAACCGAAGCATATACATATGGTTGTTGTTAAACATATTCTGAGATATGTTCGGGGGACTATTGCCTATGGTCTCAGATACACTTCCAGTGGAGGTGTAATGTTTCATGGATTTACAGATTCAGATTGGATGGGAAACACAGTGGATCGGAAGAGCACTTCTGGATATTGCTTTAGTTTGGGTTCAACAATGATTTCTTGGTCCAGCAGGAAGTAGGGCTCCATAACCCAGAGCACTACAGAAGCAGAATACATTGCTGCAAGCGTTGCTAGCAGAGAAGTAGTGTGGCTTAGGAAGCTACTTTCAGACTTGTTCAGTGTTGAGCTAGAACCCACAATCATTCACTGTGACAACCAGAGCTATTTAAAGCTCTTTGAGAATTTGATGTTTCACGACAGGTCGAAGCACATTGAGATGAGATATCACTATGTCCGGGACATGGTGCAGAAGAACATTTTCAGTATTCAGTATGTTCCGACGGTAGAGCATACGACAAATATTTTGACCAAGCCACTGTCCTTGACAAAGTTTGTGTACTTTCGTGACAAGCTTGGTGTTGCTGAGAATGCCTCTCTTATTGAGAGGGAGTGTTGAATTTAATGCAGTTGCAAGAGCCATTCTCCCTGGAGGATGGCATAAGACCCTAGTTGTGGACTAGGGCCCCCAGTACACTCTTGGGGTTCTTGGTCTGAGACCAAGCAGTTAGAGCCATGACAAAAGACCCTTGTGAGGGCCCCTAGTAGATGACTGGGGTTCTTGGTCTGGGACCAAGCAGTATAAGTCCCTAGATATGTTTAGGGCCCCTGGATGTGTTCTAGGGTACCCATGCCTAAAACATGGGTTGATACTTGGTCTTGTACCTTGGTGGATAAGACCCTAGATATGTTCTGGGGCAACCTGGTCTTTGGTCAGGTAGATCTTTGTGTAATACCAAGATGTATTGGTGTGTGATCCTCTTCCTCTCTCCCAGGATGATGAAGATGAACATGACCACATTGTGGGATGTACACCTTATGCAGTGATGATAAAGTTAATTGGTCACATTGAGAATTATATGGACATGTGTTGCCACTAAGAAAACCTCTTTGCCTCTCCTAACCCCTTGATTGTTCTTCACCCCTTTGGTTTTTGAGTTTGGGCTTGAGTGGGGTTTGTATTTTTGTTTTTAGGGCTTAATAAGATTAAAATAAAAATAAAAATTAATATTTAAATGTGACATATTAAATTAATATTTATATTAATTAATATGTCATTTTATTAATTATATTTTTATAACCCTAAGCCCTAGCCTAAAACTATAAATAGAAACCCTTCCCCTCACTTTTCCACTCACTCACTCTCTTCTCTTCTAGTGTGGCAGATTGCTCTGAGGTTCTTTTAAGTGTTGCGACCTTCCGTTGACAGTTCAGATTCAGCCTCCTTTTATTGCTGCTACTAGGTCCCTTTTGAGTTGATGAGTTGTGGGTTACTCTTCACTGCTGCTAGGTTCTTTTATAAGCTGAGTTGAGGTTACTGTGTGCTGAGGGTTGATCTAAACACTGCTTCCAAGTGTCTATGCTGTCGCCCTCTTCTCTCTCTACCTATTTACTGTAGCCAATCCTCTCCTAAGTGGCAGAACCCCCCGCTTGAGGCTGCCGTCCCTTTTCCTTGCACAGAACTAGAACCCTTTAGGGCTGCGGCCTCCTTGTTGGGTTGCTGGACCGTTACCTTAGGCAACCGTCCACCTTTTGTTTTGATCTGGAACTTCCAACCTCTCCCTCCCTTGCTGTCACACTTTTTCTTTTTGCAGATTTCTCATTGTGTGTGACTGGGATAAGGGTTTGCTTCCAGAATTTTCAGAGTGGGGTTTGTTGTCTTTTGTGTGGGGTTTCTTTATGGTGGCAGAACTGTCCTACATTCTCATTGATAGAGATTCAACCCATTGAGGTTGATCCATGAGTCCTAGACTTATCTGAGCATAACATCAGTGGCTTAACATTCCTCAAGTGTGTCAAGCTTCTCTTCATTACATAGAGGTAATCTTCAGAGGTATGCAGTTCACTTCAGATCGATTTATCTATGCTCAGATCTATTTGATATTGTTTAGGTTCAGATCTATTGTTCTACACACTCAGAAATATTGTTTATGGTTTAGATCTATTGATTTGCAATACTTAGAAATATTGTTAGGTTCAGAACTATTATATTCAGATCTATTGTTCCTAGATCTTTAGGTTCAGATATTTTGATTTGCATACTCAAAATTATTGTTTAATTCAGATCTAACTATTGTGCATACTCATAAATGTTTTTATAGTTCAGATCTAACTACCTTGCATACTCAGAATATTTTATAAGTTCAGATCTGTTTAGATTTAATGTGTTCTTGCTGATCTAGCTAACAAAAAAATTTCAAAAAGGTATATTTTCTGTTCTTTTCCCTATTTCTAACAGGTTTGAATGGCCAAGTGCACAATAAAGTAGATCGTGTGCACAGGAGGTTGGAACTCATGTGTGCGTACAGGGAAATAGATCCTGCGCACAAGTAAATCAGAATTGTCGTGTGATGCTGGGATGTTTGCACGCACAATAGTGCTGTGTGATCAATATACTCGTGCGTAGTTGTTTGAATTACTTCTGTTGCTTAAAGTTGTATAAAAAAGAGAAGGTTAGTGAGGCGCGACTCAACTTGAGGATGAGCATGTTACTTCAAGTGATACTGCGCAGTGGATTTTGGAGTAGCATTGTTCAGTAATAAGCTGGGTAATGTTACAGTATGGTATTAGAAGCAATTTGGTAATGAAGATGTTACAGAGCGACATAAGTTTAGGTTGTGTGATGTGTTGAGTTCTGGTGTACCAAGGGAAGTGGTCCCCTTGTGTTTGTGGGTCTCTAACCACAAGAAAGAAATATTTGACCCATTGTGCCTTATACTTTATGTCTAATTTCACTTTGACATTTTCCTAAGTCGAAAGGGTGAAAAGTGAAAATTTTCACTTGAGTGAATAGTGACTATTAATTCACTTTGTAGGTGAATTGAGGGACATAAAGTGAACTATGGAAACTTAACCCAAAGTGGGTTTTGAGTTGAGATTCTTTTTGGATGATCTCAACCTTTGATTAGAGATGGGATGGGATGGGATGGGATGATCTCATCCATCCATCTTTTAGGTTTCCTTATGTTTCCTTAAGAGGGGTGCATAGGGCAAAAGGAGGTTCATTCTATCTTTTGTTCACTTAGAGAGGAAGAGGAGAGCAATGGAGATGGGAATGGAAGCAAAGGAAGAGGGCAGCAAGGGTGCCTCCTTCCATGGAGGGCTCTAGGAGGCTTTGGCTTCCATTTTTTTGTGGTGTTCATGTTTGCTTGGAGGAGGGTGCACACCTAGCAGAGAGGCCTTACAGTTGTCATATTGCTTTGAGGAGTGTCTTGTTGGAGAGGTAGCACACATGGGCAGATTTGTGTGCAAGGGTTTCTTCTACAAGTAATTGAGCAACAAGGGCGCAAGGCTAGAGTGGGATTGAGCAACAAGGGAGAAGGGTGCACCATGCTTCGACATATTTGCCTTTTGGAACTTGTATAGCAACTTGAGAGGGGCTGCCACTGTATCGGGTTCTTTTGTTCCGTGTACTTGTTGTATCTCACATTCTTTACATCACATATATAGACTTATATTCCAAACTGGTTTTCCCCAGGGGGGTTTTATCCAAGGTCATGTTGACCAAAAATACTTTTGTCCATTTTCATGTATGTTAGAGTTTAGAACAACATTATTTCAGTTGTAAAGATCTTGAGGTATGTTACATATTTAAGGCATGCATGTACTAACCTATTGGCTACTAAAACTACATGCTAGAGCGCACCTTAAAAGGCTATGTAACCATAACAAAACAATAGTATCGTTCTTGAACAATTTTCTGTTATAAAACAACAACAAAGAGAGTTGTGATAGCAGAAACTTAGAGTCAACTTGAGTTCAAAGACAAACCTGGTTGGCAGCCTGTTAGGACCTTAGAAAATCTTCATGGTATCAGAGCCCTTGGTGGCTAAATCTTGCTGATTTTGGACATCAGTTTGTGGACAGTTCTAGACAGCTTGTGGGCAGATTTTTGGACAACTCTTGACAGTGATTTGCAATGGCTTGTTGGCAGAAATTTTGTGGACAGTTTTTGGACATTTACTCGGCCTCTTTTCACACCTACTTGCCTAGGAGTGAGGCTGATTTTTCACAACCTCTTTTCACACCTATTTGCTAGGAGTGAGGTTGTAGTTCTACTGCCTCTTTTTACACCTGTGTTGACAGGAGTGAGGCAGTGGTCTTTTGCAGTGCAGCATTAGAGTGAGTACAGTGGGCAGTCATGTCAGTTTCACAGATGCGAGCAGAGGATAGGCTAGCCGGAGCTAGCAACTGGTCCCCTTAGAAGACCAGGCTTATCTTTGTTCTAGAGGACCTTGAACTATGGGATATAGTTCAGGTTCCTGTTGTTGTTCCTCCTGCCACTGCTCCCATCTTGGTGGCAGAGTTCAGGAAGAGGAACATCAAGGCAAAGAGAACTATATGTGATGCAGTGAGGGATCACATCATACCCCACTTGACTGGTAAAGACATTGCATTTGAGATGTGGGCATCCTTGTGCAAGCTTTACCATAGCTCTAACCAGAACCGGAAGATGGTTCTGTTTGAGAGACTCGGGAGCATTCTTATGCTTAAGACTGAGTCAGTTACTTCGTACCTTGGCAGATTCACTTAGATCAGAGATGAGATTGCAGTCGTCGGAGAGATAGTGGACCCAGACTCTATGGTGAGGACAACCTTAAAAAACTTTACCAAACCACGGGGTCCATTTGTTCGAGGCTTTGTTGCCCAGGAGCTTATGCCTACTTGGGAGAGACTTTGGGATGATTTCGTCCAGGAGGAGACGAGACTCACCTTAGAGACTTCTGGACAATAGCGGATACCTCAGGGTGATGAGGATCTTTCTCTTTGGACAAAGGGCAAGAAGAAGGTCGGCAAGGGTGCACGACCACAGAGAGAGAGCAGTAGTGGGCAGAAGAGAGATATGAGCAAAGTGAAGTGCTTTGCTTGTAAGAAGATGGGGCAATATGCTGGACAATGTCCTAATAGGAAGAAGAAGCAGGGTGGTTCGACAACTGCAACAGAGGAGGCAAAGTTTGAGAGGGAGTGTGCCTTTCTCATTTACTGCACTTTAGTTGAGACGACACCCCGTATCTGGTACATAGACAACGGGGCTTCGAGCCACATGACTGGTGTGAGGGAGCATTTTACTGATCTTAGAGATACAGAGGTCAGGATGCAGATTGCTCTTGGCGATGACACCTTAGCCAGAGTTGCTGGGTGTGGCATAGTTACCTTTCAGAGAGATGGCATGCCACCTATTTCGTTCAGGGATGTTCTCTATGTCCCTGGGTTGAAGAAGAATCTGATTTCAGTTTCCACCCTCCAGGATAGGGGTTTTGAGATGTCCTTCAGAGGGATAGAGGTCCTCATACACCCTAAGGTGTCCTGTCTCACCTCAGGGCAGGTGATTGGAGTGAGGGATGGGAAACTATTCAGATTGCTTTTTCAGCCACTTCATGCTTTGGCAACGAGTAGCGACATCAACATGCAGTTATGTGAGTTATGGCATCAGAGGATGGCTCACCTTCATCATGGGGCTCTTGGAGGACTAAGAGAGGTTGTGAAAGGAGTGCCACAATTCAGTTCAGAGCATCAAGATGTGTGTAGAGGGTGTGTGCTTGGTAAGTTTACCAAGGCTTCTTTTCCCAGCAATGACAACATGTCAGCTGGGGTACTGGATTTAGTACACACAGATGTGTGTGGGCCGATGTCTCGGCGTCCTTGAGTGGTTGTGAGTACTATCTCACATTCATTGATGACTACTCCAGGAAGACCTGGATCTATTTCTTGAAGACCAAGAGTGAGGTCTTCAAGAGGTTCCAAGAGTTCAAAGCTCTTGTGGAGAACTAGACAGGAAAGAGGATCAAGGTCTTGCGGTCAGATAACGAAGGTGAGTATTCCTCCAGTGAGTTTGTAGACTTCTGTGCCCGTGCAGGGATCAGAAGACAGATGACCGTGCCTTACAACCCCCAACAGAACGGGGTTGCCGAGAGGAAGAACAGGGTGATTACAGGTGCAGCGAGATCTATGCTGCATGATCAGAGTTTGCCTCTATACCTATGGGCAGAGGCGAGTGTTGTTGCAGTTTACCTGTAGAACAAGAGTCCCCACAGGATTTTGCGGAAGATGACTCTCGAGGAGGCCTTCACTGGTAGGAAGCCCGATGTCGAGCACATCAGGATTTTTGGTTGCTTGACTTATTCTCATGTCCCCTCAGAGAAGAGGACAAAGCTAGACCCCACAACCCAGCAGGGGATTCTAGTTGGATACTTAGAGGTCTCCAAAGCCTACCAGATTTACATTCCATCACTTCGGAGAGTGGTGGTGAGTAGAGATGTTAGATTTGAGGAAGGTAGAGCTTTCCAGAGATCTCTCGAGTTGAGAGTCAGTGTTGAGGATGATGCAGAGGCATAGATTGATGTCTCATAGGGAGCAGAGCCTCAGGTTTCTAGTACACCATTTTCAGGGGTGACAGGGTCACCTTGCACAACTTCAGGTTCACAGTCACATACGGTTCATGCAGAGGGTGCAGAGGCTTCATGATCTCAGAGTGTTCAGTCCAGGCTCGAGTCAAATACTCTTGGGCAGGGAGATCTTACTTCTCCTTTGACTACTTCAGGGAAGAGGAAACCGAGATGGTTTCAGGAGAGCCTGAAGGAAGCCAAGGAGAACGTAGGAGAGCCCAAGAGACAGTTCAGAGAGAGAAAGGCTCCAAAGAGGCTTGGGTCCTATTTGGCTATGGTGACGAGTATCTCAGATACAGAGCCACAGACATTTGCGTAGGCAGTTGACCAACAGGTTTGGCGAGAGGCCATGCTGGAGGAGTATGACTCCATTATGGGCAATGATGTTTGGGAGGTGGTTCCGAGGCCAGTGCGGAAGTCAGTTGTGACTTCCAGATGGTTGTACAAAACCAAGTATGCTGCAGATGGCAACATAGAGAAACACAAGGCCCGATTTGTGGCACGAGGATTCTCTCAAATAGAGGGAGTCGATTATGATGAGACTTTCGCACCAATTGCAAGATACACCTCGATCGGGAGTATTATTGCCATAGCGGCGGAGATGAGTTGAATGATACATCAGATGGATGTAAAGACCACATTTCTCAATGGTTTTATAGAGGAGGAGGTGTACATTGAGCAAACACAGGGGTTCGAGGTGAGTGAGAGGGAGTCTCACGTGTGCCTTTTGAGAAAGGCACTATATGGTTTGAAACAAGCTTCGAGAGCTTGGTATTCACGCATTGATACATACTTGCTTCAGATGGGCTTTGAGAAGAGTGATGCTGATCCTAACCTCTATTGCATCATTAGAGGTGAGGACACGCTCATTCTCATTTTGTATGTGGATGACTTGTTCATCACAGGTGCAGAGGATCTCATAGCTGAGTGCAAGCTGGGACTTGCATCAGAGTTTGAGATGAGTGACATCGGTTTGATGCACTATTTTTTGGGTATGGAGGTATGGCAGGAGGAGGGTCACATCTTCCTTGGATAGGGGAAGTATGATGCAAATATTTTGAGTAGGTTTCAGATGGAGGATTGCAGGCCTATGTCTACTCCCATGGTCACCAACTGGAAAAAGTTTAGCGCTTCGCATTTCCAGTTGGTGGGTGCTACAGTTTATAGACAGTTGATCGGTTCACTGATGTATTTGGTCAAACACTCGACCAAATATTTGTTTTGCCGTGAACACTCTTAGCTAGCATATGGTAGAGCTAAGGAGTGTTCACTGGATTGGGGCAAAACATGTGTTGAGGTACATTTCACGGTTAGTTGATTATGGCCTAGACTATATCAGAGGTGATGGAGTCAGTTTGGTTGGCTACACAGACTCAGACTAGGCAAGATGTGCTACTGACAGGAAGAGCACCTCAAGGTGCTGTTTTGGGTTGGGGTCAGGACTTGTTTCCTGGTACAGTCGGAAACATAAGTCAGTTGCTTTGAGTTTTGCCGAGGCAGAGTATATGGCGACCAGTCAGGCCAGTTGCGAGGCCATTGGCTTCATAAGTTGCTGGTAGGATTATTTGGTTAGGAGTTGCCTCCGACCGTCATTCACTGCGATAATCAGAGTTGTATCATACTCTCTGAGAATCCAGTTTTCCATGACCGGTCGAAGCATATAGAGATTAGATACCACTTCATCAGAGATTGAGTTCAAAGAGGGGCAATACAGTTACAGTATATACCGACTGACGAGCAGATTGCAGATATTCTTACTAAGGCCCTGCCAAGGGGCAAACATGTCTACTTTAGAGACAAGATGGGCTTGGTGAGAAACACTTTTCTCGGTAAGAGGGAGTGTTGAGTTCTGGTGTACCAAGGGAAGTGGTCCCCTTGTGGTTGTGGGTCTCTAACCAGAAGAGGGAAATATTTGACCCATTGTGCCTTATACTTTATGTCTAATTTCACTTTGACATTTTCCTAAGTTAAAAGGGTGAAATTTTTCACTTGAGTGAATAGTGACTATTAATTCACTTTGTGGGTGAATTGAGGGACATAAAGTGAACTACGGAAACTTAACCAAAGTGCGTTTTGAGTTGAGATTCTTTTTGGATGATCTCAACCTTTGATTAGAGATGGGATGGAATGATCTCATCCATCCATCTTTTAGGTTTTCTTATGTTTCCTTAAGAGGGACTTATAGGGCAAAAGGAGGCTCTTTCTATCTTTTGTTCACTTGGAGAGGAAGAGGAGAGCAATGGAGATGGGAATGGAAGCAAAGGAAGAGGGCAGCAAGGGCACTTCCTTCCATGGAGGGCTCTAGGAGGCTTTGGCTTCCATTTTTTTGTGGTGTTCATGTTTGCTTGGAGGAGGGCGCACTATAGGATGAGGGCGCACACCTAGCAGGGAGGCCTTACACTTGTCAGATTTCTTTGAGGAGTGTCTTGTTGGAGAGGTAGCACACAGGGGCAGATTTGTGTGCAAGGGTTTCTTCTACAAGTCATTGAGCAGCAAGGGCACAAGGCTAGAGTGGGATTGAGCAACAAGGGAGAAGGGTGCATCATGCTTGGGCACATCTGCCTTCTGGAACTTGTATAGCAGCTTGAGAGGGGCTGCAACTGTATCAGGTTCTTTTGTTCCATGTACTTGTTGTATCTCACATTCTTTACATCACATATATAGACTTATATTCCAAACTGGTTTTCCCTGGGGGGGTTTTATCCAGGGTCATGTTGACCAAAAATACTTGTGTCCATTTTCATGTATGTTAGAGTTTAGAACAACATTATTTCAGTTGTAAAGATCTTGAGGTGTGTTACAAATTTAAGGCATTCATGTACTAACCTATTTGCTACTAAAACTACATGCTAGAGCACCTTAAAAGGCTATGTAACTGTAACAAAACAGCAGTAAAGTTCCTGAACAGTTTGCTGTTATAAAACAGCATCAAAGACAGTTGTGACAGCAGAAACTTAGAGTCAACTTGAGGTCAAAGACAGACCTAGTTGGCAGCCTGTTAGGATCTCAGAAAGTTTTCTGTGACGTGGCCCAGCCTGGTGGTTGGGAATGTTACAATCTGGTATGAGAGCATGTGGTAAATGCTGGTAACGGGAAACACTACAAGGTGGTAACGGGACCCAGCTAGGAGACTGTGTATGTTACAAACGCTAACCAATCACAGTAATTCTGTTCTACATCCAAGGCTTCACAACGAGTGAAAAATATAAAATACTTATGTATGCAAATCCCAGTAATAAAACCCTAGGGATTAATTGGGATTGAGTACATTAAAGCACTGAAACAATCTGCAAACTTGACACCTCCACCTTTTATGATACTTGAGAGTCTATTGTCTCTTGTAAAGTGCATGCTGTACGATTCTAGGAAGGTGGCATTCATAGTTGTTCTGGAAATCAGTTGCAGTTTGTTCATTGTTTTGTTGCCCTGTCTCTTATTAGCCCTGACCCCTAGCAAAGCTTTCGTGACTATCAATGGAGGCTCATGCAATTGGCAGCATAGGGTTGTCAGCCTCATACGAGGACTACCTAAGCGCATGCTTCTGCTCTCAACTTTAAAGTTAGGGTGTTATTAATTTTTTATTCATTAACAGCCATGTCTATGATGTCGCACTTTGTTGTCATTCCAGGTAGATATCCCTTTTAATCAACTTGCTTACTCTAGTAGGAACTATTTATTTACAATCTATACTTTGTGTTAGACTTAAAAGGTGAACATGCATTGGTTTGTTTTGTTTTTATTCCTTGCTATTGATCTCAAGTTATAGTGCATTTCTTCCTGATTGTCAGTTCCAGTGTTTTTTCTTTTGATCATGATTGAAGCATTCATTATGAAATGCATGTAAATAACTTATTAATTCTCTCCTGTTTTATGTTTTCTTTTCCAAAACAGGGTGCAGATCTTTCTGCTCAGGAAGGAAAAAGTGCAGCAGCTTTAGCAGCCTGCAGAACGCTTGCAGAAGAGATAACAGAACAACGGTTTCCTGCTCCTCGCATTCTTTCATTCAAAGTTTGTTTCATCTCTCTTCAATTTTTGGTGTATAATCTCTTTTATGAATTGCTGATTTTACATTCTTTTCTGGTATGCAATATTAAAACCCTGTGCATGATCTAATGAGGCTCTTAAGGAAATTTAAATTCAGAAACAGTATTCAATGCTAATGTTCATAAGTTCATAACCTTTGTTGCAGAATGCTTTTATCAGAGAAGAAAACATATACCTGTGTAATGCTATGTCACACTTTTTGTGTTCATGTTCAAATTCGGCAACGATGAAATTTGATTTGAATTCGATTTTCTCCATGAAATTTGAATTAATTTCACCATTAAATTCATACATACGCGCGCGTGTGTGTGTATATATATTTAATTCAGTTGTACAATAACTTACCATCATTACATATTAAATATACATTTTATTATTAATGCCATTACCTATACATTAATGAAACATATATTTTTTTTTCCAAGATTTTTCCTTTTTATATTTGATATTTCAACTATGAAATCAAAATATACATTGATCTGCCTGAGAAGACCTAAATGGCATGCACTTTTTGGCAAAAAATACAGCATTGACAGTCTGTTCAGCAGTCCTATATCTACTTATATACAGTCATCCTAGGCTCCTTGAAGGCAGCCTTTACTTCTCAAAAAGATACTGTTTCAGATCTGATTCTTAAAATAAAAATCAAAACAAGATGCTTTTGAGAAAGAGAATCTGCGATGCAAGAATCTTATAAAGAGAAGATTCCATTATGGAAATCTGAACTCCTGAACGGATAGGGATCCCTCCTGGATTGGCACAGCTTCTTTAGATAACTGGTCTCCTCTTGTATTGTATTCTCTATAAATATGAATGAAAGAGATATCATCAAAATATTGTTTTACCTGCAGCACCAGATTCATTATTGGGGCTAGCAGGATATTTTCAATTCTGCTTTTGCTATTGGTCCAATCAATCAGAAGCTTGGAATCTCCAAATACCTGCAGATGTTTCTGTCCTTTTTCCTTTTCTGTCCATATCAGAATTCAGAGGACATAAAACTCAGCTTTGTTGTTGCTACCTTGAACTGCAGCATACTTGTATAAGAAAATAGTGAGAATAATTAATATGCATAATAGCCCCTGTGCCCCACATTCTGGATCCCCTTGACAAGCTTCATCAAAAAAACCCCAAGCTTTTCCATAATCAATGCTAGGTTCCTTTAGAATTCTTTGAGATTTTTCTTTTAAACGCTTCCAACTGCCTTTGAAAGATACCCTTATCCTATGTGCTACCTGTTCTGTATTCAGTTCCAATCCTTGAAAAACCCTACTGTTTCTCAAAAGTCATATTCCCCAAATCACGTAGCAAGGCAAAGCCTTGAAAGATTTTTCAGATTTATCAGATAGACATGAAAAAGACAATCTACCAAAGTTGGTTGATCCCAATTCTTTGTTCCAGCGGAGATTTGTAATACTTCATTCTGGACAATCCTGGAGTAAGGACAAGAGACAAATATATGATCCACTGTTTCCTCACTACGTTTACACATAATGCATCTCCTAGGACCATGCCAATTCCTCTTTTGTCCATTACCCCAGGCAATTTTTTGTTTTGCCAATGCGTGCCAAAGAAAAATTATCGATTTAAGTGGACTTTCCAATTTCCACACAATTTTCAACCACCAGGCTCTTTCTTCCGACTGAATTCCTCCATTCTTGCAGAGTATCTCAGCTTGGCTGTATACTCACCCGTTCCTTTGTTTCTAGACCATTTGATTACATCCTCCTGATTAGAAAGATTAATAGCACTATGTTTTAACCAGTGTTGCAAACATCGGCATTGGCAAAATATCGCCGAGGGTCCGAAAATGAAAATATCGGCAACATCGGGGAAAATATCGGAAAATGTCGTAAGAATGAAAAACAAAGTTGCAAGAATGAAAATATCGCCGACCCTGATTTTGAAGATAATATTTGGCGATATTATCGAGATGTTGGTAACACTGGTTTTAACTGAGTTACGTAATTTGACCATGCCCCTGCTTTTCCTCCTTTCAGATTCAATGCTTCTGCTGATTTCCAGTCCCGTGACCATGCATTGGTTTCATTAGGGATTGCTGCTTCTTTTAGATTGAAAATACTCAATGAATGAAGATCATTAATAAGAGCTTCTGATAACTTGTAACTTCCTTTATAAGCAATCCAGGGATCTTCCCCCACCCTCACTTTGTGTCCCTTACCTAATTTCCAAGCTGCTTAATTACCAGTTAAGGGGAAAGCTCTGACCATAGCTTTCCACACAATTGTAGCACCTTGGGAATTTTTTCTTTCTGATCGAGACAATTGTTCCAT
>ML777475.1:973555-984810 GCA_009831015.1 Picea engelmannii
CTCCTGCTCTCGGTACTCCATGTCTAGGACCATGTGGGCCTCGAGACATGATCTCCTAGTTATCCCTAGATATCGGGGATAACAGGCCCCAAAGTCCTCCTCCAGTAACCACGAATAATTAAATTTAAAGGGCGCTGGAGGTTGCTATCTTCAAGCTCGATTTGTAAAATAATAGGTAAATGACCAGATGAACCCTTGTAGCCTACCCAAGATTTAATTCTGGAGCTATCTTCCATCAGATTGTCAGAAATAAGGCATCTGTCTAACCTCTTAGATATTCCTTCCCTGTCTCTTCTAGCATTCCTCCAGGTGTGAATGATTTTGACAGATTCCACATCTATGAGATTTTGAGCCTCAAAAAAGTGGGAAAAATAATCAACTAAAGGATGACTTCTTGCTGCAACACCCCAAATTTCTCTCGGATTGAGAGTGAGATTAAGATCACCTCCTACTATGACATTTTCCTTTTTCAATAAACCAAAATTACCTAGTCCATCCTAGAACGATTTCCTCTCCCCATAAGAACCATACAGATTGATTAGATTATAAATCCTCCCCAACTCCTTGGAAATTACATCAATCACTATTCCTGAAGAAATGACTTCTGCAGAGATGATATCAAATTTTTTATTCCAAGCAGTAACTAAACCCTCTGACAAACCTTCAGAATCCACCGAACAGAAGTCCCAATCTTTTCAAAAGGATGACAGGATCTCTACTGCTTTTGAACCAACACACATTGCTTTTTTAATAAAGAGAACATCAGGATTATACACAGCCATGAGTCTTTTTAGGGCTTTCTGCTTGGGGGCACCCTTGACCCCTCTTGAACTTGGAGATATTAAGATCATTTGGGCACAACATTAAGGGTCTTGCCTGCTCTAAGGACCCTGTTAATAGTTAACTGTTTCCCTTCCCTAATTTCCTTCTTAGCTTTTTATTTTGTTAAGGCCATGAATGATTTTCTCCCTACATGTCCTGATTCATGGCAATGCCTTTTACCAAAGTCTCATAAGCTTCCATTGAATCCTTTTTCAACCTTAACTGATATGATGATTTCAGAACAGGTTTTGGAGTTTTCTTCTATCCTCCTTTTATCCGATTCTCCACTTGGTAAGCCTCTTCATTCAAGGATTCTATCATACCATTGAGGGAGTCAGGGACTCATCCTGATTTTATTTTAGCATATTCATAGATTTCCAATACAACACCTCTTGCCCTAGACCAGTTAGGGTTTGTGCTTCAGGTTTTAAGGGTTTGTCATTAGGGCTCATAGGAACCTCAGGCAGTTTAATAGAAAATTGTTGATCTAGGATCTTGGGGTACCTATCTACAAGACCTTCAGTGTGAACAAACTATATCCAGATTCCACCCACCCATCAAAACTAGAAGGCACTTGATGACATTCCTTAAAACACAAAGATGGGCTTGTATTAGGTGTACCTTGTCTGACTGCTGGACCTTGATCATGAAGGGCTGGACTTGAATCTTGAAATTGCTCTTTTCCCTTCTGATGCCTTTGGTAAATCTTGCACCAGTCCCGAGGGTTTATTTTTTAATCCAAATTTTTTTTCTGCCTTATGAAACCCCTCCTAGGATTGTTATATTCTTCCCATAAGTGCCCTATCTGATGGCAGGCAGCACACCTAAAAGGAACCCTCTAGGAATCTAGTTTTTGAGTGAAGAACCTGTTGATATTATGGTAGCTTCGGGAGGTATGAACCTCCATTGTGACCCTTGACAAGATTAGAATGTTCTGGAAGAAAGAAAAGAAGTGAACATAACCCTAGAAGAGATGTCGGCTGAGAGATAATTAATATGAATTAATTAGTACCCAGAATGAGAATGAGAATGAGAAGTTGGCCCAGGCAGTCTGCCAGGATTACTATAAATACAGGGCGCCAGTCTTTCATTTGACACACTTCTCAGAATTATAGCAAGTCACTTGTGCGCACTGCAGTCTAGCAGTCTTGTGTGCAAGTCCTGGAGAAGGTGTTGCGCCAGTTTTGGGTTGGACTCTCTGATCAACTTTGGTTACTTCTTGCTTGGTGCATTAGCCTTGCTTGGCTATTGGATTGCTACCAGGATTCTTCTCTTTGTCAAGGTCAAGGTGCTCGGAGGGTGGCTTTGGCCTATGGTTGGTTGACAATAGTGATATTATCTATGGTAAAACGAGCACATTCTAACAGGTTATGGGCCCACACCTCCTTCATTCAGTCTAACCGCTGGAAGGAAGCATAGCCATTAGGATAATTAGCTCGTTGAGGAACTGCCGCTAGGGTTACTAGCAGGAGCAACTTCCAAAACACTGTCGCTAGGGTTACTAGCAGGAGCAGTTGCAGAAACCCTAAAACCCCGATCCAGCACCTTGTGATGGAACATCTAGTTCAAGAAGAAGGTATTCAAGTGCACCTTTGTCCAGTGCATCTCTTGGCTCTCAAAAGGCAAAAACGTCAAAGTTGAAGTTTTGGATCAAGGCATGATCAATCACCAGTCAACCGAAGTCATTTGTGAAAAGACTAGTCATCTACACTACTCAACACTCACAGGAATGATTGAAGACGACATGTGGATAATTGATAGTGGAGCTTCTAGGCATATGACGGGAGATTAAGCCAGACTCTCAAATCTAAATGAGAAGAAGACATCGTACAAAGTAGAGCTTGGAGACAAAAGCACTTACCTAGTCGAAGGATTTGGACAAGCCTCCGTCAAGTTGAAAACAGGTAACAATGTTCATTTGAGCAATGTCTTATATGTACCTAGTTTAGAAAATAATCTTGTGTCCATATCTTGCTTAGAAGACAAAGGAAACATAATAGCTTTCGTAGATGGAAAAGTGTTATCTTGGCATAAAGACTCCAGCATAGAAAATGCTAGGGTTATTGGAAGTCATGAAGGAAATCTATATAGACTACTAGAACAAAATGAAGAAGCTTTTGTACATGATAAAGTCAATCCCAATGAACTTTGGCATAGAAGGTACGCTTCTATTGTTAGAATTTGGGAAGTAGGGCAGAAAGTTACTGCCTTTTCAAATTTCAGTTAGCTAGAAAAACATTAGAACAATAAACCAATACTATACTGAACTGCTGAACAAAGTAAATCAGATCAAAGAAAGAACAACTATTAGATTTGAATCTTTAAACAAATTCTGAGTGTGTACAACACTCAGATCTAATCTGTCAGTAACTAGATTCAACTAAACTCAAAACAAGATCATAGGAATAGATCTAGATTAATCAAACAAACACTATTTCTGATCTAAACAAGAACAGATTTAATTAATAGATCTGATATAGATCTAGACAGAACTAATTAAAGATATAGATCAAAACCCAGATCTAATCTACAAATCTGATATAGATCTATACAGATCAAAACTAAAACCAGATCTAATCTCCAGATCTGATATAGATCTGAGTAATGATAATCTAGAGAGCAGACTATAACATTTAATCAATTTCAAAAACAAAGAACAACAGATCTAAATAATAATAGACCGAACAGGTCACTTACCTTGAATTCTTACCTCTGAAGGAGTCCATGTCATACACAAGAGATGTAATGCCACTTGTAATTATGCTTAGAAAAATTCAGGATCATAGATCTACCACAAGGGTTAGATCTCTTGCCAAGAGATGATTAGACTGACTTGCCACCAAGGAAGAGAAACCACTTAAACATCACACAGAAATTTCTGTGATTAAACCCTCACACACACAGAAATTCCAAGGACTCAAAAACCTCATGCAAGAAGAAGCTTAGAGGGGCTGTGACTCAAAGGATAGGGGCTAGATCTGTGCTGGAGGAGTCACGACTCAATGAAAGGGGCCAGATCTACACTAGAGAGGCCACGGCTCAATCAGATCTGCACTAGAGGAAGGTGACGACAGCTTCAAACTTTAACCCACAGGTAGACACAGCAAAAACAACACTTCAAGAAAGATTTGATAACCCTTGTCTCATCCCTAGACAAGGTTGCAATGACCAGGAGGCTGAAAGCTGGAGGGCCGAACTGTCACAAGAGCTCAGCTACTGTTGCAAAGGAGGGGGCCACAACACACAAGAGGAGATCCGCTCACTTTTGGAAGATAACATGAGAGTGTGATAAGATAGAGGGGAAGATCTTTATTTATACTTTAGGCTAGGGTAGGTTAAATAAAAATAATAATTAAAAATAACATATTTAATTAATATAAATATTAATTAAACATGTTATAATAAAAACATTTAATTAATATTTTCACATTAACCCCTAAAGCAAAAATACAAAACCCCAAATAAACACAAGCAAGGGCAAAGGGGGTTGAGGTGGGGTTACTTGATGGCAGTACTTGTCCATTCATTCTTAAGGTGACCTTTTTAACTTTATCATCACTGCATATGGGATACATCCCTCATGTGATCATGCCCGCCTTCAAAAGAGGGTCATACACCAACAAACACCTGATCAAAGACTAGGTGGCCCAAGAACATCTCTGGGGTCTTATCCACCAAGGTACAAGACCAAGGATCAACCCATTTTCCAGACATGGGTACCCTGGAACATGTCCAGGGGCCCTAGACATATCTAGGGACTTTAACTGCTTGGTCCCAGACCAAGAATCCCAGTTATTTACTGGGGGCCCTCACAAGGGTCTTCACTGCTTGGTCCCAGACCAAGAATCCCAGTCATCTACTGGGGGCCCTTACAAGGGTCTTTTGCCATGGCACTGACTGTCTGGTCCCAGACCAAATCCCTAGGAGTGCACTACGGGCCCTAGATCTCAGCTAGGGTCTTTGCCATCCTCCCAGAGAATGGCTCTTGCAGCTGCTTTAAATTCAACACTCCCTCTCAGCAAGAGAGGCATTCTCAGCTACACCAAGCTTGTCACGGAAGTAAACAAACTTTGTTAGAGACAATGGCTTGGTGAAAATATCTGTCGTCTGTTCTGTTGTCGGAACATACTGAATGCTGAGAACGTTCTTCTGGACCATGTCCCGGACATAGTGGTATCTCATCTCAATGTGTTTCGACTTGTCGTGAAACACTGGATTATTAGTGAGCTTTATACAACTCTGATTGTCACAGTGAATAACTGTGGGTTCAAGCTTTGAACTGAACAAGTCTGAAAATAGCTTCCTAAGCCACACTACTTCTCTGCTAGCAACACTTGCAGCAATGTATTTTGCTTCTGCAGTGCTTTGGGCTATGGAGCCTTGTTTCCTGCTGGATCAGGAAATCATTGCAGAACCCAAACTGAAGCAATATCTGGAAGTGCTCTTCCGATCCACTGTACTGCCCATCCAATTTGAATTTGTAAAACCATGGAGCATTACACCTCCACTAGAAGTGTATCTGAGACCATAAGCTATAGTTCCCCGAACATATCTCATAATATGCTTCACAACAACCATATGTATATGCTTCGGTTCACACATGAACTGATTGAGAACATTTACTGCATAGAAAATGTCTGGTCTCGTATGTATGAGATACATCAAAGACCCAATGATCTGCCGATATAAGGTGGGATCTTTTGGATCTGAACCTGTGACCTGATCTTGTAGTTTCTTTAGATTAGAGATCATTGGTGTGGTCATGAACTTGCAGTCCATCATGCCAAATCTACGAAGCACATCAACTGCATATTTACCCTGTGAGAGAAAGATCTCTCCTGGTTTTTGCCAAACCTCCAAGCCCAAAAAATAGTGCATGAGCCCCAAGTCTTTCATTTCAAACTCTGCAGAAAGCTCCCTCTTAGTCTGAGCTATCAAGTTTTCCTCTTGAGTGAGGAACAAATCATCCACGTATAAGACTAGGATAACTGGATGATTTTGTACAATCTTTATATAAAGATTTGAATCTGCTATACTCTTGGTGAATCCAAGACTTTGTAGATAACTGTCTATTCTACCATACCAAGCTCTCAGAGCTTGTTTTAACCCGTACAGGGCTTTCTTGAGTTTGCACACATGAGATCTTTCATCATGTATCACGAAACCTTCAGGCTACTCGATGTATACTTCTTGTTCAACTTCACCGTTAAGAAAAACAGTCTTAACGTTCATTTGGTGAAGTTTCCAACCAAAAATTGCTGCAAGCGAGATAATAATTCTTATTGAAGTATACCTAGCAACTGGAGCAAAAATCTCGTCATATTCAATTCCTTCTTTCTGAGAGAAACCACGAGCCACAAATATCGCTTTGTATTTCTCAATACTGCCATCTGCTGCATGCTTTATCTTATAAAGCCATTTTGAAGTCACTACTGATTTGCCATGAGGTCTAGGAACTACGGTCCATACATCATTCTTTAGAATAAAATCATATTCTTCATTCATAACATCTTTCCACACTTGATGTTTGGAGGCTTCTACAAATGTGGAAGGTTCTGAATCAATCACAGTATTTAAATTAGCTATGAGACCGGAGTACTTATCTGGTTTCTTGCTTTCTCTGAAGGTGCCCTTAGGAGCTGAATGCTTTTCTACTTCTTTCAACATTTCCTGACACCAGGTTGGTTTCCTTTTGACATGAGGTATCTCCATTGGAAACTCAATAGTGTCCCTTGAGGGATTTGCTAGAAGTTCCAAGGTTTCCTCCCTCTGCTCATCTGGAAGAGGAGAATCTGGAGAATCAAGTGGTGGAGCTTCCTGCTCCTCTGAATCACATGGAAGTTCTCTAGCCCGACGAAAAGCTATTTCTTCATGAAAAGTCACGTCTCTGCTTACTTCAATGAACTTTTGACCTGGGATATAAATCCTGTAAGCTTTTGAGGTTTCACTGTATCCCACAAAATTTCCTTTCTTTCTGGAGGGCTCTAGCTTAGTCCTCTTCTCTTTTGGAATGTGAATATAGACTGGACTTCCAAAGATTCTTAAGTGATCAACTGAGGGCTTAATTCCAGTGAAAACTTCTTCAAGAGTTTTCGCTTCAAGGGCTGTGTGGACATCTATTCTGAATGTAGACTGCAGTACTGGCAGCCTCGGCCCAAAGCAATAAAGGTAAGTTTTGGTCATACATCATGGCCCTGGCTGCTTCACAGATAGTTCTATTCTTTCTTTCAGCAACCCCATTCTGCTGGGGGTTGTACGACCAGTTAGCTCCCTCTTAATTCCAGAAGACTGACAGAGTTCATCGTATTTGAAGGAGTCAAATTCTTTACCATTATCTTTCTTGAAAACTCGGATGTGTCTGCCTGTTTGATTTTCAACAAGATTATTGAAATATTGAAATCTGCTAAAAGATTCATCTTTAGTCTTTAAGAAATATATCCAGGTTTTTCGAGAACAATCATCAATGAAAATGATATAATAAATACAACCATTCATAGATGGGGCAGTCATGGGCCCACAAAGATCAGAATGAATTAGGTCTAAAATGCCATTTGATTTTCTATTACTAAGAGGATAGAGTTTCTTTGTATTCTTACCAAGTGAACAACCTTTACAAACACTATCATGCTCAAAAGAAAATACTGGTATACCTGTCACCATCTTTTGCAAACCTGGAAGTGCGTTGTAGTTGAGATGTCCAAGTTTTCTGTGCCAAAGCTCGCAGAGATTTACCGTCTCGTGAATTAGAGCTTGAACAACCTAACCTGAAATTTTATAAAGTCCACTCTCACGAGTTCCAATAGTTATAGCAGTGCTTATATCTTCATTTGAGGACCACAATAGGGCCTTCCCTTTAGAGAAAGCTACTGAGTAACCTTTACTTTCTAAAACTGGAACATAGATTAGATTTTTCTTTAGACCAGGGACATAAAAAATTTCATTAATATGAAAGATATTACTTGATTGAAATTGGAAGGAGGTAGATCCAAAACCTTTTATGTCATAGGTGCGATCATCACCTAGCTCCACCTTTGTCTTGAAATTCTTATCTTGATAGTTTGCAAGGTTTTGTTTGAAGCCTGTCATGTGTCTGGAAGCACCGCTGTCTATTAACCAAATCTCCTCTGACTTGGTAATAGTGCCGGAAAGAGCTGAGATTAGATAATATTCTCTTTGTTGTTCTTGCTCTTTGGTGGCTTAGCGAATCATCCAAGGCTTATAGAATCTATATCCCGGAACAACATAAGATTGAAGTCAGCAGGGACGTGACCTTCAATGAAAAGATGGCTTTCAAGAAATCCATAGAAGAGACCATAGAAGAAGAAGAGTATGAAGAGCCTATTGAAGAAGGCACATGTCTTCCAGAAAACCAGAATGAAGAAAAAGAATAGCTTGATCATTCGATGCAACCATGTGAGACCATTGATTCAAATACTGTACCTAAAACCAAGAAACGACCAGCTTGGCCTTGAAGCTACCTTACAAGAAGGAGAAAGACTCAAATCTCCAGATGGGACCTTCAGAAAAAGTAAGAAGCCCAAAAGATTCTCAAGCTATGCAACATGTATGACAAAGCTTCTAGATGAAGAATCTACCACGTTTGAAGAAGTAGTTCAAAAGAAACAATGGAAAGAAGCTATGACGGAAGAACACCAATCCATCATGAAAAATGATGTATGGGAAATTGTGCCTAGACTTAAAAAAAATCAGTGGTAACTTCAAAATGGGTATATAAGATCAAACATGCAGCAGACGAAAGCGTGGATAAATATAAAGCAAGGTTTGTAGCTAGAGGGTTCTCCTAGAAGGAGGGAGAAAACTATGACGAAACATTTGCTCTGGTTGCTAGATATACTTCCATTAGAGCTATCATATCTCTTGCTGCTTCCATGGGATGGAGTTTACATTAGATGGATGTAAAAACAACTTTCCTCAATGGAGCAATCGAAGAAGAAGTATATATTGAACAACCTCAAGGGTTTGAAGTACATTCCAGAGACACTCATGTTTGCAGACTAAAGAAAGATTTATATGGACTCAAGCAAGCTCCAAGAGCTTGGTATGCCAGAATGGACAGCTATCTAACGAGACTTGGTTTCTCCAAAAATCATGCAGATCCAAATCTTTACTACAAAGTCGTGGACAATGCGCCTGCAATTCTACTACTATATGTTGACGATCTATTCATAACAGGTGAAGAGTCTCTCATCATCCAATGCAAAAAGGCATTGGCTTTTGAGTTTGATATGAAAGATCTTGGCCTCATGCATTACTACTTGGGACTAGAAGTATGGCAAAAGTGTGGTGAAGTATTCCTTGGACAAGGAAAGTATGCAATAAAGATTCTTCAGAAGTTTGGAATGATGGATTGCAAATCCATGGACACTCCTATGACCACAGATATAAGAAAAGTAAGAGACTCAGATTCTGATCCAGTAGATCCTTCACTGTATCGACAATTGATTGGGTCATTGATGTATTTGGTAAATACTCGACCAGACATTTGCTTTGCCGTGAACACACTAAGCCAGTTCCAGGTGGAACCTAGACATGAGCATTGGATAGCTGCAAAGCATGTTCTAAGATACATTCGTGGGACAATAAACTATGGTTTAAGATATACCGCATCCAGTGATATACAGCTTCATGGATTCACAGATTCAGATTGGGCAGGAAGTATTGAAGACAGAAAAAGTACTTCAGGAATATGTTTCAGCTTGGGCTCCGCTATGATATCTTGGAGCAGCAGGAAACAGAAGTCTGTTGCACTTAGCACAGCAGAAGCAGAATATATCGCAGCATGTGAAGCATGTACAGAAGCAATATGGCTGAGAAAGCTAATCTCTGATTTATTTGATCAGGTTCCAGATTCGACCATAATACACTGTGACAACCAGAGTTGTATAAGGTTATCAGAACACCCAATGTTCCATGAACGATCGAAACATATTGAGATCAAATACTATTTTATTCGAGATAAAGTCCAGGAAGGAGAAGTAAAGCTCCAGTATATCCCCACAGATGAGTAGACATCAGATATCCTGACAAAGCCTTTGTCCAGAATAAAGTTTGCATATTTCCGAGAAAAATTGGGGATCGTGGAAATAACTCTCTTAGCCGAAAGGGAAGAAATGACTCTCCATGTTGGGAGGGAGCATTGACATATTATTGAATTGAGGACAACCATTTTCAAGTTTGAAAAATGGTCCAGCTTGGGCAATTCCTTTCCAGATTCGAAAAGTGGTTTGAGATTTCTGATGGACAGGCATTTTCTAGTTTGGAAAATGGTCCGGATCGAATGGTCATTTTTGTAATGAAAATGGTTCGATGGATTGTTGATGTACCATAGACAACGATTTCCCATTGTGGTTAACATGGGGAATGGTCTAGGGCAGTCTCTCTCCTAGTGGAAAAACTCGACAACGACAAAAACTCGGCAAGGGCCTGAAAACATCGCCTCGAAAAAATTGGCAAAAAAATCAGAAAAAATCGGAAAAACTTGGCAAACATTAAAAAATACATAATTTATTCATTTTTTTTCAAAATTTTAAACATTTTTCAATATATCAAGCAACAACAACATCATATAAACAGATAGGCACATAAATATGGAGAAAGAACCGATATATATATATTATATAGTGGATGCCAAACAAAAACCGATACATCAAAGTCATTACTGAAAGTCTGAAATCAATACAAAATGACATCAATGATCACATATATAAATGTATATGTCCCAAAACTACCCTGCCTTTGCACACCTCAAAAATGCTTGATGGCCTCCACACTTCTTCCCTTGCTGCTCTAGACACAAAAAAAAAGAATGACAAAAAACAAAACGAATCGGGCTCTTTATCCCGCTTTTTTCTTTGACCAAAAAATCGGCAAGCCCAAAAAATCGCGATTTTTCCGATTTTTGCCGATTAATCGGCGATTTCTTCTACTAGGGTCTCTCTTCTTGAGGGTTACTCAAGAAGACTGGCCCGCCTCGTCGGACAACGATTTCCCATTGTGGTTAACATGGGGAATGGTCCATTTTGGAGGTTGGTGCAGGACAGTCATTTCCTTTGGAAATGGTCCAGATAGTCATTCCTTAGGACAGATTCATTCTCTCCAGGATGCACTTTGTTTAGTGCCAGAGGAATGGCCTAGGGTGGGGAATGGTCCAGGTTCAACAATCAGGTACAGACATTCCTTAGGGCAGATTCATTATCTCCAGGTTGCACTTTGTTTAGTGTCGGAGGAATGGCCCAGGGTGGGGAATGGTCCAGGCTCAGAAATCAGGATAGTGATTCTTCCTTGCTTGAGAAGAATAGTCCAGATAGCCCATCATTGATGTTCTACTCTGAGGGCAGATACCCTTTCAGATCTCACAGATGTGAGTGAAAGAATGGCCCAGATGATTCTGTTTATATCATAACAATATTTTC
>ML777475.1:985585-1063637 GCA_009831015.1 Picea engelmannii
TTGGCTTCCATCTTCTAAGACTTAGATCAGAAGGACCCCATATCCAGTCTTTTTCAAGGAGCAACTCCACATCCTTACTACTTTTAACCATAAAACAAATCCAACCATGGACCAACAAATGAAAAACTGAAGAATATCCGGCTTCTATACTTCTTCCATCCATGATTTCAAGGATTCACCTTTGACAAATTTCCCCATGAATTTGCCTACCAGTGCCTTCTCCATCAACCCTTCAGCCTCTGATAAACCCACATCTAATCCTACAACCATTTTAACTTTGTTGAGTTTAGCTCAGATGCACTTCCTTTTCTTCCGAGGCTTCCTTCCTTGCAAATTCGCCTCCTGAGCAGAGTTCTACCTGTAATTCCTTCAGCAAAAATTACAAAACCCTTCCCTGTTTCCATTGATGACTTGGGTTGCCGGATCTCTCCAAACCGTAAATCTGAGCTTCCGAGAACATCAGATGATAAAGAGAAGTTGCCTATTGATGAACCATGAACCTCTAGCTTTGATGCAGGTTGAGTTGATCAGGAAGTCCTGGTCTCATCTTGGCTGTCATAACCTAATTTCCCTGGATAGTGTGAAGCCTGAATAATGTCCTTTTCCTGATATATAAAATACATAAAATCAACCACTTGCAAGTATAAACAGTTGAATTGGCAGGTGCAGACCCTTCAAATGTTAAGTTCAGGATGACCAATTTGAATTTAAATACCAGTCTGCAATGGCTGTTGGCTCTTCTCAACTCTACGATTAAGTGTTTGTAGTTTGCTGTGACCCCTTCAATGTGAAGTTCCAGTTTGGTTCTCAGACTACTTCTGGGTTTTGGCGAATTGCAGTTCTTCTCAGCATCTCAACAAACTTGCAGATGGCCTTTCTCGAATCTCGACAAACTGTGCAGGTCGAGGGAACGATTGCAAAGAGTATGCAAGTTGGGGGCAGTCAACAGTCGAAGTGAAACAATACGTATAAGCAATTTAGAGTATCCAGGTTTTGGGGCGAATTCAAACGAACTCAGAAAAATCTGATCGGCGAATTTTGAACTTTATCAAAAAACGGTGAACCCTGCGACTTAGGTGACCGTGTAATTGATGGGTGTCCTAAACTACCAGTAGCCTACCTTATAGCCTTGAACATGGTTGTATTTGAATTTTAATAAAAAGCTTCATAAACATAAATGATAAAATGTTAAGATGTTAAAATGACTACGACGTCATTTAAAATATTTTTCCTTTGGAGGTCCCCTATTAGCTTAAAATATTTTGTGAACATTTAGGAGCCAACAAAGAAAAAATGGTGTTTTAAGATATATCTGAATCTAGTGGTTCAGAATTTGCATTGAAATGGTTTTATGGAATATGTTTTAACTTTTATAAAATAAATCAATGTTTCAAGAAATGGATAAAATGTTTCAAACATATCAGCATTTTATCATTTGGATTCTACTGAAGAAGGCATCTTGAAAAAACCATCATCTTTTAGACAAGAGATGGTAGTGTCCTAGATGTCCATGGGTGTAGACTTCCTTTGGCATACATTTCAAAATCTAAATAAAATGGACTTGATTGAATTAGAACAAATAACAGCTTTAAGTGGAGTTGTTTCCTGTTTTTTCTGTAGATTTGGTTCTTTGCATGCCATTTGTGGTTGATGTATTTGATAAAGTAGGAAGCCTACAAAAATTGGCATCTTTATTATGTTCTTGACCAGATAATATCTGATGAACATAGATGGAATCTGCTGCTATAACTGAAATCTTCTTGCTGAAAAAGCTGGAAAATTTTGCATCAGTCGAATACCTGTCTTTGTTATATTGTTACAGGTTTTCCAAATGAGCAAGAAATATGTTCAGATAAAAACACAATTAGTTTATTGCTATGAAATATCTGAAATGTGAAACTGAAATCTGAATTTTTTAATGAGATTGGGAACATTTGAAACAAAGAAGAACATAACTGAAGTATTTGTAGAAATATTAAAACAGAACCTTTATTAATATTGAACAACATTTTAAGCAGTACATAAAATGAAGGATGATATTCGAGAAGGGATGGACACCAACTCAGGTCTAAGAGAGCACTAAAGTATTTGTGGAAATCCTCAAAACGGAACCTTTATTGTCTTTAAATATCATTTCATACAGTACATAAGATGAGAAGGTATAAATGCCAACTCAGGTTAATAGTCTCTCAGAGTGGTATGGGCGATGCACTTGGCCAGGATTCAGTTTCTGACAGATTGCCTGCAACAAATCATTCCAAAAATATGCTCTACTATTAGGCTTAAAGGCCTAACTAAAGCTTTTATTTTCATATTGGCTCTTGTCTTTGCATGTGGGATAAATGATTAATTTTACAAAAATGTTTATTCTGTTAATTATTTATACCTTAATATCCTTAAATTCTCTTACTATAAAGCTTTTTTGCAGCCTTTAATTGCTTCTAAACCCTTTGTTGGATGTTCTAACCAAACCAAGATTCCTTTATTCATTTTTCCATTGTTAGGCATGAATGTTGGCCGTTGTTCTTGGCTGTGAACAGTAGCATGGTCTTTAGACACCTTGACAATCTTATATGAGAAATTTTAGATTTCCGTTTAATAAATGAATAACTCTCATGCATTTTGCTCCTATCTTTGATGAGTGTATTTAGAATTATAAACCTTGAGATTTTTTTGGTTTGCCCGTTGGTGCTTCTTGTATGCTTTATAGCAGCCACGTGACAAGGCCAATGTGTGATAATCTATTTAGCAATTTTTGTTGAATTTGGATATTTTGTACAGAGATTTTTCTAGGCTAAGTTCTAAACATCTTTGCAGGAGGGAAGCTCCCAAGCACGGTACATTTTATCAAGGTTGATACCTGCACATAAAGATCCTCCATATGAGCAGGTATGCTGGATTTGGAATTCATATCTGTCTATTTTACTTTTTTGTTCGGTTAAAACCCCATTTAAACACATCCAAAATTGAAAATGCCTCTTGGGATGAAAATATTTAACCATTTTGTGACTGTGTTACTCTGGTATAATTATTCAGGAAGCAAGATTTCCTCAGCTGCGAACCTTAACACCTGAACAAAGGACAAAACTAAAAAGTAGTTTTCTACATTTAGATGATTTAAGTTTTTGTGAGTGGATGCGCAGTATGAAATTGGTTCCTCCTGAACCGAGCTAATTCCAGAAGCATAATGAAGCTGTTCTCTGTACCCATTCTCTGCACTTACCGTGCACCAGGACAGTGTAATCACTTGAATTCAAAATGGAGTTGAGCATGGGCTGTTTCATCCTGTGCATAGTGCGGCAGATGAAATTCTTTGGATTGAAAGATGTCCGAACAAGGCCCTTAGATAGCAAATGATATGACGTGACCTGTTAATTTACATTCCCATTGTTTTGGTTCTTGGAACAAGATATGAGATATGTATTGGATGCCTTGGTGAGATTTTGCAATTTTTTGTATAAGCGCTGTATATTTTGGAGGCATCATTGTTAATAAGTAACTCAGAGCTAGTTGCATGGAAATCTTCACTTGGCAGCAATAATTTTCAAGAATTGAATGAAAGGAACCATTTATTTTGTGAGCAATGTCTTACAGTTTGAAAGCTTGCAATATCTCCTTCTATAGGAAGGTTCACACTATTAATTTATAAAATTGCTTGGAAGTTCTTACGTTTTGTGGTATGAAGAATGGACTTTTCTAGAACTTGTAAAGGTGTACAAATTTGTCATTTGCATTTGTATTGATCTTGTAATTGCACAGCGGATACATGTTAATTGTTGAATTTCCATTTCTTTATTTCAAGCTCTGCAACAGTAACTTCATTGCAAAGGCTTCCTGCTAGGGCTTTATTTTGAAAGTTCCTGATTTTAATTTTGTACCACCCAGCACATTATATATTTCATCCCAAACTATTCATACCCATGTTTAAGAGTCAACCATTTCAATCAAATCATATCCATTAAATTTGTTGTGAAGCCTCATACAGTGCTCTAACAAAAGTTCTCTCGTGGAAATGAAGGTTGACTAGTGGATTGACATGTTTTTCATACGGTTATATTCCCTTAATTGCTGTTACTGTTTTTGGTGTCATCCATGATTGTGGGTTAGGTTGTGTATAGCTGTATACTGGTAAACTATGGAATAGGTGAAGTAATGAGCTGCCATATTTTCTACATGAGCACAGATCTCTTAGCATTTCTGTTGCAGCTTGTAGAAGTCGACAGGTGCAAATCGATCTCCACCATTGTGCTTCAATTAAGGATGTGTGAGGCTATTAGTACTCGTCTATTATTTGTACTATTCATGGTTTTGTGTCAATAAAAAATTAAAATGCTAAAATTATGTACCTTTTCGTGAGTCTTTATATTTATGCATTCCTTTAACCATGACCATCACGTTTTATTCATTTTATTTTCATTTCACATAATGTGTGGTTTCCTTTCTGGATTGTGTATAGTTTTTGTACTTGATTTGGTGCTCAGTTGTATATACTAAGCACAAGGTTGCAACTACGATGTCAAACAATACACACCAGCTTGTTGAGTGGTGGGAAGGGGCTCTTCTCTCTATGTTAAGATTTAAGCATTTTTGAAGAATATTTTTGTGTGATTAAGGATCATTAACAATCTTTGGTGTTATCTTTTGCATATTTTACAAGATTATTGATCAACACATTATTGAGTTCTTTAGGGGATTGAAAGAACATTAAAATAAAAATCTACCTTAGCAGGAGTAAGGTAACTAAATGAAAGGTTCGGGGGAGGAGTAGAAACCCATTAGTTTGCTTGTGCATGCCTTAGACAGTATTTTTGTGTGATTAAGGATCATTAACAACCTTTGGTAATCTCTTTTGCATATCTATACAGGGTCATATTAAGTTCCTCAAGGGATTGAAGGAACACCAAAATAGAAATCTTACCTTTATGGGAACAAGGTAACTAAATGTCAGTTTTGGGGGAGTCAAAACCCATTAGTTTGTCTCCCAGGGGAGCTCAGGCCGACCAAATTAAGTGATACATATTACTTCTATCTTGGCAATGGTACATTAGGATAGTGTTCTACACATGGTGTCTTATACCTTGTATGTGCGAGAGTTCAAAAGCAACAACACATGCATATAACCCAAGAATGTAACATCTTTGGTAGAGCAAAGCAAAAACCCATTAGTTTGTCTATGCATGCCTCGGAGAGGGTAGGCTTGACCAACTGAAGTGAAAAATGTTACTTCAATCTTAGCAGTGGTACATTAGGCTAGTGTTCTAAACATGGTGGCTTATACCTTTTATGCGTGAGAGTTCAAAAGCAACAACAGATAACTTAAGAATGTAATGTCTTTGGTAGAGCAAGAAGCTATTTTAAGGGGTTTGGATGAAAACGATTTACCACTTTAGGTTTTTTATTTTGATTATCATTGCTTTAGACTTGGAAAGCCAGCAAAGGATATATTTTTGGCTCAATACTTTTTGCCATATCTTCTAGCCCTTTACATTATCTTATTGGTCATACAAGACTACAAGACTCTAGTGACATTTCACTACATTGATTTTTTATTATAAATTTTCGTATTTTATATCCCTGCAATTGATGTATTTTGCAACTATTCTCATTGCATGCTAGGGAGGCCAAGGATATCAAACTGACCTATGCAATTTAGGTGGCTTTAGTAGTTAATAAAGCTTCAAAACAGTGTAATGGTTCACATCACAGTGGCTCATAAAGGATAATTGACAAGTAAATAATGGAACAATTCTAGTGATAGGTTTAGTTAATGGGGCAACAATAACCGTGGAAAAAGAGATAATGGAATCACTAAGGCAAAGGCTTGAGAGTGAGCCGACAAAGACCTGATAAATAGAAAATATAAAAATTACACAATTTCTAGAAAAATATATATCTTCGCATAAAAAATTTGATATGAAAGTTTACATCGTATAAAACATATTAACAGTACTAAGTAAACAATTTAACACGATTTGAATTGTTCATATGCTTCTTCAATGGCTGAGATTATAATTTTAAACACCAAATCATAGGCATTTTTGGGTTAGTAAATTTTGTTTTTTAAGTGTATATGCCTAAAAAGTCTCCATTGTCTCTTGCAACTAGAGCCACAAGATTCAAATAGAAAATCTTTGAAGCTCAAGAATGCTTTTGCCAAACTTCTTTGACCTCATACTTGTCATAATACATACATGGAACAATATTGCTATTTACTATAAATCCAACAAATTAGAAATCAAGATTAAAAGAAAAGATCAAAACCTAAAAGCAAGATTGAAATTTGAGAGGGTAACAATTATTTTCTTGCCTTGACTAAACTCATGATGAAAATTAACCCATATGTGACCTTGAATTCTTAAAATTGGTAAAGAATTCTCATATGAGTAGCATCATGTTTAAAATATTACTCAATATAGTTGAACATGCCCATTTTCACAGTTGGAAAAGTTAATGAAAATCAATGTGCACCAAGTGTAATTTAGTGTAGGCACAATTGCAATTGAGTCTAGCATGGATACACATGGAAGTTTGGCATGCTAGCATGACAAAGAGAACAAATCAACTTTGGCATACCACTTATTTTGACACAAACCTAGTTTGACATTGGATCACTTTGGCATTTGTGTTAAGTTAGTGTGACAATAATGCTTTGGCATCAAATGCCAAATTGACATTGATGACGGACATGGTATAACGTGTTGGTGAAGATTTGACTTTGTCAAATTTGATCCTTGAACTTGTTAGCAAGTGGAAGGACCTGGTCAACTTGATCCTTGACATGGTCAACTTGATCTCGATAATCTTGGGACAACCGATATATATAAATGAGAATTGTGAAATAGCAAATCTCAAATCTTTATCACTCAAGAAAATAAAAAATATACATGGAGGATTCATGTGAAATGGGCCAAAAATATCTATTTACAACATTTGTAGAAAATAAATTAAATAACAAATTTTTGAAAATAATGAAATGATCCTCACATCCATCACATTTTCAAAAGTATTTTTGATCATACCAAAAAGGAAAAGAACATATGGCCCATAAATAAGAGAACTTTAAAAGAGTATTTCTATTGAAATAAAAAATAGAACATGATAAGTTAATTTGAAATATATTATATTCAAGAGCTGCGAAGTACAAGATACAATCAAAATTAACTCCGACACAGTTCTTTGGGATTTTCTCAAAAATGATATTGTATTTTACAGTTTCAAAAAATTAAAGGCATTCGTCCATAAATGGACTGGGATTGGAGCTCCCGTGGACCAAAATATAAATTTATACAAGAAAATATGAGAGAAGAATGAGTAAGGCTGGAACAAGGCACGAGCAACACGACCTCAAAAGAAGATAGAGGATGCAATCAGAACTGTATTTTACTCTTCTCAAGAGAGACAAAATATAACTAGATGAATTCTGAAAGGGAAGAAGAAAGGGTGATCAATATAGACTTACTGTGATGGAATCTCATGACTCATTTATGTGCCGCTGGCATCCTTATATTTTCTTTGATGAAGGTTTCATGGCTGGTACTAACTACTCCCTCTTGATTTTCCTCCGTAATCTTGATTAAGGCTTTCTTTAGCCATTATTCAATATAATATTTCATTGGGGCTACATTTATTTCATGCCTAACTTTAATATCAATTAGTATGCCCTCCAAGTCTCTTAAGTCAAATGAAAGTTGGCTAAGCACATCTTCAATGTCTTCATTTTTTGTTTTCATAGCTTACCAACCAATTCTCAACTTCATTTTCATTATATTCATTGATGCTATTAAATTTCTCAGCCAACAAACCTTTCAATATTTCCACTTGTTGAAATTGCTCTCTTGTGATGAATATAGAATTTAGAATTAATTTGGGGTCCTGTACTTCTCCTGTGGTTCCGACTAAGTCTATTTCAGTTAATCTTTTGTATAACCCCTCTTGTTTAGTAACCACATCATCACATTCCTCAATAATTTCTTTTAAAATCTTTATTTTCTTAATCCAACATGCCTTTAGTTGTTTCATTCGAGTAGGAGAAGGTAAATCTTCTTCTTTTATTTTCATTTCGGTGATATTTGAAACCTTCAAAGCAAATGTGGTGACCGCATCTTTATAAAACTCTTCTTCATGTTTGTAATCACCTTGGAGGAAATCTCTAAAAACATTTAATTTAGAGCCAAAGGAAACAATGTTACTTATAACATCCCATGCTTGCATAATAAGAGACGTTCTCTTTTTAATATTTTCTTCAACAAACTTTCTGACAACGACCAACAAGCTTGATGTTCCTTTCAATTTTAAATCCGGTTTTGTAGGTTTGACGATAGCCAATGGACTTGCAAGGATAGGGGGTGACATCACAATATATTCCAATTCTTTAATTCTCTCCTTTAATTTTGCATTTTGTGCCTCCATATCATCAATTGAAACATCCAAAGCATCCCATGTTATCTTATGTATCTTAGCAATTCCAGATGGAAGTAATTCGCTGAGATCATACTCAGAATGAGATTTTCCCTTCTTATTCTTGGGGTCAAACCCTTCAAATATTATCTTTCTAGAATTTCTGTCAAATAAACCATTTTGTATGGAAAATGACTCTTCTTCTGAAAAATATTCTTCTTGTGTAGGGAGTTCAACCGCAACTTGTTGACTTTCTTGCAACCTCTGTTCTTCATCAGGGAAATGAATATTTTCAATATCAACCTCCAGGTCCATGTCCTCAAGAGATATATCATTTTCAGATATAGGTTGTTCTACTTCTTCTCGCTAATACTTTTTATTTTTCTCTTTGCTTGAAGCTTATGGGGACTTTCAATTTTTCCTTATGGAGGGTTTTTATCACAACCACCACCACTCAAATTACTCTTTGGAACCTTTTTCTACTGCAACATTGTTGCTTGGAGAGTGTGTTTGGGTAAACTGCCTTTTTGTGAATCCACAGGAGGTTGAGTACCTCTTTCATTTGAACCTTTGCCTCTTTTTTTATATTAAATTGTCGAGCTTACCATTGTCTCGATATCATCAACAGATTGCATTGGAACATCATGGGTATTATCTTCTTCTTCAATAATTAGTGTATTAGTAAATGCATTGTTAAATCCAACTAATGTCATATGATCGAGAAAGATATAACTTGGGTCGAAGCCCATGATTTTTTCTGCATACTTCAGATTGAAATGATTAAGGTGAGTTGAGTAATCATCAATTTTTGCAATGCTTCTTAACATGATTTCTCTGATCTTCCATGGCAATGGGATAAAATGCCTTTTTCTTTTCTCATGAAAAGATTGCAACCAGAATCTGTATTGCTTAGCAACTTCAATGATAAATATTTTGTTTGAAATGTAATAAGGAAGAAAGAAAGGATTTTCATGAGAACCAAAAATTCTAATCACATTATAATTTTCCATTTTCTCTAAAGTCCACCTTTTGTTTAGGAAGGTCGCTTCTTCTAATGATAATCTACCTTTATTTTCTCCAAAAAGAAGTTTCTTGAATACAATCACAAATTCATTGTATACTTCATAAAAGTAATAAGTAACTTTCTGTCTCCACAGAGCCTAATACCACATAGTTACTAGATCAATTTTGTAGTCTACCCTTTTCCCGATAGTCAAAAACTTGAAGAGACAGAAATAAGTAATAACAAATATTAAGTAAGAATCCATATAGAACTTATTTTCTTCTTGAATTTCGAAAGCTGCGAAGAGATTTCAACATAAATGATTTTTCCCCAATCAAAGATAGCTTCTTCATCAACTATAAAATATAAAATATAGAGGGCCAATCAAGGAATGGTTGTCGTGGATTCTTGACCAATAATTTTAGTGAAGAGCCATGCAAGTTCTCAATAAGGGTTCTTCAATGAACTAACATGAATTCTTGATATATCAACTGGCATTGTCGCAGGATCGTCCAAATATTCTTGTAAAAGATCAAATCCATTGTTTTTTTTCTTGAGGAAGTTCCTTGCTTCTCATTTAAAAGTGATGGTAGGCTCTGGAAATTTCAACATTTTAGAGGAGGATTCACTTTGAAGTTGAATAACCCTTTGGCTTGGAACGAATTTATCAACGCACCCAGAGACAATTTCTTTATAGTCAAAGACTTCGGGCACACATCCAGCTAGAGAAATCCCTGATGTCCAAATTATGTTCTCATTTCTTCCAGGTAATGGAAATGTAGCATCGTACCAGTAAGGTCTTGACCATTGAAAATTTTGATCTTCTCGTCCGAAAATATTTGATGTATCTCCATAGAACTGTTGTGTTCTTGTAGCCATTCTAATGAAGTTGGCAGATTGTAGTATAATTTCTTAGAACAATGATTATGAAATAAGCTTTTCTTGGTAATATAACTCAAATCCTTTTTTCGATGGAGAAATTAATGCAAATTAAATGATATTACCTTGAGAGTTCTTCCATTAATAACGACATTTTCATAATTTAATTGGTAATTGTCTTTCGTAGGATTATCATTTAATGTATCTCGAGAAAAGTGACAAAGCAAGGATACACTATGGTAGGGATTCATGCATGGAAAGGATGATGAGGTGAACCCGCAAGTCCGCGAACCCGCCATAAAATGGAAATATGGCTCAATATTGAATCGAGAATAAGAGTGAAAACACGAAATTGGTTAAGTAAAGTTATTGGTCAGACTCATGAAAAACGAATTATCCAAGACTTGATACCAGTGAACCCATGGTGGAGAAGAGCAAAAATATTCTAAGTATAGGACTCAAAATGAGGATCACGGAAAAAATGAAGATCCGTTTTGGTGACGATGGAGAAAAAGTGAACATAAGAGATGATAGAATGAACCCTCGAGTCCGTCAACCTGCAAACCCGTGGCTATAAAGAAACTTCTTGAAATAAGTCTACGTCATGGATCATTATGGACACAATGGAGGAAAATAAGTGCAATTTGTATAACACAAAACTTTTGGTATAGAGAATTATGAACCCGCCAAGGACCAAGAATTTTCTGAGTAAAAAGAAAAATGAAAGAATGAGGAAAATACAATATACAAGTCAACAACTGGCTCCAACCGCGAGACAATGACCCCCTTGTGGTTTACTGAGAACACCAGAATATAAAACCAGATGTCTTCTCCATTGGGCAATGGAGTCAGCAAAAGAAAAAAGTAAACTTACTGAAAGTATAAAAAGAAAAGACTATGTACAAAAAAGAAAAATATTAATCAAGCAAATAAGCTTTTGAGGTGTTGGCCATTAACTAGCAACATTTGCACTGTCCCCTTCATGTCTTTGAGAATATAAGAATTGAAACCCAAGATATTTTCAATGATATACAACCCAATCCATAGTGCTTCAAACTTCATATGCATAGAGGGTTTTTCTTTGGCTTTATTCCACAATAGTACTAATTCCCCCTTTTGAAAATTTTTCATTGTTGTACCTTGATCAAAATATATTTTGACACTTCGTTGCATTTGATTCACTTTGTTCAATGCTTTGGCTTGTTGTTCCTCCAATTTGATGACCTGATTATACCTTTTGTGTAGTGGAGAAACTTCTTTTGGATCCTCAATATTTACAACATATGTTAAAGCATTTATTTCCAAGTTGATTGGCATTCTAGCGTCTTTTCCATATACCAATACATATGGATATGTCCCAGTGCTGTCTTTTGGTGTCAATCTGCTTGCCCATAATGCATCTGTTAATTTTAAATGCCAATTTTTCTAATTTTGATCAATAGTCTTTTTGAGGATTTGGACCAAAGTTTTGTTTGTATACTCAACAAGGTCATGTCCTTGAGGATAATATTTTGATGATTGACCCATTAAAATACAAAATTCTCCACAAAATTTGGTAAATTTTAGTCCAATGAAAATTGATCCGTTGTCTGCAATAAAATTTTCTGGGACTCCAAATCTTGATAGAATATTATCCTTGAGGAATTTTATAACTTATTCTGAGCATGCCTTCCTTATTGATGTTGCTTCTTTCCATTTTGTTAAAAAATATGTAGCAGTGAGAATATAGGAATGGCCTTTGCTTGATTTAGGGTTTATTAGTCCAACAACATCAAGTCCCCATTATGCAAATGGTTCTTCCACTGTTATAGGTTGCAGAAGCATTGCAACCTTCTTCATTCTTCCTGAAAATTTCTGACAAGAAATGCATTTTCTTATTTTTGCATATGAATCTTTGAAGATTGTCGGCCAATAATAACCAACTCTTATTATTCTATGTGCAATAGTCGTGGGTGCAAAGTGACCACCACAAATTCCTTCATGAAATTCTTTTATTAGTTCTTGATCCTTTGTTGCATCAACACATCTTAACAACATTTTGTCAAAATTCTCGTGAAACAACATCTCGACAATTAGTACATATTGATTTGATTTTATTTTTAAAGTCCCTTCTTTTGGTGACGTGCCATTTGAGAATTGGCCTGATTTTAGATAGAAAATTATGTCTTTGTACCATTCAGGAGTTGATGTAGATTTTCCTACTGTAATTGATATGACCCCATTTAATGAATCATTTCCAGTGATGATCCAGGTGGATATTGGTGGCCACCCACCTATTCCAACTGGCTCCTCTTGACAGTTTTTAGTTCAACATGTTCTTCTGCACTTCTTTGTAATTGTGGGTTCTACACTTTTTGAGGCTGTTTGAATCCCTACACATCTTCCGGGTGGATACTGGTGGCTGTCCACCTAATCCAACTAGCTTATTTTGGAAGTTTTCATGTTAGCACATCGTTCTTTACTTCAGGGCCATTTTGGGGCCCTAAACAATGGTTTTTTCACTTACCATAGTCAAACTATAGATGAAGTCAGAGTTTGATGGCATAATGTGTAGTTCTCGAGAAGACCTTTCCAACGAGCTATCACACGCCTAAAACGAAGGTTATATTTTTGGATGTCTAGGGTTTTGGGCATTCATGAGTAATGTTAAAAGGGACTTTGGAACCTCATTGTAATCATTCTGCTCAGACGGATGTGCGTAGCAGCCACATCTCTTCTCAGAAATAACTACCACCATTCGAGCAAGCTGTTTTCAGTTCTGCAGTTTTACGGTTTCAACTATTTTATTTATTCAATAGAAGTTATTGTTCATTGGATATCTGTTGTTGTTCTCCGTATCTCTGTGTTATTTTATTCAGTCTGTTATTCATTTCGTTCCGCTCATAAATCCGGATCAGTGGTATTAGAGCGGTCTTCTATTCATTTAGTTTTCTTCGTGCATGTCCCTGACAAGATCTGGGTACAAGAAGTTGAGACTTGAACCAGTTGAGCCTTTGTAATATCGACTGCTCTGAGCCCGACAAAAACCCATGGGGGACGAAAAGAAAGATGCTGGAGTGGGAGATCCTTTTAAAATGTTTCTCGAGGAATCCCTTGTGCGACAAAGGAACGAAATGAAGGAAAAATTTGCACAGATCCTTCGGCGGCTGCCCACAGGAGACACATCTTCATCAAGCGGCCATGCAATCCCCTTCAAGGTACAAGTAAATTTTGATATTCCATTATTTGAAGCACTGATAGATGCGGATGCTGTAGATAAATGGTTGAATCTGCTCGAAGGGTATTTTTTGGTCCACAATTTTTTCGATAGGGAAAATATTACTTTTGCACTCCTCAAGGCTGTCCCCCATGTTAAGGACCAGTGGGATGCTTACTCTGAGCAAAGGGCCATAGAGAAATCTGAAATATTTGTAGTCTCCCCCACATGGTATTCCTTCAGGGATACCGTTAAAGAACAATACTACCCTGTTGGAAGCTACGAGGACCAGTACACAAGATGGACCACCCTGCGTCAGGAAAGGGACCAAACAATACCATATTTCACCAATATTTTCCATACCCTACGCACCAAATTGGGTATCAAAGACTCTGAGCGACATTTGGTGCTCAAGTATCGCGGTTGTTTGCATAGATACATTCAAATACAAATGGAGTTTCTGGACATCACATCATTGGGTACGACTTATAGATATGCTGTCAAGATCGAGCATAAATTTAAGCAGAAGAGACGAGAGTTTGGATCTGGAAACTCCTCATAGTTGAAGTAGGGAAAAGGAGGCCCCAACCCACAAAACAAGGGACAGAGAAAAGATGACCACTCTCAGGACAACTAGTCCAAGCCACAACACAAGAAGGGTAATGAGAAGTTGAAGAAGGACACGGGAAAATGGTGTGAATACCATAAAATACCTTGGCACAACACCAAAGAATACTGCTCCAAGAAGTCACTGGTGGTTGAGTTGAAAGATTCCGAGTCAGAGGAAGATTCTGACTCCAAGTCAAATCTAGAAGGAGGAAAGCGGATTATCGATGCTGAACCCAGTGCCACTTCGCCACCACCAAAGTCCAGCCAAGCGAACCAAAAGAATCAAAGGAAGGGGAATGCCTCTTTCACTCATAGATGTGGGTAAAGGGCGCTCCACTTCATTTCATTGTCGATAGCGACAGTCAGAAGAACCTGATCTCAACAGAGGTCTTCAAGTGGATAGACCTATCGACGACACCGCACCTGCAACTCTACACCATCGGCTGGCTTCGCCAAGGAAGAGATCTCCACATCAACCAACAATGTCATCTGCCCTATGAAATCAAGCCTTTCAAGGACGAGGTGTTGTGTGATATTTCTCCCCTTGAAGTTTGTGATGTTCTTTTAAGACAACCATATTTGTGGAAGCGACATGGTGTGTATGAGTCTAGACCCTGCAATGTTATTATTACTTTGGGTAGAAATTGTACATGATACCAGAGGTAGCGCCACCTACCGCTATTTATTTAATCTCTACTAAGCAATGAAGTAAGGTCATTTCACAGATCGAGAAGTTCGTCTTCTTTGTGATCCGTTCTCACAGTAAGAAAATGGTCGCCGCCACATCCGTGGCCTCTACACAGAACCTCTCTTTGCAACAAAAGCAAGTGGACATGATCGTGGAAGAGTAAAGAGACATCTTCTCCTCACCCACCGGGGTACCAACACACTGCCAAGTCAAGCATCCAATTGATCTAACCCCCGGTGCACCTCTGCATAATGGACCAGTCTATCGTTGCTTATTGATGGAAAGTGATGAGATTAAGCGTCAGATCCAAGAGCTAATTCAAAAGGGGCACATCAGACCCATCTCCTCCCCTTGCGGAAGCTCGATTGTACTAGTACAGAAGAAAGACGGGACATGGTGGCTCTACATTGATTACAAAGCATTAAAAAAAATCACAGTCAGGAACTGGTACCCAATTCCCAGAATTGATGACCTTCTTGACCAACTCAAGGGGGAAAAGTTATTTAGAAAGATTGACCTAAGTCTAGCTACCACTAGGTTCCCATTGAACCAACTGATGTATGTAAGACAACTTTCAAATCTAAAGAAGGTCTCTTCGAATGGTTGCTCATGCCCTTTGCCTTAACAAATGCACCAACCACTTTCATGAGGTTGATGGATGATGTATTGAGACCCTTCACCAACTCTTTTTTTGTGGTATATTTGGATGACATCCTCATCTTCAATAGAGCTTGGGAGGAGTACATGCAACATATTCAACAGGTTTTGAGCACTCTACGACAACACAAGCTATATGCCAACTTGGAAAAATTCTCCTTTAGCATGAACATGGTCCAATACTTGGGCTACATTGTTGATGAGCATGGGGTACATGTTGATCCAGCTAAGATCCAAGTCATCTGTGACTAGCCAGCCCCGACCACACTAACCCAGCTTCAGAGCTTCTTGGGACTTGCCAACTTCTACCGATGGTTTGTGTTGGGATTCTCCCATATTGCATGGGCCCTCAGCCAAGTGACCAAGGGAGGTGGCAGGGAAAAGTTCGCGCGTGGGAAGGAACAACAATGAGAATTTGATGATTTGAAGCATCACTTGTTCTCATCTCCAATACTCTTCTTACCCAATCTACAACAACCATTCGATATTGAGACTGATGCATCTGACTATGCTGTAGGCACAATTCTCACTCAACACGGTCATCCGGTAGCATACCATAGTGAGACACTCTCAGATATTGTCCGGAAATACCCCACCTATGACAAGGAAATATATTCCATTGTACAAGCCTGTCATCAATGGAAACATTACATTATATGAAAGGAGACAATCATCCACATTGATCACAAGCCTCTGCAGTTCATACAAACACAAGGGAAGTTGCAAAACGACCACCATCAGAAGTGGTCCACCTACCTGCATCAGTTCCATCTCAACATCAAGTATAATACTAGGGAGCACAAATCTTGTCACTGACTGCCTTAGTTGACCTCCCGTGGCTGCACTTACCCTCGTGCTCCATTCATGTGGGCATGGCATATGAGTGGCCCCAACTTTATCAGCAATATCCAGACTTCGCCAACAACTATCAGCTCGTGGGTACAAGCGCAAATGTTGCCGATTTTCACATTCAGGATAGACTGTCATGACATCTGGACCATCTCCGTGTTCTTGCAAGTGAGCATGAAAATATAATTAGGGAGGCTCACTACAGTCATATGATGGGACATTTTGGCATGGAGAAAACTATGGCTGTTCTACAGAAACATTTTTATTGGCTAAAATTCGACAGGACGTCAACAAGTATATAAGATCTTTCACTTCCTGTGCCATTTCCAAGACAACCATCTAGAAGTAAGGCTTATACACCCCTATTCCTACTCCCGAGAGGCCTTGGGAATCCACGATGGATTACATGTTTGGCCTTCTATCCACCAAGCAAGGAAATGATTGTGTATTTGTGGTAGTTGATCAGTTTTCGAAGATGGCTATTCTCACAGCATGCAAGAAGAGCATCATAGCGACATATACTGCCAAGCTCTTCTTCGAACGAGTGTGGGTCCATTTTGGGATACCACAGACCATCATTTCCGATCGGGACAACATGTTCCTCAACACATTTTGGTCGAGTATCTGGTCACTGTTGGACACCAAGCTCACTAAATCCTCTGCCTTCCACCCTCAAATTGATGGCCAAACAAAGGTCATGAATCAGATGATTGTGCACATCCTGCGCATGGCTCTTCCCTATGTTCAACATATCTACAACATGGCTCTTCATAGCTCCACCGACCATAGCCCCTTTCAGGTGGGGCTGGGATTCCAACCCTTGGGTCCCTTTGATGTTGCACTACCTCTTGCAACAACACATACAAATTATTCCCATGTTCAGTTTGAGGTCGACAAAGCCACTAGATTCATTGAGTGAATTTAGCACATCTGCCAACAGGTCCATGAGATTTTTCATAAAGCCAATGCTAAGTACAAGCAGCGCCATGATCAACAACGGGTACCGCACAAGTTTCAGGTGGGAGACAAGGTTTGGTTACATTTGCAGAAAGAGCACCTTACAAGGCCCCATCGGAAGCTCCGCCCACTTTGCTATGGGTCTTACACTATCACCAAGGCTATGGGTAGCAATTATTTTGAGCTCAACACTCCACCCTTCCTTGGCTTGCACCCAATGTTCAATGTGGACCTCCTTCGGCCGTATTTTCCACCATTATTGGACACCTAATAGATTGTAGAACAGTTGACACCAACAGATCTCAACCTTGATTGCATGGAACATGCATCCACTGATAAGATAGTGGACACATAGGTCAAGGGCACTCGCCAACAGAGGATACAACTTTGTCGAGTTGTCAAGGCAGGGAAACTCCTACATCAAGGCAAGTGGCTCACCCGGGGCCAAATTCAGCAGAAGTTTCCTCACCTGATGGGGGAACTTGTTTATATTATGGTAGCTGCGGGAGGTATTTACCTCCACGTTTAAAATTGATGAGAATAGAAGACTCCGGGAAGCAAGAGAAACCCTAATGAGTTGGCTAATAAACCTAGAAGACTTGTCGGCTCAAGAAGATAATATGTATTAGGTTATTAGCCTCCAAGAGAAGAAGTCAACCAAAAGAATTAATATATACTGAACAGACAATACCTAGAAGGAGAAGTCGGCCCCAGTAAGTCTGGCAGATTACTATAAATATAGGGCACTGATTCTCATTTGTCACAGTCTCATAATTGCAGAGCAACAACTGGTGCGCACTGTAGTTCCCAGTTTGGTGCGCATGTGTGGAGGAGAGCTGCAGCTGCAGCTGCTGCAACAACCAGTTTTTGGTTTTGGCTTGGACTATCTCTTGGCTAGGGTTTGGAACATCTAATCAGCCTTTGTTGATGTGCTATCCTTGGGGAAAGGTGCACTACCCTTTGTTTGGCTATCTAGCCTAGGGTTTGCTTCCGGAATGATTCTCTGTCAAGGTTAAGGTGCTCGGAGGGTGGCTTCGACCTATGGTTGAGTGACAAGGGTATTGTCAATGGTAAAATGAGAACACATATTTCATATTCTAACAGATTATGGGCCCACACCTCCTTCATTCATTCTAAACGCTGGAAGGAAACATAGCCACTAGGATATTAAGCTCGCTGAGGAACTGCCGCTAGGGTTACTAGAAGAAGCAACTTCCAAGACACTGCCATTAGGGTTACTAGTAGGAGCAGTTGCAAAAAACCTAATCCTCTTGTTGAGGCACCTTAAGTGAATGAATTGACCTAATCTCCGGATAGATCAGCGCACTCTATCCTAGTGCATCTCCTGATACTCTCAGCAAGCCAAGACATGAAGTTTGAGTTTGTGGTCAAATCTAGGGTTTGACCAAGTCAAAGCAACCATGACTTATTCTATGAATTCAGAGAACAATTTAGATGGAGCCTCTAACTTCAGAGTGTGGAATACAAGGATTGATCTCATCCTTGCCAAGAATAAAGTGTTGGATATCGTGAAGCCAAAGTTTGAAGAAGGAAAAGAGAAGGAACCGCAAAACGTTGCAGCTATGGAGAAGTTCAAAGACAGTGATATCAATGCTATGAGTATCATAGTGGAATCTATAAAAGACCACTTGATACCCTACATCTCCCATATTGACTCATCGAAGAAGACGTACGATGCCCTAACAAATCTCTTCTCGGTCAGAAACATTGGACAAGTAATGAGTCTTTAGAATGAGCTCTGTGACATGAAGATGAATGATGATGACAATATAACATCATACTTTGTGAGAATCTCTCAGTTAAGAGATCAACTACAAGCTATTGAAGAGATCATCTCAGAGAAGGAGTTGGTAAACATAGTACTCAATGGTCTTCCCAAGACGTGGGATGCATTTGCCGCAAGCATGAACACAAGAAAGGAGTATCCAACATTTGAAGAACTTTGGACTTGCTGCGCTCAAGAAGAATCAAGGATCAGTGCAAAAGAGAAACCCCAAATGAAGTACGATGATCAAGCCTTCACAACAAGATTCAAGAACTTCAGGAACAAAAGGAAGTTTGGTTCAAGGAGGAAGCCAAATCAAGAGAAAGACATTTCAAAAGTACAATGCTTCAATTGTCGAAAGTATGGCCACTACAAGAATCATTGTCCCGAGCTAAACAAAAGGAAGGAGAAACATGAAGCATCAATTTCCCGAAGAAAAGGGACCTACAAAGAAGACTAAGCAGGATGGAAGAGACTTCTTCTTCTAAAGGTAACAAAAGTCTTCTTATTTCTTGTACATATCTTTTTTACATCGTCTCTGTACATATCTTGTATATCTATCTCTTGGAAGATAATGTGTTCCAAGAAGAACTATACCTATGGAAGAACAACAAGATACGAATGGATATCATTAGATAAATGCACATGAAAAGATGAAATACAAATCATGTGGAAGCTACTGCAATATAAGATGAATCAATCATGAAGAGACTTAGGAGAAGCAAAGACAGAAAGAATTCAACAATCAAGAGGAAATTGGAAAAAGACTTATGACATTTTGTAGAAGACAACAAGACGAAAGTGTGGATTCTATTAGACAAAGGGAGCCGATTATATACACTCATACATGAAGCAAGGATTAGGAGGGAGCTAATTCTGTGATCCATAGAAGATGATGAAGTATATATCCATGATAGCAGCCATGAAAGACAATACGTATCCAGTTCAACCTCAGAAGAAGCCTTCTTCGAAGAGAAGCCTTAAAGTATCCTTGGTTTTCCATCCAGATCCGTGATCCTATGATGAAAGGAAGAAGTGGAATCTCTAGGGCATGGAATCTATAAGAAACTCCATGGACCCAAGAACTAAAGAAACACATGAAGATTCCAAGAAAGAAAGAGAAGCTAGAACAACCAGTCATTGTATCAAGAATCACAAGATTGTTAGCCTGATATAAACTCAACAAAATCAATCAAGCAGAGGAACTGAAAGTCGTGATGAAGAACAATGTATGGAAGACTTATGAATGAAAGCATTATGAGATCTAGAACTAGAGGTTTTCCCATATGGAGGGAGAAGACTATGATTATTACTTGTTCCAGTAAACCAGACTTATTTCTACATGAGTCATTATATCATCCGCAACATCCATAAGTTGGAGTTCTACATTAGATGAATGCAAAGAATGTTCGCTAGAGAAATTGAATAAAGAGCATATGAAGAGCAATCTCAAGACTTTGAGGCATACCAGAAAGAGACCCTTGTATGCAGATAGAAGAAGATAACTCGGTGGAGAACCTCCAGTGCACAACAGAAGCGTGGTGAAGATTTCCTATAACATCAAGATGATTACTTAGTAGATCAAATCTCATGATGACAGAAGAAGTGCCACATGGATATGTTCCAGTTTTCCAACTATGATATACTCTATTTTTCAGAGCTACATAAAGCCTTCACAGTGTTCCAGACCAAAGTACATTTGAAATCAAGCATTACATTATCCATGATGAATTCCAGAAAGGAGAAAGTAGTTCTCCAATACATATCTCCACAGATGAGCAGATAAGCATACATTTTGGTAATGCTTCTATCCAAGATGAAAGAGTTTGCGTACTCAAGTTAAAGCTCGTGGAAACGACTTCCTTATTGAAAAAGGAAGAGATGACTCCCAGGTTGGGAGGGAGCACTGAAAATATTATTGAAGACATTCATTTTCAAGATTGAAAAATAGTCCATCTTGGACATATGCTTTCCTGTTCGGAAAGTGGATTGAGATTTATGACGGACAACGATATCCCATTGTGGTTAACATGGGAAATGGTCCAGATTGCTGATGTATCATAGACAATGACTTCCCATTGTGGTTAACATGGGGAGTGGTCTAGGGAAGTCTCTCTTCTTGAGGGTTACTCAAGAAGAGTGGCCTACCTCACCGAAAAACGATTTCTCATTGTGGTTAATATGAGGAATGGTCTGTTTTGGAGGTTGATACAGGACAGTCTTTTCCTCTTGTGGTTAACAGAGGAAATGGTCCAGATAGTCATTCCTTAGGGTTTATACATTCTCTCTAGGGTGCACTTTTATTAGTGTAGGAAGAATGGCCCAGGGTAGGGAATGGTCCAGGCTCAACAATCAGGGATATGCATTCCTTAGGGTTTATACATTCTCTCCAGGGTGCAATTTGATTAGTGTAGGAGGAATGGCCCAGGGTGGGGAATGGTATATACTCAACATTACTTAGGGTTATACATTCTCTCCAAGGTGCACTTTGATTAGTGTAGGAAGAATGGCCTAGGGTGGAGAATGTTCCAAGTTCAGAAGACATGACAATTATTCTTCCTTGCTTGAGAAGAATAGTCCAGATATCTCATTGTTCTACTCCGAGGGAAGATATTCTTTCAGAGCTCACAGATGTGAGTGAAAGATTGGCCTAGATGATCCAATTTATATCATAACATTGTTTATGTGCAGGTTGCTATCAGATGTTTGTTATGAAGACTGTATGACAGTAGATGTAGACTACTGTGGTGGATATGTTCCACTGTTCATGACTATACGTTGTTGATCAAGTACTTGTGTGTTACTTGGTGTGGTAGTGTACCACTGGATTGTAGTTATGTAATACTATGGATAAACACAGTTGTGTTCTATTTTTGTTCTGATTGCCTTAAATACTATCAATAGTTTATTGGAGATAATCATCAGCCACATGAATGATGAACAAAGATTTTTCAGACGGAAAATGGTTCAGAGCATTTACTCTTCTAGATTAGAAGAATGGATTTTGTATCACTCTGTGGAGTGAGCATCATGTCTGATTACTCAGATAGAGTATGGTTTCGAGATATGATGCAACTAATGACGCTGATGATGATGATGGTGCTCATGATATAGTCCATATAACTATGTTGATGCTACTGGGTGAATGGTATGTTTTGTGCTCAAGACCATTACCTGTAATACCTCCCTAGCTAGGAGGGAGTGTTTTTATTGTGGTAGCTGTGGGAGGTATTTACCTCCACGTGTAAACCTGACGAGAATAGAAGACTCCGGGAAGCAAGATAAACCCTAATGAGTTGGCTAATAACCCTAGAAGACTTGTCGGCTCAATAAGATAATATGTATTAGATTATTAGCCTCCAAGAGAAGAAGTTGGCTAGAAGTATTAATATATACTAAACAAACAGTACCCAGAAGGAGAAGTCGGCCCCAGTAAGTCTGCTAGATTACTATAAATACAGGGTGCCAGTTCTCATTTGTCACAGTCTCAGAATTGCAGAGCAACAACTAGTGCGCACTACAGTTCCCAGTTTGGTGCGCACATGTGGAGGAGAGATGGAGCTACAGCTGCTGCAGCAACCAGTTTTTGGTTTTGGCTTGGACTATCTCTTGTCTAGGGTTTGGAACATATGATCAGCCTTTGTTGATTTGCTATCCTTGGGGAAAGGTGCGCTATTCTTTGTTTGGCTATCTAGCCTAGGGTTTTCTTCCAGAATGATTCTCTATCAAGGTTAAGGTGCTCGGAGGGTGGCTTCGGCCTATGGTTGGGTGAAAAGGGTATTGTCAATGGTAAAATGAGCACACATATTTCATATTATAACATAACTCACCGTAATGGAGACCATTTATTCCTAAGGGGGGAGGACTGATCTAGGTGGATATTGGTGGCCACCCACCTATTCCAACTGGCTCCTCTTGACAATTTTTAGTTCAACACATTCTTCCGTGCTTCTTTGTAATTGTGGGTTCTACACTTATGGGGATGTCTGAAGCCCTACACATATTCCAGGTGGAGACTGGTGGCTTCCCACCTAATCCAACTGGATTATTTTGGAAGTTTTCATGTTAGCACATCTCTTTGTACTTCCAGGGCCGTTTTGGGGCTCTAAACAACATTTTTTTTGGCTTTCCACAATCAAACTATAGACAAAGTCAGAGTTTTATGGCATAATGTGTAGTTCTATAGAATACCTTTCTAACGGGTTATCACGCGCCTAAAACAGAGGTCGTATGAAAAAGTTATGACCCCGAGAAGTTGAGGTACCAACTTACCCATCGAGGCCCACATAACTTTTGGTGTTTCATTTGCTAGGGTTAGGTTTTTGGATGTCTAGGGTTTTGGAATTCATGAGTAATGTTAAAAGGGCCTTTGGAGCCTCATTGTAATCATTCTTCTTAGATGGATGCACGTAGAAGCCACATCTCTTCTCAGAGATAACTACCACCATTCGAGCAAGTTGTTTTTCAGTTATGCAATTTTACAGTTTCAACCTATTTTATTTATTCAATAGAATTATTGTTCACTGGATATATGATGTTGATCTCTGTATCTCTGTGTTATTGTATTCAGTTTGTTATTCATTTCGTTTCGCTCATAAATCCGGATCAAGTGATAAGCTTACACAACCCATGTCCTTTGACTGCTTGTAGTGGCTTGATCTCAAAGCCATACTCCTGGATTTTGGCAAGCCAATTTGACCATTTTCCTTCTCTTAATTGTTGATTGAGAAGCATTTTTACTGTAGAAGAGGGAACATATGCTATGAAATGAGAAGATAAAATGTAAGTTCTGAAATAAGCTAATACTTTTACTAAGGAAAGTACTTTCTTTTCTATATTTGAATACCTCAGTTAATAATCATGCATGGTTTTACTCATGAAGCTTATCGAGAGTTCTTCTCCTTTATTATTTCTTTGCATTAAAATTGAAGAGACCATTTCTTTTGAGGCAAAAGAATATGTAATAAAATCTTTGTTGAAATTCAGACTTATCAATACTGGGGTAGTTGTAATTGCATGTTTGGTATTGTTGTTGTTCTCCGTATCTCTGTGTTATTGTATTCTGTCTGTTATTCATTTCGTTTCGCTCATAAATCCGGATCAAGTGATAATCTTACACAACCCATGTCCTTTGACTGCTTGCAGTAGCTTGATCTCAATGCCATACTCCTGGATTTTGGCAAGCCAATTTGATCATTTCCCTTCTCTTAATTGTTGATTGAGAAGCATTTTTACTGGATAAGAGGGAACATATGCTATTAAATGAGAAGATAAAATGTAAGTTCTGAAATAAGCTACTACTTTTACTAAGGAAAGTGATTTCTTTTCTATATTTGAATACCTCAGTTCATACTCATGCATGGTTTTACTCATTTAGCTTATCGAGAGTTCTTCTCCTTTATTATTTCTTTGCATTAAAATTGAAGAGACCGTTTCTTTTGAGGCAAAAGAATATGTAATAAAATCTTTCTTGAAATTCAGGCTTATCAATATTGGGGCAGTTGTAATTGCATGCTTGATATTATTGAAAGCTCGTCGAATATATTCAGTCCATTCAAATCTTTGATCCTTTTTTAGCAACAAATTTATTGGTTTGACAATTGTTGCATAATCTGGAACAAATCTTCTCACAAAAATTATTTTTCCAAAGAATGACTGAACTCCCTTTTTTGATGTTGGTGGATTTAATTCATTAATAGCCTTCACTCTTTTAGGATCAATATAAATTTCTTTCTTGTTGACTATGTGTCCCAATAATTTTCCATTAGAGATTGCAAATAAACACTTCTTGGGATTTAGAGAGATCCCAAATAATTTACATCTTTCAAATACCTCTTTTAAATGGCCAATATGCTTTTCTCTTATCTTAGAGCATACATTGAGATCATCTTGGTAATCAACCATGAATTTACCAATTAGATCTTTGAAGGCATGATCCATGGCCCTCTGAAAAGTTGCTCCATCGTTTTTCAAGCCAAATGGCATACGTACATATGCATATATCTCCCATGGTTTGATGAAAGCATTTTCAACCTGTCTTCTCCTGCAACAAGAAACTAATTATATCTTGAGAATCCATCTAACATGGACATGAGAGCTGAGCCAATAATTTGTTGGAGTAACATTTCCATGTTTGGAAAAGGACAATTGTATTTTATACTTGCTTTGTTTAAATCTCGAAAATCAACACATAAACGAATTTCACCACTTTTCTTCCTTACAATCACTGGATTATAAAGCCATTCATAATGTCTGATTGGAAAAATTATTCCGTCTTTTCTCAACTTCTCAAGTTCTATTTTCACCAAGGAATTTAGCTTAGGGTTTATTATTCTAAGCTTTTGTTTGAATGTCTTAGTCCCTTCTTTTAGAGGTATGATATGCTGGAATATTGATTTATCATAAGCTTTGAGATCATCATAACTCCATGCAAAAACATCAAAATATTCTTAAAAAAAACAATATATTGATCAACTTATTTTGGTGTGCAATCAGTCCCAAGATTCACATATTTTGGAGAGCTTTCAGTTCTGATGTTTAACATTTGTGTTTCTTGTATCGTTCGTATAGATTCTTCTTCTTTCAAATCTTTGGTCTTATAATCTCCCGTGAATAAAGATTCAGATTCATATTTGACACAACTTTTTGAAATCAATGTAGTGCTTTTTTTAGCTTCACCTACATTGGCAAGAAAATCATTCAATCGTTCATCATTCTCAAATACTTGAATATATTCCTGGTTGTCAAGGACCAAGGGCCTAGAGATTCTTTTCACTTGAAAAGTATTCTTATTTTGAGAATCATCTGGATTAAATAAGGATGCAACAAGTTCCATAGAGTCTACTTTTTGATTCCTTTCTTTAGGGATGAAAGATAAATTAAATGAACCAAATGAATCCATTAGTTCATTTACTCTTTTTGCATATAATTTCAATCTTTCTTTTTTGATCTTATATTTTTGAGTGATATGATTTATAACTAGTTTAGAGTCACCCGTTATAATCAAATGTTCAATTTTCATTTCCAATGCCAAAATCATCCCTTGGATCAATGCCTCATATTCTTCATTATTCGTGCAAGGAAATTACAATCTTATAACATGCGGGTGTATACTTGAATCATGATGTTTAGATACAATTCCAACACCGCTCCCTGAACTGGAACATGCACCATCAAAAGACATTCTTCAAATCCTTTAAAATAATTCTCTTCTTCATTTCTTAAGGCATCTTGTTGTTCTTGGTCTGTCACGACATAATTCCCTATACCGACATTGACATATCCTTGCATCAATTCATTATCCTTTTTCTTAAAAGAGAATGGTTTTCTTTGTTCCCGTCAAACCTTCAACATTGTTCCATATTTATTGGGCAACATCATGCAAATTCCATCATTCATAATGTACCCGCCAATCATTAGAGACCGATCTCTTCCAAGGACCACTCCATAAGATGGAGGCATATCAACAACCATAATTGTGAATACAATTGTGATATGTGGGACAACAACGATCCAAACATACAAATATTTGATTTCTCCGTATGCTGGGAATTTTCTTGAATCAGCGGCATAAATACTTTTCTCGGTTTCATAGTACTTGGTATATCCCATCCCAAGTGCTTTAATGAGTGAAATGGCGTGAAATTGTTTGTAGCTCCTGTATCAACCATGCAATTATGAAGGACAACATCATGATTCTCTATCATGATATAGAAAGGTGGGACTTTACCTTTTGGTCTGCCTGTTGAGTTATTTTGTTGTTGCCTTGAAATTGATGCAACAACTTCCATTCTATGAATGGGCTCATCTAAAATTGTAAGGATATCTTGCCTTTGCTAGGGAATTTTCACAGCTTCCATAAATGGAAAAGTAATCCTTAATTTTGAGATATCATATATTACATTATATGTCATCTGTGAAGAATTTCTCGTTGAATTTACAACTGGTTACTGCTTATTAGGCTCTGTCCCACTTGGCCTCATTTTTTCTTTTTCTTTATCTACATTTTAATTTTCTTTTCCTTTTTCCAAATTATTTTTGAGTTTATTTGCTTGTGCTCTTGTCTACCAAACATTATCTTTCGAGATGTCGTTTTCTTCATTTTTCTCAAATATATGTTGAGATTTGGGTACCTTGGAAAGTGGTCCCCTTGAGTTATTGAGTGTCTAACTCAAAGGGGGAAATATTTGACCCTCACCACTTTACTTTATGTTATAAAGTCACTTTGACTTTATAACATCATTAATGACAAAGTGCTTTAAGTTATAAAGTCACTTTGATTTTATAATGTCATTAATGAAGGAAAAGTGACTTCGGAGACTTAAGTCATTTTTTAGATTTAATCTCAACCATTGATTGGAGGTTTGGATGAAGATCTAATCTTGGCCATTGGTTTTATAGGTTGGCCTAAGGATGAGGCTAAAGGAGGAAAAAGGGGAAAATGGGCATTCATTCTTTCAGTTGGATTCTAGAGTGAAGGAGGAGAGGAGAAGGGGGCACACCAAAGAGAGGGGTGCACCATTGTTGAGGAGAAGGAAATATTGAGAGGGTGCACCATCCATTGAGGGCACACTAATTCATGAGGGATTCTCTAGCTCTGTGAGAGAGCATTCATGGAGTAGGGATGTAAGTGTCTTGGAGGAGAGGCACATTTTGTGTGAGGGGCGCAAGTGTTGAAGCTTGAGGCAAGGAGGGCACACCAAGAGTGAAGGGGTGCACATGTTCAAGGGTTTTAAAAAAGGACACAAGGCATATCCAAGAGGGGGTGCATCAAGCAAGGCAAGGTAGAAAGCAAGCAAGGTGGGCACAAAGGCCAAGGAAAGGGGCGCACCAAGGAAAAGGGGTGCAAATACAAGGAACTCCAAAGCTAGCTTGCGAAGAGCTTGCCATTGTATCATGTTCCTTTGTACATTTACTTCTTGTAGTATTTTCTTTGAGATCTCCATAATACATCTAATATCTTACTGGTTTTCCCCATAGGGGTTTTTCCAGGGTCATGTTGACAAAAAAACACTCGTGTTCATTTGTCATGGTTTGCTTATTTACTTATCTGTTGTAGGTGTTAAAAATCCTAGAGGGTATTTACTGATTTTGTGGAGTTTTATGTGTGCTAATTTGGACAAAAAAAACTTCTAATTAAATCCTTAAAACAACATCTACAAAGGGGTAACAAATCACTTCCTAAGGGGCAGATTCAGTGGGCATAAATATCAGACTTGTTGGCTATAATAAATAGCAAGAAAAGTAGTCCTAAAACCCTTGAAATTAGTGCCTAACAAGAGGTCACAAGACATGCATGTTGGGTAGCCTATAGGAACCTCAAAATTCTTCATGGTATCAGAGCTTAAGGGCACATGAGTTGGTTGATATAGTGGCAAACAATTGACATATTTTTCACTTATTTTGGAGCTTCATTTTCCCACTTGAGTTTTGTGTGTTGGAGGCATTTTGTTACTTCACCTCACAATAGTTAGCATCAGATTTGCTTGGTCAATTTAGCATCAGTTTTTAGCATCGGATGGAAGCCATGTTGGTGGCAGGTTTGAGGGTGGAGGATAGACTAACGGGGGCTATTAATTGGTCTCCGTGGAAGGCTGGGATAGTATTGATTCCGGAAGAGGAAGAGCTAGGGGACATTGTGGAGAATCCTGTAGTACCTCCTACAGATGAAGTGCTCATAGCTTAGTTCTGGAAGGGGAACATTAGGGCCAAGAGGAATATCATTGATGCAGTAAAGGACCATGTCATGCCTCATGTTTATGGGAAAGAGTTGGCATTTCAGATGTATCAATCATTATGTGGTCTTTACCAGAGTCCTAACCAAAACCAGAAGATGGTTCTCCAGGAGAAGTTAAGGGGCACCAAGATGATGAAGACAAATTCAATTACCTCATTCCTCACAAAATTTTATCAAATTCGTGATGAGTTGGAAACAATTGGAGAGATAGTAGATCCATTGGAGTTGGTGAGGACAACCTTAAATGGTTTTTCCAAACCTTGGGAGATTTTTATAGGAGGCATCATGGTGAGAGAGCATATTCCCAGTTGGGAGAGGCTTTGGGATGCCTTTGTGCAAGAGGAGCTTAGAGTTGGATCCAGATATTATAGTCAGCAGTAGGGTGGGGATGGTGATATTTCTCTTTTGGCAAAGGGAAAGAAGAAGACCAAGCAGGGACCTAAGGGTGGGGCCAAGAAACAACAATAGAGAGGAGGTGAGCAACATAAGGATATGAGAAAAGTGAAATGATTTGCTTGTAACCAGTTGGGGCACTATGATGGAAAATGTCCCAACATGAAGAAGAAGAAGCAGGGTGGTACTGCAGCGAAAATAGAGGAGGATGAGTTTGCCTCTCAGTTTGAGAGGGAGTGTTCCTTGATAGTTTGTTATTCGACAGTTGAGTCACCATCCAACGTCTGGTACATTGACAGTGGAGCATCGAGTCACATTTTAGGTGTGAGAGAGCACTTCACTGATCTCAAAGATACAGAGATCAAGTTGGAGATAGTGCTTGGAGATGACACCATAGTCAGAGTAGTTGGGCATGGCACAATTTCCTTTCAGATGGAGTTGATGTCACCCTTGGTGTTCAAGGATGTATTGTATGTCTCGAGGTTGAATAATAATCTCATTTCAGTTTCCTCCATTCAAGATAGAGGGTTTAAGGTGTCCTTCAGAGGGAAAAGGCCCCGATTCATTCTAAGGGGTCCAATATCACTTCTGGTAGAGTGTTTGGGACACGAGAGGGGAACTTGTATAGCTTTCTTTTTCAACGTTTGCATGCTTTGGCGAGTAGCAAAAACAATAATCAGTTGTGTGAGCTATGGTGTCAGAGGATGTCTCATTTGCATCATGGAGCTCTAATATTGTTGAGAGATATTGTGATAGGTTTGCCACAGTTCAACATTGAGCATCAATAGGTGTGAAAAGGGTGTGATCTTGGGAAGTACACCAAGATTGTATTTCCCAGCAATGACAGTAGATCAACTGGGGTACTAGACTTGATACACAAATATGCGTGTGGTCCCATGCTATGAGTTTCCTTGGATGGTCATGATTATTATGTTACTTTAATTGATGACCACTCTGGGAAGACCTGGATCTATTTCCTGGAGATCAAGAGTGAGGTATTCAAGAGGTTCCAAGAGTTCAAAGCTCTTGTGGAGAACCATATAGGAAATAAGATCAAGGTTTCGAAGTCAGACAATGGAGGTGAGTATACCTCCACAAAGTTTACATATTTTTGTACCCAACAGAGTATTAGAAGGCAGTTGACCATTCCTTACAACATGCAACAGAATGGGGTTGCAGAGAGGAAGCACAAGGCTACATTTGGTGCAGTGATATCGATGATGCATGATCATGTACTTCCATTCTACTTATGGGTAGAGGCTTATAGTACTGCAGTATATTTGTATAACATGAGTCCCCATAGAGCTTTGGGGAGGAAGAATCTTTAGGAGGAATTCACTAGGAGTAGGCTTGATGTTGAGCACATACGCATATTTGGGTGATTGACGTTCTCTCATGTCCTCTTAGAGAAGAGGACAAATATAGATTCCATAACAAAGAAGGGATTCCAGTTGGATACTTAGAGGTCTCTAAGGCTTACCAGATATACCTTTCATCATAGAGGAGACTAGTGGTGAGGAGAGATGTCAAATTCGAGGAGGATAGAGCTTTAGGGAGATCTATTGAGTTGAGAGATACAGTTGAGGAGGTCCCACATATGCAGAGTGATGCATTGAAAGGGAAACAACCTCATGTGTGAAGTACACCTAGTTCAAGGGTGACAGGTCCACCCGGGATAACTTTAGGTGCACAATTGTTGAGTATATAGATAGTTGGTGAGGGTGCTTTAGGGCCACATAATACTTTGCATATATTTGTGCATGAGACTTAGGGGCATGATGAGACTACTCCATGAGAGGTTACTTCAGGGAAAAATAAACCGAGATGGTTTAAGGAGACCCTGAAGGAATCCAAGGAGTATTTTGGAGAGCCTCAGAGGTTTCCGAGAGAGAGCAAAGCACCATTGAGGTTTGGGTCCCACTTGGATATGGTGACAAGCATATCATATTTTGAGCCCACTTCCGACGAGTAGGTTGGATACATTCTCCCCGAGTCCTGCCAAGGGGAAAGGATGTTGACTTCAGGGACAAGTTGGGAGTGGTGAGTAACACTTTCCTCGGTAAGAGGGAGTGTTGATATTTGGGTACCTTGGAAAGTGCCCCCCTTGAGTTATTGAGTGTCTAACTCAAAGGGGAAAATATTTGACCCTCGCCACTTTACTTTATGTTATAAAGTCACTTTGAATTTATAACATCATTAATGACAAAGTAATTTAAGTTATAAAGTCACTTTGATTTTATAATATCATTAATTAAGGAAAAGTGACTGAGGAGACTTACATCATTTTTGAGATTTAATCTCAACCATTGATTGGAGGTTTGGCCTAAGATCTAATCTTGGCCATTGGTTTTCTAGGTTAGCCTAAGCATGAGGCTAAAGGAGGAAAAAGGGGCATATGGGCATTCATTCTTTCACTTGGAGTTTAGAGTGAAGGAGGAGAGGAGAAGGGGGCACACCAAAGAGAGGGGCACACCATTGTTGAGGAGAAGGCAAGCTTGAGAGGGCACATCATCCATTGAGGGCACACTAATTCATGAGGGATGATATAGCTTTGTGAGAGGGCATTCATGGAGTAGAGGCACAAGTGGCTTGGAGGAAGCACATTTTGTGTGAGGGGCGCAAGTGTTGAAGCTTGAGGCAAGGAGGGTGCACCAAGAGTGAAGGGGCACACTGTTGAGGAAAAGATATGAAATGATCTTACTCAAGCATTTTCAGATTCTGCTTGGCTAAAGCAAAATAGATAGGAATGTCACCCTATGTTTATAGACATAAAAAATAATATCCTAACTCACAAGTATTGATTACAAGTGCTTAGGAAAGTTTCTTTTATAAATAAAAGCTTGCTGAAAATTCATTATTTATATGATTTTCTGAATATAATACTTGCTGAAATAAATGTAGAGACAGAAGCAAAGACACCAAGATGATAATCAGAACATATGAGACATAAAGAAATCCTTTATTTCATTCCAATTCACCAAATAGTCATTCTCTTTACAAAATTTCGTGAAGAAATTTCGGACCAAAGTCAAACTTAGACATCCCCGATGGAACATACAAAAGGACCTCTGATAGAAAATCAAAACTGAACTCTAAAAGCTGGATCAACTTGCTACAGATTGTTGCCCACTCGACTCTGCACAATAGCCTTTGTCAGTCATGAAAACTAATTCACAAACAGACAAGTCTACACAAACTATCAAAGATAGATCAACACCTCTGAAAAACAACTATCTGAATGATGTAATTCAGCCCTGAATCTTGTTGTCTACAATGAGACCCTGCTATCATAAAAAAGAATTAGGCTTGTGATAAATTAAGGAATGAATGAAAACTGAACTATCTCAACATAAACTCAAAGAGCAAACCTTAGTATGCTTCTCCTTCTATCCCCCTTTGTTCCTCCCTTTCCTTTTTCCTTTAATAAAATTAGAATTGGTTGAAGTAGTTGAACTACCTCATTAGTTAAGTTAACTAAAAACTCAACCAACTTTTTAGTTAAGGGGGAAAAGCAATAAATCATAATAAGGGTTTTAAATAAATAATAACTAGTAGGTGGGACCCATTGTGACTCCCTTTAACTCTTAACAATCATAACATAACTAGTTAATTAAGCAAAAAACCCCTCCTTGTGACTCCTATCATCACATTCACATTTGACAATTTATCTCATTGATATTTGAAATTATTTTCAAAAAATATATTACTCATATATCCAAAGAAAACATGATATCCAAAACTTCTGAAGTCAACTGTCATCAACAATAAATAAAATAAAACTCAAAAACCATATTTTCCACTCTCAGATGCAATCTTTCCTTGATTGCTACTTTCACCCTTTGATTTCTCTGAATTTTCCTTTGGCTACGCAGAGCCTTTAGGCCTAATCTTACTGATCACATGAGAACAATTGTCCCTCAAATGCATCTAGGAAGACACTGATTTATCAGAGCCATTGGAGGGTGAGGAAGGGACAACAATGGATTTTCCTTTGTCAAGGGCATGGTGGACCTCGGTTTTCAACCTTTTGCTAGCATGAGCGGACTAAAATGGAGAGTGGACAAGTGCAAATTAGACAATCTGGTTAATAGGTGGGGGAGCAGGTAAGGACAAATTGGGCCAACCACGATGTTGGGAGACTGCTGGGTGGAAAATCTCTTGCCATCCGTCATTTTTAGGAACCTCGGGTTGCAATGAGACATGAGGGGGAACATGAATACCAGGGGCTTGTGGAGCTTGGAAGGGAGGCCTTTCATGCCTAGGTTGGACCACTCCTTGCCCAATCCAATTGAAAAATCCGGCCTGAAACAACTGGCCTAACTCTTGTGAGTCAGCGTCAAAGTGTATGGAGAATATTGGCCTTCTTGGGCCTCTGTTCCAATTATCTCTTCCTTGGTTGCCTCTGCCATGGCTACCTTGACTAAAGAATATCATTTCTGCATGCATGATTGATTAGCAAATAGTTCCTTTACAACCATACATGATAACTCCTTAAAAATATGAAATAGACTTTGGCTCAACAACATATTAGACTCATGCAATCCAATCCATATAAATTGTTTAACTATTTTCAATGAGTAGGGGGTGAACAAAAGGTCCTGGGATATGCGAGGGGTTTGTATTGAGCGAAACATGATATAATGAGGGGGAAAAAAAACATGGTTACTGCTCAAAGATAACAAACAATCAACTATAATGCAAACCAAAGAAAATATCACTATGATCCAAGCAAGAAAGTATGACTTCAAACTACTTCAATACATAATTCTTCTTGACTGTAATTAAATTTTAGAAAAAGGAGTGAAAAATGAATGTGAGAAGGCGATGGGGTTGTAATTAGCGAGAAGCGAAATAATGGTAGGGAAAGAGAGCGGATACTATTCATAAAATTAATTAAGTAATCCATAAAACCTTTCTGTAAAAGGAAATAATACCAGCCAAATAATCACTGTGATCAAATGAAAACTACTGTGTGTAATTCAATTAATTTTGTGCATCGACTTGTTCACTGTTTGTAATCCTATTTTAAACCCAGTGTCATGAAACAAGACAACATGCATTCCACAACAACATTTATAAGAGTTATGTTTCTTCTCATTGTCCATTTAATATTTTAAAACAATTCCCAAATGAATACAAAGTCACTTATTCCACTCTATTCAACGTCAACTCATCAACCACTGCCCACAAATTATTTCAATCATCAAATACATACTCAAAAGTCACTCCCGATTATGTCCTTTAATTCATTTAATAATTAAATTGTAAAGAGGTTATACTGTCACAGAACCCGTGTCTATCTCTGCTACGATGCATGATATTCATCAACACACATATCAGACAACCAAATACAACCATCCATATTTTAATTGCAAAGATCCTGACTTGCCACTTAAACACACAGACATCAATCACCATTTTAACTCATACTATGCTTGGAATACATAGACCATTCGACAAAACACAGAGTATTTCTGTGACTGTACAGGTCCAACTACTCTGAATCTAAACATCCACAATGTTGGGCTATCAATCAATATAACGAGGTAGCAATAGTAAACCTGATCTCATCTCATAAATTGATCAAATTTGCAACAAAACCATTTTGTTTAAAACCCCGTGACCATCTTTGGTGGTGCAATCAATAATATCGATAGCATATACAGTGGATGGCCATACCATAATCACCATGATTGAAATACTTCCATGGAAATTTAAAACACACAGTCACAAAAATCATTAACTCAACTTAACATGCTGTAGGAACACCACACATCACACACGAAGCATTGCTGTGAATTAACTAATTAAAACTAATGTTGGGTCAACAATTCAATAATCACAATGTAAAAGACAACGACTGTGGATTCAATCCCATTTCTTCAATCAACCAATTAACCATGCCGAGCTTATCCATTTGATTATAATAACCAATGCAGTAACTAGATACCAAAACCAACACCATTGTCAACATAATCAACGTGGGCGAGCCAATAATCAAACACTGTCGACAATAAACCACCAATTCATAACCATCAATAGTATACCCAACAGGACATACAGTTCCCTCTTATAAAAAATAGGGCTTGAGAAATCAAGGGTTTGCTCTGTGGACCAACACAGGGAGACTGGTGTCGACTCCCATCATCGGGTGAGAACCTCCGAGACCAACGGTGCATACACAGGGTATACCACCAATAACTTCACAGACAGGGTGACAATTCATGAGATAGGAGAGACGATGAACAGAGGAGAAAAAGCTTCATTTTAGTCCTATAACAACACTTATAACACACAAGATATAAACCTTTTGGTTTTCCCAATCAAACCAATAATGTTGAGATAAAATAGAGCTGGGAAATAACAGTCAACCTTAAGCAAGCCCCTTGGCATAACATCCATCTCAACCCACTGTGAAAACATCAGTAATATGAACGAGCCGATACCCAAATGAAACGATACGCAGTGACACAAGGCGTTTCAAACCCAATAAACCCCATAACAACAAAAGACTGGGTATGATGATACAAATGCATGGAGACAACCAGCCAATCTAGACCAAATGAAACCCTCCAACTAAAACCAAAAAGGATGAATGAGAGCCTTTATGGCTGCTAACACTCAGAATGACCAATAACACTGTGACTTCAAACATTATTGCAATGAAAACCACCAACGATTCGTTCCAAAAAATAATCACAAATTTACACAGTTGCCAGACTTAAGGAAAGAACAGACCCATACATCCCGAGACAATATCTATTTCATAACCAGAGCAGATTCATGGATGGTGAAAAGACATACCTGTAACCAAAAGCACCTTAAAAATGCGAGCTTGGCCGAGCGGTTCTTCCTCTGCTTGAATGTCGGAGCTTAACCACATCAAAACACAGTTGAACAATATCCAAACTAGGGTGGCGGCCAGTGGAAGGAGTAGGAGTGATGTGCAGTAAATGCACGTCGCCTCCACCCTCTAGTCATTCAATTCCTTAGTACACGCCAACCCACTAATCCATTAATTCATTCAATTGAACCATGCATCGAAACCAACATCCACTAATTTCCAAGAGCACCACCCACATCACTTATTACCATTTCCAACTATACAGTAATGCGTATCAACTATATAACTTAATAAATCGCATAGCTATTAACTTGTTAGCTAAGATTAACAACGATCATTTTAATTTCCATGCATGTAGTATAGCATAAGAGCATAGTTCGATCTCTTCCTTTTGCATTTTGTTTAGGTTTATTTTATCTCCTTTCAACCGCTCTTATGTGTTGTTGCTAACATGTCTATTGTGCAGGTGTCACAGTAATGAATCCATGGACAAATAGCAATGATAATAACAGATACCATAGGCCATCATAACATGAAATTAGAACCTAGAGCAGCAGAAACAACACATAACATTCCTTATCCATCATTCAATTGTCGCAATTAGAACCAACACATAATAGGCCTTATCCATCGCCAATAAAACCAAGATTTCATCAACCATGTAAGTAGTGTTGAACGACAACAGACACATGAAATAAGCGTCAGATCTGATCTCCCAATCTACAAGAGGGGTCCCACCTACTAGTATTATTTATCTTGTTAGCTTATAATAATAGGCTTTAGCAATACTTTGCAGTCAAAAAAAATTCGTTGCGATTTTAAACGTCAACAAACTGACAAATCCATAGGGAGATTTGTTTTCAATAGATTTAGAACTCAGAACTCATGGTTTCACAGACTAAGAACAACAGGTCAAGAAGATATAACCAGAAAGATTATGCAACAATGGGAAGTGAGTGGATTTAATCGAAAAATGACCGAGAATTCGGGAATAACTCATGAAAAGTGTTAAGTATGAAGGGTTTTACCACTGTGTGCAGAATCGTTCTACCGAGATTGGCTCTTAACTTCAAGGAGAAAATCTATGGAATTTCTCCCTTAAATTCTCAAATGGATGAAGAAAAGGAAAGCAAGAGCAGGAGATAACCCCCAATTTTTTTTTTAGATAACAGTGGAATCAGTAACAAATTCAAGGGTGCTTTCAGGGGAACCATCGTAACAACTGTGTAAGCGTGATTGTTATTGAATAACAATGCTTTGTAGGAGTGTCACTGTGACCGAACTGATCCAACTTCTTATTTTGACCAAATTAACTAAAAGATGGTAAGAAACAAAATCACGACAGAAGTAAAATTGCAAGATTAAAACAACAACAAAATAATGACAGAAACATAAAAGCAGTAAGAAAATTTTAAAACAGAAAGCCGAAGTGAAACTACTTTAAAGAAGAAAGAAAATAGTGAAAAACTGAAAGCAAAGCTAGGTTACTAGTATACAAAAAATCCAAACAACATTAGAACTTTTCACGTTGGTCCCTTGTAATGTTTCAAGCGAGAACCGTTAGTGCTGTAGGAAAACAATTGCTCCTGTAAATCCTTTAGAATGTAAGAGTTAGTATTCGGGACAAAATCAATTTTGAAAGGACCCACAAATAACACTTGGAACTCTGAGGTAATTATCAACCCCTTAACGTATATGATTAGATCTTCAAGGTAGATATAGATACTGATCAATTCATTAAGAGTTGTGTGTATAGGTATTTTAAAAGTGGTACTTGCATCAGGTAAGCCATAAAACATGCATTTATAAGTCATGGTACCCCAATTAGTGATAAGAGTGGTTTTGTGGACATCTTCCCCTTTTCCCTTGATTTTAGTGTAACCCAAAAAAATTTCCAGTAAGGGCCTCATCTGTGACCTTACAACCTGTTGCAAAATCATTTTCATATTGAGAGGAGGAAAATGTTTTCTCATAATAGCCTAACTGAAAGTGCGAAAATTAATGAAGGTTCTAATATGATCAGTATCCTTCGGAACAGGTCCCCAATCGGAAAACCATTTAGGGTACTTGACCGAAAAAATGATCCCAATCCTTAAGAAAATTTCCAACTCCCTTTGAAAGGTTGCTTTAAATGTAGAGTTAATAGGTCTTTGTTTTTGCCTAGCTGGTTTTATTCCTTCATTGATGGGGATACCATGTTTTATAAGACCAAGATCAAAACCACGAAGATCCTTGTAAGATCAAGCAAAAACATCTTGAAATTCACCAAGTAGTTTGGAAAACTTCATTTCTTCTTTATCAGAATATTGGGTACTTATTTTAACATTCTTTGAAGATTCGAGTGCCCCAATATTCAAGGAGATGGTTTCACCCACCTTCCTTCTTGACTTCTCTTCTCTTTTTTTCTCTTTATTGCCTCCATCACCTGATGAAAACAAACTCTCAAGAGGAGTCAAGCTCCTAGGAATCTTGTTATCTTCTATGGATATAATTTCCTTGGGCTTAAGAGGTTCATCTTGAATGAAAGCACAAATGCTCTCATCATTAGGGAGGGCCTGCCAATATTCTACATTGTCAGGGATATGTGGACGATATAGATATTGAAAAGACCAATCAGGCCTGTGAGGCAAAGGTTGTTGATTAGGAGAAGCTGCAAAGACAATTAACTGATCAACCATTGAATTCAACTCCCTCTTAACAAGAGTGATGTTGAAAGATAATAGGTTCAAGATAAGTGCCCAAACAGTTTGGGTATATCATTCCATCAGCTTTTTGCTAGGAGATTATATATTACGTACCAAGTTGACAACAAGCTCAGAATCTCCAAAAACTAAAAGGTGACCACAACCGAGATTATAGGCGTTTTCAATGCCTAATAATAAAGCTTTGAATTTAGTGACATTGTTTGTACAAGCAAACTCCAACCTGTAGGAAAAAGTATGAATTTTCCCTACAGGGGAAACCAAGATAATGCCAACCCCATTACCTTCATTAGAGCGTGAACCATCAAAGTGCATGTGCCACATATCATCATCTAAATGGATTTGTTCCAAAGGAAGATTATCCTCCTCAGAAAAGATGGAATACACTCCTAGGTCTTCTTTGATATAGTTTATATTAGGTTGTGGAACACTCTTTATGTAGGGTGAAATCCTTCCCTCTCTAAGGACTATAATGTTCTTACCATTCCGAGCGATGGATAAATGTTTCCTCTTGAGTGAGAGGTATCCACCTGTTAAGGCTTGCAAATATCTTCCCAAGATAATTGAGTAATTGCTTATCGACATATCGATTAACTGAACACTAAGGGTTGTCCTTATTTCAGGGTGTGCGCACAAAACTAAGGTCACATATTTAATCTCACCTATGGTCATTTGTTGTAGACTATTATAGGAGAGCATTCTTCTAGCATTTTCATTTGTACAAGACAAGGCTGACTCTTCCATAATAATCTTCGACATCACACTTGGGCCCGAACCACCATCAATGAGGAAACAATGGGAAATCTTGTCCATAATTTTTACAGAAATATAAAAAGGGGGATTTTTACAGGGTATGTAAAGTTATGTACACCTAATTTATTTACAGATGAATCCCCTTGTTTTACCTCTTCATAAATATTGGCTACAATAGAAGCTTTTCCTTCCATGAATTGTTTCAGATGCATCTGTTGTTCAGGGACGACAACCATGTCTAGAAGGGTTGCATTTTCTTTGATGTTGGCCAACTAATTCAAGATATTGTACTTGGAAAAGGGGAGAGGAGAGGTTTTTCCTTGACTGTCAGGAACCTTAGGAACCTGAACAATAGCAGGGGGTGAGGATGAGCTTGGGCTAGAAGAATTGCGAGGAGGATCAAATTTTCCCTTGGGAGCATAGGCCTTGTTCCTAGTATTGATGATCATGAAATCTTATGGCTCTACAAAATCTAGGACAACGATAGTAGTTTCTGGTCTTTTACCAAAGATATTGTCTCTGGCACTCCTCCTTACCTCAAATGTGGCTTGCTCGTGGTGTTCCTTGCAGAAGTTACAACAACTTCGAGGCAAGAAAGCTTTAGGCTAAAAATTATTTTCAATTGGGTTTCTAAAGGGGGGTGCAGAAGAGGATGGAACTCCAGGGGTGAGAGGGGAGACAATTCCCTTTCGCTCGAATGCTATCATATGATTATTCATGTCTTGTACTAGCTGTAAGAGGGCAGACATGTCTGTCTGTTTAACCGACTCTCCTTGAGGAAGACCCGTTCTTTCAAGTTGTTCTTCACACTCTGAAAAAGTATGCAGAGAGGAACCAATATTATCAATGGCTTTTTCCTCAAGCCTATGATGGTAGGGGGAAGGTAATGCATTGTAGTAATGCATGAAAGCAGCTTGGTTATGAGGTTGAATGAGTTCAGGGATTTGATTGTATAACTTAGTGAAACACAATTTGAAAGATTTGATGTTCTCACCATCCTTACAAGTGATGTTATTGTATTCCCTTAACTTCTCGGTTGGGATTTTAGATTTCCCATAAGTGGATCTGAACCAGTAGATTAACTCCTCCCAAGTAGACAAAATCTTAGGAGGAAGGTCAAAGAAATCGGCTGCAGCCTTTCCTTCCAAGGAATTGACGAATAAGCGCATGTAAGTATCATTGTAATTGGATCCTATGTTATGAAAAGCATTAGAAAATTCCACTAGGTGTTCATTTGTAGTGACAGTGTTATTTCCTGAAAACCTAGGAAGTTGTTCTTTGAATTTAGGAAGTGGACGAGTAGCAGGTGCTAGGTTAAGAGGAGAGGACACATGCCACGGTGTGGTTGTGGCGTCTTCTTCAAACTAAAAAAGCCCATACTTTTTAATAACTTTGGTGGAATTTGTGGTAGATTGGACATGGATATGGTGGCTATATAAGCTACCAATCACTGACGAAGATGAAGACTGAGAATATGAAGCACTTCCAGTGCCACCAGAGCCACCACTAGATGCCATCTTATGGATGATAGATGAGGGAAAGAAAGATGAACCAGATGAATCAGGCAAAGTTCTCCTTAGAGAACTTTTTTGGGAAGATAACACAACATTCCTTCTTCCTATTTCAACAATAGGATTAATTTTAGGTGATAAGCCTCTTCTTCTCCTAGAAGCACGAGAGTCTAACGACATGAAAGAAAGGCCAAAAAAAAAGAAGAAACAAGAAGGTTACTATTGATTTCTAGGTTGTCTACGTCTAGCTTCCAATCGTTCTTGAGCACTAATATCTCGTTCAATTGCTGCCCATGAATGATTAAGCTCAGCACGGGTATTGGCAATGTCTAAAATGGTGTTAAACAGGTTCAAAGCAATGTTGGTATGATCTTGAAGACTGAGCTCAATATTGGGCCGCCTTGTAACAGGTACATTCATTAAGAAATAAAACAATCAAAGAATCAATATCAGAAAATTAAATGTATCGATGAAAATCGAGTATAAAAATTAACCAGAGAGATATTGAAGATCTCCCCAGTATGGTCGCCAAATAAATGTTGAGAAAAATATATGAAACGATCTTACTCAAGCATTTTCATATTTTTCTTGGCTAAAGAAAAATAGATGGGAATGCCGCCCTATGTTTATAGCCATCAAAAATAATATCCTAACTCACAAGTATCCATTACAAGTGCTTAGGCTAGTCTTTTTTATAAATAAAAGCTTGCTGAAAAATTCATTATTTATATGATTTTATGAATATAATAGTTGCTGAAATAAATGTAGAGACAGAAGCAAAGACACCAAGATGATAATAAAGATAGATGAGACATAAAGCAATCCTTTATTTCATTCCAATTCACCAAAGAATCATTCTCTTTACAAAATTTCATGAAGAAATTTCAGACCAAAGTCAAACTTAGACATCCCTGATGGAACATACAAAAGGACCTCTGACAGAAAATAAAAAATGAACTCTAAAAGCTGGATCAACTTGCCACAAATTGCTGCCCACTTGACTCTGCACAATAGCCTTTGTCAGTCATGAAAACTAATTCACAAACAAACAAGTCTACACAGACTATCAAAGATAGATCAACACCTCTGAAAAACAATTGTCTGAATGATGTAATTCAACCTTGAATCTTGTTGTCTACAATAAGACCCTGCTATCATAAAAAAGAATTAGGCTTGTGATAAATTAAGGAATGAATGAAAACTGAACTATCTCAACATAAACTCAAATAGAAGACCTTAGTATTCTTATCCTTCTATCCCCCTTTGTTCCTCCCTTTCCTTTTTCCTTTAAGCAAATTAGAATTGGTTGAAGTAGTTAAACTACCTCATTAGTTAAGTTAACTAAAAACTCAACCAAATTTTTAGTTAAGGGGGAAAAGTAATAAAGCATAATAAGGGTTTTAAATAAATAATAACTAGTAGGTGGGACCCCTTGTGACTCCCTTTAGCTCTTAACAATCATAACATAACTAGTTAATTAAGAAAAAACACCCCTCCTTGTTACTCCCATCATCACATTCACATTTGACAATTTATCTCATTGATATTTGAAATTATTTTCAAAAAATATATTACTCATATATCCAAAGAAAACATGTTGTCCAAAACTTTTGAAGTCAAGTGTCATCAACAATAAATAAAATAAAACTCAAAAACCATATTTTCCACTATGAGATGCAATCTTTCCTTGATTGCTTCTATCACCCTTTGATTTCTCTGAATTTTCCTTTGGCTGCGTTGATCCTTTAGCCCTAATATCGCTGATCACATGAGACCAATCGTCCCTCAAATGCATCCGGGAAGACACAGATTTATTAGACCCATTGGAGGGTGAGGAAGGGGCACCAGTGGATTTTCCTTTGTCAAGGGCATGTTGGGCCTCGGTTTTCAACCTTTTTCTAGAATGAGAGGAATGAACTAGTGAGTGGACATGTGCAACTTGGAAAATCTGGTTAATAGGCGGGGGAGTAGGTAAGGACAAATTGTGCCAGCCGCGATGTTGGGAGACTGTCGGGTGGACAATCTCTTGCCATCCATCGTTTTCAGGAACCTTAGGTTGTAATGAGACATGAGGGGTCACGAAAATACTAGGGGCTTGTGGAGCTTGGAAGGGAGGCCTTTCAGTCCTAGGTTGGACCACTCCTTGCTCAATCCAATTGAAAAATCCAACCTGAAACAACTAGCCTAACTCTTGTGAGTCAACATCAAAGTGTATGGAGAATATTGGCCTTCTTGGGCCTCTGTTCCAATTACCTCTCCCTCGGTTGCCTCTGCCATGGCTACCTTGGCTGAAGAAGCTCATTCCTGCATGCAGGATTGATTAGCAAATAGTTCCTTTACAACCATACATGATAACTCCTTAAAAATATGAAATAGACTTTGGCTCAACAACATATTAGACTCATGCAATCCAATCCATATAAATTGTTTAACTGTTGTCAATGAGCAGGGGGTGAACAAAAGGTCCTAGGATATGCGAGGGGTTTGTATTGAGCAAAACATGATATAATGAGGGGGGAAGAAACATGGTTATTGCTCAAAGACAACAAACAATCAATTGTAATGCAAACCAAAGAAAATATCACTGTGATCCAACCAAGAAAATGTGACTTCAAACTGCTTCAATACCTAATTCTTCTTGACCGTAATTAAATTTTAGAACAGGGAGTGAAAAATGAATGTGGTAAGGCGATGGGGTTGTAATTAGCGAAAAGTGAAATAATGGTAGGGAAAGAGATCAGATATTGTTCATAAAATTAATTAAGTAATCCATAAAACCATTATGTAAATGGAAATAATACCAACCAAATAATCACTGTGATCAAATGAAAACTACTGTGTGTAATTCAATTAATTCTGTGCATCAACTTGTTCACTGTTTGTAATCAGATTTTCAACACAGTGTCACCAAACAAGACAACATCCATTCCACAACAACCTGTAGAAGAGTTCTTCTTCTTCTCATTGTCCATTTAATATTTTAAAACAATTCCCAAATGAATACACAATCACTTATTCCACTATGTTCAATGTCAACTCATCAACCACTGCCCATGAATTATTTCAATCATCAAATATAGACTCAAAAGTCGTGCCCGATTTTGTCCTTTAATTTATTTAATAATTAAATTATAATGAGGTTATACTGTCACACAACCTATGTCTATCTCTGCTACGATGCATGATGTTCATCAACACACATGATGGACAACCAAATATGACCATCCATATTTTAATTGCAAAGATCCTGACTTTCCACTTAAACACACAAACAACAATCACCATTTTAACTCATATTATACTTGGAATACACAAACCATTCGACAAAACGCAGAGTATTTTTGTGACTGTATAGGTCCAACTACTTTGAATCTAAACATCCACAATGTTGGGCTATCAATCAATATAACGAGGTAGCAACAATAAGCCCGATCTCATCTCATAAATCGATCAAATTTGCAACAAAACCATTTTGTTTAAAACCCCGTGACCATCTATGGTGGCGCAATCAATTATATCCATATCATATACAGTGGATGGACATACCATAATCACCATGATTTCATTACTCCCATGGAAATTTAAAACACACAGTCACAACAATCATTAACTCAACTTAACATGTTGTAGGAACACCACACATACCCACGCATCACACACGAAGCATTGTTGTGACTTAACCAATTAAAACTAATGCTGGGTCAACAATTTAATAATCACAATGTAAAAGACAATGACTATGTATTCAATCCCATTTCTTCAATCAACCAATTAACCATGCCGAGCTTATCCATTTGATTATAATAACCAATGCAATAACTAGATACCAGAACCAACACCATTGTCAACATAATCAACAGGGGTGAGCCAATAATCAAACATTGTCGACAATACACCACCAATTCATAACCATCAATAGTATACCCAACAGGACGTACAGTTCCCTCTTATAAAAAATCGGGCTTAATAAATCAAGGGTTCGCTCTGTGGACCAATACATGGAGATTGGTGTCGACTCCCATCATTGGGTGAGAACCTCTGACACCAACGGTGCACACACAAGGTATACCACCAATAACTTCGCAGACAGGGTGACAATTCACGAGATAAGAGAGACAATGAACATAGGAGAAAAAGATTCATTTTAGTCCTGTAACAACACTTATAACACACAGGGTATAACTCTCGTGGTTTTCCCAATCAACCCATTAATGTTGAGATAAAATAGAGCCAGGAAATAACAGCCAACCCTAAGCAATCCCCTTGGCATAATAGCCATCACAACCCACTGTGAAAACATCAGTAATATGAACGAGCCCATACCGAAGTGAAATGATACGCAGTGACATAAGGAATTTCAAACCCAGTAAACCCCATAACAACAAACAACTGGGTATGGTGATACGAATGCGTGGAAACAACCAGCCAATCTAGTTCAAATGAAACCCTCCAACTAAAACCAACAAGGATGAATGAGAGATTTTATGGCTGTTAACACTCAGAATGACCAATAACACTGTGACTTAAAACATTATTGCAATGAAAACCCCCAACGATTCATTCCAGAAAAATATCACAAATTTACATTGTTGCCAGAATTAAGGAAAGCACAGACCCATACATCCCGAGCTAATATCTATTTCATAACCAGAGAAGATTCATGGATGGAGAAAATACATACCTGTAACCAAAAGCACCTTAAAAATGCAAGCTTGGCTGAGCGGTTCTTCCTCTACTTGAAAGTTGGAGCCTAACCACAACAAACACAGTTGAATAATATCCAAACTAGGGTGGCGGCTAGTGGAAGGAGTAGGAGTGACGTGCAGTAGATGCACATCGCCTCCACCCTCCAGTCATTCAATTCCTTAGTACACACCAGCCCACTAATCCATTAATTCATTCAATTGAACCATGCATTGAAACCAACATCCACTAATTTCCAAGAGCGTCACCCACATCACATCTTACCATTTCCAACTATACAATAATGCATATCAACTATATAACTCAATAAATCACATAGCTATTAACTTGTTAGCTAAGATTAACAACAATCATTTTAATTTCCATGCATGTAGTGTAGCATAAGAGAATAGTTCGATATTTTCCTTTTGCATTTTGTTTAGGTTTCTTTTATCTCCTTTCAAGTGCTTTTATGTGTTGTTGCTAACATGTCTATTGTGCAGGTGTCATAGTAATGAATCCGGGGACATATAGCAATGACAATAATGGATAACATAGGCCATCGTAACATGAAATTAGAACCTAGAGAAACAAAAACAACACATAACATGCCTTATCCATCATTCAATTGTCACAATTAGAACCAACACATAATAGGCCTTATCCATTTCCAATAAAACCAAGATTTCATTAACCATGTAAGCAGTGTCAAACGGCAACATAAACATGAAATAAGAGCTAGATCTGATCTGCCAATCTACAAGAGGGGTCCCACCTACTAGTATTATTTATCTTGTTAGCTTATAATAATAGGCTTTAGCAATACTTTGCGGGGAAAAAAACTTCGTTGCGTTTTTAATTGTCAACATGCACATGCTCAAGGGTTTCAACAAAGGATACAAGGCGTCTCTAAGAGGGGGCACATCAAGCAAGGAAAGGTAGCAATCAAGCAAGGTGGGTGCAAAGGCCAATGCAAGGGGTGCACTGAGGCAAAAGGGTGCACAAACCAAGGCAAATGAGTGCAAATACCAAGGAACTCCAAAGCTAGCTTGAGAAGAGCATGCCATTGTATCAGGTTCCTTTGTACATTTACTTATTGTAGAATTTTCTTTGAGATATCCATAATACATCTACTCTCTTATTGGTTTTCCCCATGGAGATTTTTCCAGGGTCATGTTGACCAAAAACACTTGCGCTCATTTGTCATGGTTTGATTATTTACTTATCAGTTGTTGGTGTTGAAGATCCTAGAGGGTATTTTTTTCTTTTGTGGGGTTTTATGTGTACTACTTTGGACAACAAAAACCTCCTAATTAAATCCTTAAAACAACATCTACAAATGGGCAACAAATCGCTTCCTAAGGGGAAGATTCAATGGGCAGAAATATCATACTTGTTGGCTATAATAAACAACAAGAAAAACAATCCTAAAACCCTTGAACTTAGTTCTCAACAAGAGGTCACAAGACATGTCTGTTGGGAAGCCTATAGGAACCTCAAAATTCTTCAATATATACATGGATGACTTGCATTCATCCGTCTATACAGATTCAAGAATTTCTTTTTGAATGAAATCAACCTCTTGATTAATGCTTTGATATTCAAAAACATATTCTAATACTTAAACATTTGGATTTGGCACTCTTGGCACCCTTTGTCTAAATTCATTAGTGGTACCATCACTTCTGATCCTCTATTCTTGAATTGGATTTCTCCTTTGTTCTTGAACAAACATTCTTGGATTATGAGAAAAAATTTCATTTCTCCTTAATATCATCAATTCATTTTTTATATGCCCGATGGTTATGTTCATATGTGCTATTTCCATTCTTTGTTTAGTCTCTTGCGTCATTGTTGGGTCATTTTTTACATTAAGAATTACTCCTTTGAGTATTCCACCGCCAATTCCTTGATCTCTAGTGTTTCTTGTTCTTTGATCTTCAATTTTTATTGAAGACGACACTCCTTGATCTGAAATAGTGAGTGTATCCATTTCTCTTTGAACTATACCAAGAATGATATCTAGATTTGCATTAGTCTTGAGCATAATCTCTTCCATATATGTTTCTTTATTCATTGCTCCATTCAAATCCTCAATTTGTGAAGCTCTGATGGAAAATTTGACATTTGAAGGCATTACATTTTTGTAGCATCCAAGTATGACTGGATAATTCGGTCTCTGATTTTCTTGTATTTTATTGAGTGTTCTTAAAAATAAAAAATTAAAGTCTTTGATCCTTTCACCCTGTTATCCCCTAGCCTAGGGATAACTAAGGAGATCGTGTCTCGAGGACCACAGGTTCTACACATGGAGTTTCGAGAGCCAAACGACCTAAGCATAGTCCCAGAGTGCCCCTCTTTTCTTCAAGAGAAGTCCACATATTGCCAATAACTACGTCCATCAAACAATCCTGGTCCTGAAGTTGCAGCGTGTCTTTCTCCATGAGGTAACGAGTCCGGGTATCATGGTATGTATCACTCTGATTTTTGAAGCACTTGAACATGTTGTATTGAATCCTTCTTCATTTCATAATGTTTGATTGGAAATTATGCTCTTTGCCTCGTTCAAATCTGGAAGGGCGACACAATGCCCTAGTAAGTTGATTTCTCTTTAGGATGGGTTGCTACTGGGTGGATATTTTAAAAGTCATCATTCGTTCCCTCCATACTTACCACTTTCCATATTTATTCCTTCCATCTCCCCTTTCTTTTTGGGAATTGGGATTGGCTACACTAGGAAGGGTTGTACCTTACCTTGTGGGAAGAAGGGGACAAAGGCCCAAAGGGTAAAAGTAACTGACAAGAGTTAAAATCCAATTTTGAAACCTTTGAGATGCTTTTCCCAAGGATCCTCGAGAAAGCAGTGAAAAACTTCTCAGTAAGAAAATGGGACCCACAATATAAAATGAAAACTCAAGGTATTAGTTGGTGGATAGGAGGTCTCATCATGAGCCGACCTATTATGACCATGGACATGTAGCAGTATGACATTACCACCTATATGGTCACCAAGATAGGGTAGTGGATCTTGGTGGCATAGCCAAGAGAAAGGGGGTCTCATTATGAGCCACCCTTCTCATTTCCATGAAATTTTTTGTGGATAACACTTTCACCTCTGGTCACCAAGCTAGGACAATGGCCCTCAACTATTCCCTTGTAGCACAAAAAAAAAGATCAAAAGAAAGAAAGCTAAGAATAAATGGAAATGAATGGGCTAGGAAACAATTTCATCCATGACAAGGTGCATCTCACCCTCCACAAAGGCACCCACATGTAAGACTCTACATTCCCCTGTTATCACATGCACCCCATGCCCAAATATTTACCCCATGCCACCTCATACACTAACATGACTTGGACTAGAATCCACCTGGGAAACACCCCAAACTTAAGAGGGATTATCCCAATAGGACACCTTGAGATCCTCTCCAAATGTAACTTGTCAAATTGCATAATGTATTTGAGCATTTGTTTGGGGTTAAGGGGGTTTTGATGCACATGTTTGGGTAATTTAATTATTGGATGTGATTTACTTGCTATGATACTTGTGGCTCATGGACCCTTGGAGGGCATACTTTTTGTATTTACAAGACTTTTCCCCGTGGACAGGTATTTATGAGGAGATGATCAGTTCAGACCTTCATGAGGGCTTGAAGCCTAAGGATGGATGCAAAGACCCCTGGGCTTGGGGCAAGACAATTATGACCAATTTTCACAATGAAGGAAAAGGACGTTTCCTTTGGAGGCACCCTGGCAGGCCTAGACAATGAGGGACCACCCTTCCCCACCTGGACATTGGCTCTGGAGACCTTGGACGTCACCCTAGTAGCCCCATGATGTCACCCAGGGCTAGGGTTTGACATTGAGAGATGTTGGGATGTAGTTTTGGAACATGTGGCATGGAGGAGGGCCTTTGGAGGCCCAACATTTTGATATATGACCTCAACGTCGCCCTAGGAAGGATGACGTCACCCTCTTTAGGGTTTTAATTTTGAATTTGAAGAGAAAATTGACATGTAGGCTCTGTTTTATGAAAAGACATAACTTTTGGATTAATTAGCCAAGATTTCCCATATAAATATGGCTAGATAAGTTCATTTTTTGGGAATAATTCATCACACACAAGTGGTGGACTCAAATTTTCGCCCTCTTTAAGGGTCATTGGCTGAAATAACTAGTGTGCATATCTTGGGAGAGCTTTATGGTGGTGTATTTTGGATTTTTTCATGGTGGAATGGTCTTGAACTAGGGTTTGACTTGATTATTCTTGGTGAAGTAAGTAGAAAATCTGCATTTTTATTCATGTAATGGATGTTTTTGGTAAAATTTACTTGTTTCATGTCTAAGATTATGAAATTTCTTGTTTAAACCCCAATGGAGAAACAATAAATGCTTCTTTCTCCCTACAACTCTTCTACTATATTGATCTTTCCAATTATACTTTTTTCGGGAGTGATTATTAGAGCCCTAAAGTGCTAGCTCTCTAGTAACCTCACTCTAATCACCATTTACTTTTCTTTCAAAAAATATAAGGAAGGTACGCTAGGGCCTAGAAGTGCCTACTCTCTAGCAAGACCTCCCTTAAAGAATTAGATGGTTGAGGCCTTGAAGTGCCAACACCTCTTGCATCTACTTGTTCCCTTAGATAAGTATTATCATTATTTTATTTCCCAAGTGATATTGTTACTATTATTGACTCCATAAAACCCTAAAGGCACCGATTTCTATACACTTGTGGGTGAATGAGATCAAAACAAACTTTCAAACTATCTTATCGAAGCTCTTACCAACACTAATAGCCACACTTCTGCTGCTATAATCACTGCTACAACCTTTATTTTGAATCCCTAACAAGGATACTAACCTAAAAAACTACCCAGAAATTTGTGCTAGCCTAGGTGCTATCACCCAAGGCACTAATCTCCCTTTTCTATTATTCCAAGTGCAAAATTCTGAAGGTTGTTGAGTTGTTTTTGATGTTGTAACTGTTGTTACATCCATCATTACAGCCCCTTAGCATCCCTTAACTGTCCATAAAACCACCCAACACTTGTACTAGGTAAACTGCTATCAATATATGCTAAAGTGTTTGTTTAATTGCCTAACCTAAGTACTTTTCTGAAGTGGTTTTGCTGCTATTATCATTACTTAGTTTACTGTTGTTACAAGTATTTTGATATCCCATTGAAGTCACTTGTTGACTTGTTTTAAATCTTGAAATTGTAAGTGAAAAAGTGCTATCAAATTGCAAAAGTCTTTATATCATTCTTGTCATTATAACTTGCAATTTCCGGACATATTGCTGCTGCTATACATTTATCTTTTCATGCATAAGAGTGTCATAGTCGTATATTTCTATTTTGAAGTCATTAGTTTGAAACATTGATATCATTGGCTATTTATAATGTTTGTTGTTTCATTGGTAAAGGGAAGGTAACATTCACCTTGAATTTCCCCTTGACCTTCTAAACCATACCAAGTGACTTCTTCCTTTTGAGTGACCTAGAGAGAGGGGTGGATTTTACCTTTGTCTTCTCTCCCTTCATCAACCAACCGGGTCTTGGGACGTCTCCCTTGGAGTGATTTTCTTCTCCTCCTAAATAGAAAGAGGTATCTATCGGGGTGACAATGATAGGACTACCTTCGTGTTACGTCGATCTAGGCCTACTTGCCTTTAGGATTTCAACAAATATAGATTGTGCGATAACACACCCTTTTTCAAACAAATTTGGGTGAATTTTGTGAGTAGAGCATGATATGATTTTGGAGGAGCATACATAGTTAGAAACATGCCTTCTAAATCATCAAAAGTAATAATTGAATTGGAAGGGACATATACCATTCATGGGCTTGATCTATCAATGTTTGAAGAAATTAGTTGAACCATCACATCATCATGTTCAACTAAACGAATTTCACAGAGGCTCAACAATTTTTCCATGTGTTTCTTTGGATCAACTAATCCATCTCTTGGGAGTGTTGGTAATAACCCTCGTGGGAGGGTTGGAAATTTATGTTGCTCACCATAAATATTTAAAGGGATATTTCTAACCCTTCTTCGAGGAATTCTTTGTCTTCTTTCTTCACGATTCTCAGGAGGGCCTTCATTTATTTCTTCTCTTTTAGCCATAGTTTGATCTTTTTCTTCTTTAACACTTGTACTTTCTATGATTTTTTCAAGTTGTTTTCTTTTACTCCTTGTTATCGGGCCCTTATATTTTCTAGTTTCAGTATTGATCTTGCCTTCTTTGTATTTGTCTTATTGCAATTTCTCTTTCTTCTTCACGGGAAAGATTTTGTTGAGATATTTCAAGTTCCTCACGAGTTTGAGTTGCTGTGAGCACTAGATCAAATAATTGATGTAAAATGATTGTTTGATTTCCTAATCCAACATGTATTTCCTAGCAACTTCAATGATAAATATTTTGTTTGAAATGTAATAAGGAAGAAAGAAAGGATTTTCACAAGAAACAAAAATTCTAATCACATTGTAATTTTCCCTTTTCTCTAAAGTCCCCCTTTTGTTCAGGAAGGTCATTGATTCTAATGATAATCTACCTATATTTTCTCCAAAAAGAAGTTTCTTGAATACAGTCACAAATTTATTGTATACTTCATAAAAGTAATAAGTAGCTTTATGTCTCCACAGATCCTGATACCACATAGTTAATGGATCAATTTTGTAGTCTATCCTTTTCCCGATAGTCAAACCCTTAAAGACATGGAAATAAGTAATAACAAATATTAAGAAGCCATATAGAACTTCTTTTCTTTCTTGAATTTCGAAAATGTGAAGAGATTTCAACATAAATAATTTTTCCCCAATCAAAGGTAGCTTCTTCATGAACTGTAAATTATGAATATAGAGGGTCAATCGAGGAATAGTTGTCGTGGATTCTTGACCAATAATTCTATTGAAGAGTCGTGCAATTTATCTATAAGGATTCTTCAATTAACTAACCTGAATTCTTGATATATCAACTAGAATTGTTTCCTGATCCTCCAAATATTCTTGTAAACTATCAAATCCATTATTTTTGTTCTTGAGGAAGTTCCTTGCTTCTTCTCCTTTAAAAGTGATGGTAGGCTCTAGCAATTTCAACTTTTTTCTAAAAACCAACGACGCTAAGGAAATGGAGGATTCACTTTGACGTTGAATAACCCTTCGGCTTGGAATGAATTTATCAACGCACTAGGAGACAATTTCTTTATAGTCAAAGTTTTTAGACACACATCCATCTAGAGAAATCCTTGATGTCCAGATTTTGTTCTTGTTTCTTCCATGTAAGGGCAATGTAGCATAGTACCAATAAGATCTCGACCATTGAAAATATTGATCTTCTCGCCCAAAAATATTTAATGTATCTCCACAGAACTGTTGTGTTCTTGTAGCCATTCTAATGAAGTTGATGGACTATATTATAATTCCTTAGAACAATGATTATGAAATGAAACTTTTCTTGGTAATATGACTTAAATCCTTTTTTCGATGGAGAAATTAATACAAATTAAATGATATTACCTCGAGAGTTCTGCCATTAATAACGAACTTTTCATAATTTAATTGGAAATTGTCTTCCATAGGATTAGCATTTAATGTATCTTGAGAAAAGTGACAAAGCAAGGATACACTACGACGGGGAGTCAAACATGGAAAGGATGACGAGGTGAACCCGTGAGTCTGCCAACCCGCGAACCTACCATAAAATGGAAATATGGCTAACTATTGAATCAAGAATAAGAGTGAAAAAAATAAATTGGTTAAGTAAAGTTATCAGTCAGATGCATGAGAAATGAATTATCCAAGACTTGATACTCGTGAACCCATGGTGGAGAAGAGCATAAATATTCTAAGTACAGGACTCAAAATGAGGATCGCGAAAAAAAGAAAGGTTGTTTTGGTAACAACGGAGAAAAAGGGAACATAAGAGATGATAGAATGAACCCGCGAGTCTGCCAACCCGCGGTTGGAAATAAACTTCTTAAAACAATACTAAGTCATGGTTCATTGTGGATACGACAGAGAAAAAGAAGTGCAATTTGTATAACACATAAATTTTGGTAAAGAGAATTATCGACCCGCCAAGGGCCAATAATTTTCTAAGTAAAAAGAAAAAAGAAAGGTTGAGGAAAAGCTTATATACAAGTCAACAATGAGTTTGTGGTTGAGTGTTATCAAAAAAATTATTAGTGTTGGAATTTGTAAGTATCGTCAACGTTGAGATTGTAACTATCAAATAACAGGTTGTATTGTTGATAGACGAACATTGTTTTTAGAAGACTAGTGCATAATTATCTCTCAACGTTAATTCAAAAAGAAAGCACGCTATTGTACATAAGGAAAGTTCTTCACACCTAAAATTTTGAAGTGGTGTCAAAGTTGATAATGTTGGGTGTGATTATCAGGGTTCATATCTTGTTGGTAATCCTTTTCCATTGGAATTCACACACTTTACACTATTTTGTGGTTTGTGAAAATTTCTCACATCCACCTCTACATATACATGAAATCTTGGCTCATAATGTAACACTGGGTTTAGATAGTGCTCAACAACATGCAAAAGGTTTATGGGGCTACTTAGTCCACATGTTGTCAATGATCTCTCAAAGTAGCAAATCCTTATCTCGGTCGCCTCCCTAGGTGTCTCTAATGGCCTCTTTGGCCCTATCTATGGCCTCATAGAGGTAATACATTGTGTGTTTCTATCCACCATTTGAAAGACTTTACTAGTGGCTCACAAAATGTAACCACTTCCTCAACATCCTTTCCAAAACCCTCATAATATGCAATATTGACAATGAATGCCTCTAGGATTTTTTGCATATTTTGATTATGTCCTCTTCAAAGCTAGTTTTTATAAAACAGTGCATTGCAAGATAACGAAGTTGGTTTTAAATCTAGTGATGGTATGATGAATAAGCTTATTGTATTATATGTAATTCCTCATTATGATAAATACCCCAATATGATTGTAAATCATTTCCTTTTTACAACTTCTTGGCCCTAAATAAGGTTGCCAATATCCTCTAACATAATGTCTATTTAATGGGTTCAACACAAGATCCAAATATGGTGATAGTGTCTTTCCCTCAACGTCTTTCCAGCAACCACATAGTCGGTTGCATTATCAATGATAATTTAAATGACATGTTTTATCCCCACATCTAAGATAATTAAATCTATTCAATCACGTCTAAATATCGACACACTTTCCCTGGTCAAATTCATCTACACATTTCAATTACATGGTCTCCATGGGCAAGAGACCAAAAAATTGAGCAAGGTCGTGTTTCTTTTGTCAGTCCACTCATTTGACATGATAATTACACCACTAACTTTCCATAATTAACATGATATACCACTAAGGACCTTATTCATGTCTCCAACTAATACAACAAACATATCAATTATTAAGTATTCAAAGGAAGGGGATTTGAAGGTCAAGTTGACAATGTGAATAACATCTACCATCTCTATTATTAGGGGGTATTTACCACCTTGAAAGGAATGATCGAATTGTCCTAAAAGTTTGCAATCTCCTTCTTGAATTGGTCATGAACATTTTCCCTCCAACACATGCCATCCAAGGCAAGTTGGAAGCTAGGTCAAGTATGGGGTGAAAATAAGGAAAGTACATTACCCGCGTTGATGTTGGGAGTGCGAAAATGATGGCCCCCATATTGGATTCTTGTTCATCTAGCATGTGTCTCAGGACCAAGACCTCCTTGTGATTGTATTTATAGTTCCTCTTTTGAATCACAAACAACAATCACATATTTGAATATCCACCAATATCACCCATAATTTTCTTCCTTTGAGTTTTCACCTTCTTAATGGATTCAAATGGTAGGCTCCCCTGATGTTGAAGATCTTGAGGCATGCTTGGACACATTTTTACTTCGCCTCTAAGAACATACCCCCATTAACCATTCTTTTACAAAACTCACATTTTACCCATGACCCTTTTGATTGATTTGTAGTTGTTCCAAGCAAAATCCATTTATGTTGACATTTTGCAAGTAAGAAAAGGTGAGAAATATCTAAAAATAGATCCAAAAATGAGTTGATTCAATAAATAAAATGATCATAAAAAAAATGATAAGTATTACTTAACCTATAGTGACCCTCTTGCATGGATATTTATAAAGATCAAATACAAATAGTGGAGAGGGTGATTATTGAAATTTGTATATCAAGTACTTACCAATCCTTTATTCTACCAATGAATAAGTGATCTGAATTGGATCCTTGCCTAATTTTTTTTGTAAAATGTAATAAAATTGAAATTGTTTTTTTAATTTCATTTTTTCTTTTTGGAAAAATGGGAAGGGGAAATGAACCATTGTAATGATTGTCCTTCCAAAGGAAACCTATTGAAAATGAATGTTGTAGTGAATAATGATCAACGGGGAGAGATGAAAGGAGAAATAAGGAAGTACAATAAAAAAAATTAGAGCTCGAAGAGGGCAACCTGCTTGAAGTTGAGTGGATGAAGGAGTTAATATGTTTGTTCACTCTAAGTGAAGATTTCTCCAAGCCACGACCTCCACAATTTTGTATCGTCAATGAGTAACAATGTACAAACTTTTTGTATAGTTCACCCCTTTATAATTTTTCTCCCAAGCATAATATAAAACCCCATTTAAATGTTGATATCTATGAGTTAATGCACTATGTTCTTTGGGTATTTTTGTTATGACTTACAATGATCTACACATTCTCTGTTGAAGTATATTTTCAGCCTATAACACCCATTCACATTCTTTATTATTTGTTGGGTGTTTTTCTTTTTCCCATTGGCTGTACAAATCGTTCCTTTTCCTGCTGGACATTTTATCCTTTGCATGGGTGAATTTAAAAACCCTTGGGTGTGTTCTCCTCTATCCTAGTGTATTGTGTATTGCCTGGGTGAATTCAGAGACCCCTAGGTGTGTTGTTTACTGCTTGGGTGAATACAAAGACCCTTGGGTGAATTTAGAGATCTCTGGACGTTTTTATCTGATGTCGTGTGCCTAAATGCGCCCCTGGTCATTTTTATCTAATGTCAAGTGCCTAAAAACGCCCTAGGTATTTTTCTCCATTGTTGGATAACTAAATCCATCCACTAATCATCTTTCTTCATTATTGGGATATGTAAAAGAGTCTTGGTCAATTGGTGAGAGTTTAGATGGATGGTTTTGGGTTCTGTTTTAATATCATAACCAGATACACCCCCTTTCACATTTAAATTGCTTAGTTGCAATCTATGGAAGTATTTTCAATTATAAGGGCTTACACTGAGATTCACGATTGCAATTTCAGAGTTTGTTCTATTGCATGCAATAAAAATAGAATGCATTGAAATATGAGTAGAGTATTGAACCAAAATTGTACCAATAAGGAAATTCATTCTGTAGAAGCATCTGTGTTGATGAAATGGATAGGCCATATCCCATCGTTTATGAATCAATAAGTGATTTACCTCAAATCCCCAAGGGTTAGCTTGATTGGTATATTCTCTTGTGCAAAATTTCATGAAGATATTAGGATCGAATCTGTTAGATACCTAATCCTTAGAGATTAAGGCACATTGTAAATATATTTGTAAATATCAAGCTAGGAGAAATATGAAGAGTCATAGGTGAATAGGAAGACTCATTCAAACCTCTTGGAATATGAAACCAAAGGTCACTTCCTGTTGTATATATGCATGAGGTGAGTGTTGACGATTAAAATCGCAACGAAGTTTTTTTCCCACAAAGTATTGCTAAAGCCTATTATTATAAGCTAACAAGATAAATAATACTAGTAGGTGGGACTCCCTTGTAGATTGGAGATCAAATCTGGCTCTTATTTGATGTTTGAGCTGATGTTCGACACCGCTTACATGGTCGATGAAATCTTGGTTTTATTGGAGATTGATAAGGCCTATTATGTGTTGGTTCTAATTGCGACAATGGAATGATGGATAACACAAGTTATGTGTTGTTTCTCCTGCTCTAGGATCTAATTTCATGTTACGATGGCCTATGTTATCCATTGTTATCATTTCTATATGTTCATGGATTCCTTACTGTGACACATGCACAATAAACATGTTCGAAACAACACATAAAAGCAATTAAAAGAAATAAAAGAAACCTAAGAAAAATGCAAAAGGAAGAGATCGAATAATGCTCTTATGCTACATGCATTGAAATTTAAATGGTCATTGTTAATCCTAGCAATAAGTTAATAGTTATGAGATTTGTTGAGTTATATGGAACATGGTTGATATGTGTTATGGCATAAGTTGGAAATGGATAAATTTGATATGAGTCGCACTATTGGCAATTAGTGGGTGATGGTTTCGATACATGGTTTAATTGAATGAGTTAATGGGAAGTTGGTTGGTGTGTACTAAGGAATTAATTGACGGGGGGTGGAGGCGACGTGCATTTACTGCACGCCACCCTTACTCTTTCCACTGGCCGCCATCTTAGTCAGGCTATTGTTCAACTGTGTTAGCTGTGGTTAGGCTCTAAGTTTCAAGCAGAGGAAGAACCGCTCATCCAACTCATGTTTTTAAGGTGCTCTTGGTTACATGTATGTCTTTTTTCCATCCATGAATTTGCTCTGGTTATGAAATAGATAGTGGCTCGGTATGTATGGGTTTGTGCTTTCCTTAAGTCTGGGAAATGTGTAAATTGGTGATATTTTTTTGGAATGCATGGTTGGTATGGGTTTCATTGCAGTAATGTTGAGGTCAGAGTTTTATTGGTCATTCTAGGTGTTAGAAACCATGAAGGCCCTCTGTCATCCTTGTTGGTCTTGGTCAAAGGTTTTTTATTCGGTCCAGATTGGCTGGCCATATCCACGCTTTCTTATCACCTCACCCAGTTGTTTGTTATTATGGGGTTTACTAGGTTTTGGAACGCCTTGTGTCACATCACTTTGCTTCACTTGGGTATGAGTTCGTTCATGTTACTAATGTTGCATAGTGGGTTGTGATGGATTTTTGCCAAAGGGATTGCTTAAGGTGAATTTTATTTCTTGGCCCTGCCCTATCTCATCATTCTCAGGTTGATTGGGAAAACCATGAGGGTTATACCCTGTGTGTTCTAAGTGTTGTTACAGAATCAAAATGGAGCCTTGCTCCTCTATTCATAGTCTCTCCTATCACGAGAATTGTCACCTTGTTTGCGAAGTCATTTGTGGTATACCATGTGCGTGGACCATTGGTCTTGGAGGTTCTCACCCGATGTCGGGAGTAGACTCCATGTCTCCCTGTGTTGGTCCACAGAGCAAACCCTTAATTTCTCAAGCTCAGGTTTTGACAGAGGAAATTGTTATGGTTGTCGGGTATACTGTTGGTTGTTGTGAGTTGTTGGTGTATTTTCGACAGTGTTCGATTTATGGCTCGTCTCTGTTGATTATGTTGACAATGGTGTTGGTTTTGGTATTTAGTCATTGCATTGGTTATTATGACAATCAAATTGATAAACTCTGCAAGGTAATTGGTTGATTGGAGAATTGGTTTCAATGCACAATCATTGTCTCTTACATTACAATTGTTGAATTGTTAACCCAACATTAGTTTACAATTGATTAATGCACAATGATGCTTCGTGCGTGATGCTTGGGTATGTGTGGCGTTCCTACAACAATTTAAGTTGAGTTAGTGATTGTTGTGACTATGTGTTTTTAATTTCCAAATGGAGTGTTACAATCATGGTAATTATGGCGTGGCCATCCACTGTATATGTTATAGATATTATTTTATTGCGCCATCAGAGAGGATCACGATTTTTTAAATATGGTTTTGTTGCATTTGGATCGATTTGTGTTATGAAATTGGGCATGTTTTTTTTGCCTCGTTGTATTGGATTGATAGCCCCAACACTGTGGATGTTTAGATTCAGAGTGATTGAACTTGTACAGTCATAGAAATGCTCTTGCGTTTTTGTCGGATGTCTGTGTATTCCACAACATAGTATGTGGTGAATGGTGATGGTTGTCTATGAGTTTAAATGGCAAGTCAATATCTTTGCATTTAAAATATTGATGGTTGTATTTGGATGTACGTTATGTGTATTGGTGAATATCGTGTTTCATATCAGAGATAGGCACATGATCTGTGACAATATAATCTCATTACAATCTAATTATTAAATAAATTAGAGGACGAGATCGGGCATGATTTTTGTGTATGTATTTGATGATTGAAATAATTCGTGGGAAGTGGTTGATAAGTTGGTGTTGAACAGAGTGGAAGTAATTGAGTGTGTACTCATTTGGGAATTGTTTTAAAACATTAATTGGACAATGAGAGGGAACATAACTCTTCTGCAGGTTGTTGTGGAATGCATATTGTTTTGTTTGATGACACTGTGTTAATTTTGATTACAAATAGGGAGCAAGTTAATGCACAAAATTATTTGAATTGTACACAGTAGTTGTTCTTGTGGGTCACAGTGGTCATTTGGTTGGTGTTGGATCTTTTACATTGATATAGAATGATTTTATGGATTAATTAATTAATTTATGAACAATATCCACTCTCCTTCCTATCATTATCTCGCTTTTTGCTAATTACAAACCCCTCGCCTTCCCACATCCATTTTTCACTCCATGTTCTTAAAATTTAATTACAATTAAGAGAATTCTATATCGAAACAGTTTGAAATCACAGTTTCTTGGTTGGAACACATCTTTATGATTCTTTGGTTTTCATTACAGTTGATTGTTTGTTGTCCTTGAGCAGTAACCATGATTCATTTCCCTCTCATTTTATCATTTTTTCGCTCAATACAAACCCCTTGCATATCCCAGAACCTTTGTTCACCCCCTGCTCATTGACACCAGTTAAACAATTTATATGGATTGGATTGCATGAGTCTGATATGTTGTTGATCCAAAATCTATTTCATATTTCTAAAGAGTTGTCATGTATGGTTGTTAAAAGGACTATTTGCTAATCAATCATGCATGTGGGAATGAGTTTTTTCATCCGTGGTAGCCATGGTAGAGGCAACCGAGGGAGAGGTAATTGGAACAAAGGCCCGAGAAGGCCAATATTATCCATACACTTTGACATTGATTCACAAGAGTTAGGCCAGTTGTTTTAGGCTGGATTTTTCAGTTGGATTGGGAAAGGAATGGTCCAACCTAGGCCTGAAATGCCTCCCTTCCAAGCTTCACAAGCCCCTGGTATTACCGTTCCCCTTCATGTCTCATTGCAACCCAAGGTTCCCGAAAATGATAGATGGAAAGAGATTGTCCACCCGACAGTCTCCCAACATCGTGGTTGGCCAAATTTGTCCTTAACTGCTCCCCCTCCTAACAATCAGATTGTCCAAGCTTCCCCTGCCCACTCACCAGTGCAGTCCTCCCATGCTAGCAAGGGATTGAAAATTGAGGCCCACCATGCCCCTGATAGAGGAAAAGCCACTGCTGCCCCTTCCTCACCCTCCAATGGATCTGATAAATTCGTGTCTTCCCGGATGCATTTGAGGGATGATTGTTCTCATGTGATCAACAAGATTAGGCCTAAAGGTTCAACACAACCAAAGGAAAATTCAGAAAAATCAAAGGGTGACAACAACAATCAAGGAAATATTGCTTCCCAGAGTGGGAAATATGGTTTTTGAGTTTTATTTTATTTTTTGTTGATGACAGTTGACTTCAGAAGTTTTGGACAACATGTTTTCTTTGGATATATGAGTAATATATATTTTTTAAATAATTTCAAATATCAATGAGATGAATTATCAAACATGAATGTGATGATGGGAGTCACAAGGATGTGTTTTTTACTTAATTAACTAGTTATGTTATGATTGTTAAGAGCTAAAGGGAGTCACAAGGGGTCCCACCTACTAGTTATTATTTCTTTGAAAAAACCCTTATTATGATTTATTACTTTCCCCACCTCAACTAAAAAGCTGGTTGAGTTTTTAATTAACTTAACTAATGAGGTAGTTCAACTAATTCACCCAATTCTAATTTGTTTAAAGGCAAAGGAAAGGGAGGAACACGAGGAGGATAGAAGGAGAAGCATACTAAGGTTTTCTCTTTGAGTTTATGTTGATATAGTTCAGTTTACATTCATTCCTTAATTTATCACAAGCCTAATTATTTTTTATGATAGCAGGGTCTTATTGTAGACAACAAGATTCAAGGCTAAATTACATCATTCAGACACTTGTTTTTCAGAGGTGTTGATCTATCTTTGATAGTCTGTGTAGACTTGTCTGTTTGTGAATTAGTTTTCATGATTGACAAAGGCTATTGTGTAGAGTCGAGTGGGAAGCAATCTGTGGCAAGCTGATCCAACTTTTAGAGTTCAATTTTTTATTTTCTATTAGAGGTCCTTTTGTATGTTCCATCGAGGATGTCTAAGTTTGACTTTGGTCCAAAATTTCTTCACGAAATTTTGTAAAGAGAATGACTCTTTGATGAATTAGAATGAAATAAAGGAGTTCTTTATGTCTCATCTATCTTGATTATCATTTTTGTGTCTTTGCTTCTATCTCTACATTTATTTCAACAACTGTTATATTCTGAAAATCATATAAAAAATGAATTTTCCAGCAAGCTTTTATTTATAAAAAGACTAGCCTAAGCACTTGTAATCAATACTTGTGAGTTAGGATATTAATTTTGATGGCTATAAACATAGGGTGATATTCCTATCTATTTTTCTTTAGCAAAGCATAATCTGAAAATGCTTGAGTAAGACCATTTTAGATCTTTTCCTCAACATTTATTTGGCGACCATACTGGGGAGATCTTCAATATCTCTCTGGTTAATTTTTATACTCGATTTTCATCGATACATCTTTTTTTTCTGATATTGATTATTTGATTGTTTTATTTCTTAATGATTGTGCCCGTTGCAAGGCAGCCCAATATTGAGCCTGGTCTTCAAGATCAGACCAACAATGATTTGAATCTGTTTAATACCATTTTAGACATTGCCAACACCCGTGTTGAGCTTAACCATTCATGGGAAGCATTTGAGCGAGATATTAGTGCCCAAGAACGTTGGGAAGCTAGATGTAGACAACCTAGAAATCAGCAATAACCTTCTTTTTCATTCAATTTTGGCCTTTCTTTCATGTCCTTAGACTCTCATGTTTCTAGAAGAAGAAGAGGCTTATCACCTAAAATTAATCCTATTGATGAGATAGGAAGAAGGAACGTTGTGTTACCCACCCAACAAAGTGATCTAAGGAGAACTTTTTCTGATTCATCCAGTTTGTCTTTCTTTCCCTCATCTATCATCCACAAGATGACATTTAGTGGTGGCTCTGGTGGCACTGAAAGTGCGTCATCTTCTCAGTATTCATCTTCGTCAGTGATTGGTAGCTTATATAGCCACCATATCCCTATCCAATATACCAAAAATCCCACCAAAGTCATTAAAAAGTATGGGCTTTTTCAGTTCGAAGAAGACACCACAACCACACCATGGCATGTGTCCTCTCCTCTTAAACTAACACTTGCTACTCATCCACTTCCTAAATTTTGAAGAACATCTTCCTAGGTTTTTAGGAAATAACACTGTCACTACAAATGAACACCTGGTGGCATTTTCTAATGCTTGTCATAACATAGGGGCCAATGAAAATGATACTTGCATGCGCTTATTCGTCAATTCCTTGGAAGGAAAGGATGCGGCTGATTTCTTTGAACTTCCTCCTAAGATTCTATCTACTGGGGAGGAGTTAATATATTGGTTTAGATCTACCTATGGGCAATCTAAAAGCCCAGTCGAGAAGTTACGTGAGTATAATAATGTTACCTATAAGGATGGTGATACCATCAAGTCCTTCAACTTGTGTTTCACCAAGTTATATAATCAAATCCCCGAACTCATTCGACCTCAGAACCAAGCCGATTTCATGCATTACTACAATGCATTACCTTCACCCTACTTTCATAGGCTTGAGGAAAAATCCATTGATAATCTCGGTTCCGCTCTGCATACGTGTTCAGAGTATGAAGAAAAACTTGAAAGAACAGGTCTTCCCCAGGGAGAATCGGTTAAACAGACGGATATGTATGCCCTCTTACAACTAGCACAAGATATGAACAATCGTATGATAGCGTATGAGTGAAAAGGTACTGTCTCCCCTCTCACCCCTGGAGCTTCACCCTCTTTTTCACCCCCATTTAGAAATCCGGTTGAAAATAATTTTCATCCTAAAGCTATCTTGCATCGAATTTGGTGTAACTTTTGCGAGGAACACCATGAGGAAACAACATGTGAGGTAAAGAAGAGTGCCAGAGATAAGATATTTGGTAAGAGACCAAAATCTACTATTGTTGTCCTAGATTTTGTAGAGCCAGAAGATGTCATGGTCATCAATACTAGGAACAAAGCCTATGCTCCCAAGGGAAAATTTGATCCTCCCCACAATTCTTCTAGCCCGAGCTCATCCTCACCCACTGCTACTATTCATGTTCTTAAGGTTCCTAAGAGTCAAAGAATTACTTCCCCTCTCCCCTCTTCTAAATACAATATCTTAAATCAATTGAGCAACATCAAAGAAGATGCAACCCTTCTAGACATGGTGACCGTCCCTGAACAATAAATGCATCTGAAAAATTCATGGAAGGAAAATATTTTGTTGTATCCAATATTTCTAAAGAGGTAAATGAAGAGGATTCATCTATAAATAAATTAGGTGTACACAAATTTAGATACCCTGTAAAAAATCCCCCTTTTTATATTTCTGTAAAGATTATGGGTAAGATCACCCATTGTTGCCTCATTGATGGTGGTTCGGGCCCTAGTGTGATGTCGAAGATTATTATGGAAGATCTAGGCTTGTCTTGTACAAATGAAAACGCCAGAAGCATGCTCTCCTATAATAGTATACAAAAAACAACCATAGGCGAGATTAAGGATGTGACCTTAGTTTTATGCGCTCATCCTGAAATAAGGACAACCCTTAGCATTCAAGTAATTGATATGCATGTAAGCAATTACTCAATTATCTTGGGAAGAGATTGGAAAGCCTTAATAGGTGGATACCTCTCACTCAATGGGATGCATTTATCTGTGCCTCAGAACGGTAAGAACATTATATTCCTTAGAGAGGGAAAGATTTCACCCTACATAGAGAGTGTTCCACAATCTAGTGTAAACTATATCGAAGAGGACCTAGGAGTGTATTCCATATTTGCCGAGGAGGATAATATTCCTTTGGAACAAATCGATTTAGATGATGATATGTGGCACATGCACTTTGATGGTTCACGCTCTAATGAAGGTAATGGGTTTGGCATTATCTTGGTTTCCCCTATAGGGAAAATTCATAATTTGTCTTACAAGTTGGAGTTTTCTTGTAGAAACAATGTCACTGAATTCAAAGCTTTATTATTAGGCATTGAAAACGCCCTTAATATCAGTTGTGGTCACCTTTCAGTTTTTGGAGATTCTGAGCTTTTTGTGAACCTGATACGTAAGATATGCTCTCCTAGCAACAAGCTGATGGAACGATACACCCAAACTATTTGGGCGCTTATCTTGAACTTTTATCTTTCAACGTCACTCATGTTAAGAGGGAGTTGAATTCAATGTCTGATTGATTAGTTGTCTTTGCATCTTCTCCTAATCAACAACCTTTGCCTCACAGGCCTGATTGTTCTTTTGAATCTCTATATCGTTCACATATCCCGGAAAATGTAGAATCTTGGCAGGTCTTCTCTAACGATGAGAGAATTTGTTCTTTCATTCAATATGAACCTCTTAAGCCCAAGGAAATGAAATCTGTAGAAAACAACGAGATTCCTAAGGGCTTGACTCCTCTTGAGAGTTCGTTTTCATCAAGTGATGTAGGCAATAAAGAGAAACAAAGAGAAGAGGGGTCAAGAAGGAAGGTGGGTGAAACCATCTCCTATAATATTGGGGCACTCGAATATTCAAAGAATGTTAAAATAAATACCCAATGTTCTGATAAAGAAGAAATGAAGTTTGCCAAGCTACTTGGTGGATTTCAAAAGGTTTTTGCTTGGCCTTATAAGGATCTTTATGGTTTTGATCCTGGTCTTATACATAATTCTATCCCCATCAAGGAAGGCATGAAACCAGCTATGCAAGAACAAAGACCTATTAACTCTTTATTTAAAGCATCTTTTCAAAAGGAGTTGGAAAATTTCTTAAGGATTGGGATTATTTTTCTAGTCTACCTTGAATGGGTTTCCAATTGGGTACCTATTTCGAAGACCACTGATAATATTAGAACCTGCATTAATTTTCGCACTTTCAAGAAAAATATTATGAGAAATCCTTTTCCTCCTCTCAATATGGAAATATTTTTGCAGCGGGTTGTAAGGTCACAGATGAGGCCCTTACCTGACTTTTTTTGGGTTTACATGAAAATCAAGGTAAAAGGGGCAGATGTTCACAAAACCACTCCTGTCTCAAATTGGGGTACCATGAATTATAAATGCATGTCTTCTGGATTACCTGATGCAAGTACCGCTTTTAAAATACCTATACACACAACTCTTGATGGATTGATCAACATCCATATCTACCTTGATGATCTAATCATATACATTAAAGGGCTGATAATTACCTTAGAATTCCAAGTGTTATTTTTGGGTCCTTTCAAAATTTCTTTTGTCTTGGATACTAACTCTTACATTCTAAATGATTTACATGAGCAATTTTTTTCCTACGGCACTAACAATTCTTGCTTGAAACATTGCGAGGGACCAACGTGAAAAGTTCTAATGTTGTTTGGATTTTCTGTATACTAGTAACCTAGCTCTGCTTTCATTTTTACCCTATTTTCTTTTCTGCCTTACAGTAGTTTGACTTCTGCTATCTATTTTAAGTTTTCCTACTGCTTTTACGTTTCTGTCATTTTATTCCTAATGTTTTAATTTTTGCAATTTTACTTCTGTCATGATTTTGTTTCCTACCATCTTTTAGTTAATCTGGTCAAAATAAAATGTTGGATCAGTTTTGCCACAGTCACCCTCCTACAAGATATTGTTAGTCAATAACAATCAATCTTACACAGTTGTTACGTTGTTTCCCCTGAAGGCATACTTGAATTTGTTATCTGCTTTCACTATTGTCTTATAAAGAGATTGGTTATCTCCCACTTCTTCTTTCCATTTCTTCATCCATTGAGAAATAAAAGAGCAAATCCATAGATTTTCTCCTTGAATTAAAGAGCATATTCCGGTTGAATGATTATGAATACAGTGGTAAAACCCCTCATACTTAACGCTTTTCATAATTTATTCTCAAATTCCCGGTCATTTTTCCATTAAATCCAATGACTTCCCCCTGTTGCATAATCTTCCTGGTTATATCTTCTTGACCTGTTGTTCTCGGTCTATGAAACCATGAGTTCTGAGTTCTAAATCTATTGAAAATAAATTTCCCTGTGGAGTCGCCAGTTTGTTGACGATTAAAATCACAATGAATTTTTTTGCTCACAAAGTATTGCTAAAGCCTATTATTATAAGCTAACAAGATAAATAATACTAGTAGGTGGGACCCCCTTGTAGATTGGAGATCAGATATGGTTCTTATTTGATGTTTGTCATGTTGTTCGACACTGCTTACATGGTCGATGAAATCTTGGTTTTATTGCGATTGATAAGGCCTATTATGTGTTGGTTCTAATTGCGACAATGGAATGATGGATAAGGCATGTTATGTGTTGTTTCTCCTGCTCTAGGCTCTAATTTCATGTTACGATGGCCTATGCTATCCATTGTTATCATTGCTATATGTTCATAGATTCCTTACTGTGACACCTGCACAATAAACATGTTAGCAACAACACATAAAAGCAATTGAAAAGAAATAAAAACAACATAAGCAAAATGCAAAAGGAAGAGATCGAATTATTCTCTTATGCTACATGCATTGAAATTTAAATGGTTATTGTTAATCCTAGCGATAAGTTAATAGTTATGTTATTTGTTGAGTTATATGGAACATGGTTGATATGTGTTATGGCATAAGTTGGAAATGGATAAATGTGATATGGGTCGCGCTATTGGAAATTAGTGGGTGATGGTTTCAATACATGGTTTAATTGAATGAGTTAATGGGAAGATGGTTTGCGTGTAATAAGGAATTAATTGACTGGGGGTGGAGGTGACGTGCATTTACTGGACATCACCCTTACACTTTCCACTGGCCGCCACCTAGTCGGGCTGTTGTTCAACTATGTTTGTTATGGTTAGGCTCCGACTTTCAAGCAAAGGAAGAATCGCTCGACCAACTCGCATTTTTAAGGTTCTCTTGGTTACAAGTATGTCTTTTTTCCATCCATGAATTTGCTCTTGTTATGAAATAGATATTGGCTCGGTATCTATGGGTTTGTGCTTTCCTTAAGTTTGACAACTGTGTAAATTGGTGATATTTTTCTGGAATGGATGGTTGGTATGGGTTTCATTGCAGTAATGTTGGGGTCACATTTTTATTGATTATTCCGGGTGTTAGAAACCATGAAGGCCCTCTGTCATCCTTGTTGGTCTTGGTCAAAGGTTTTTTATTTGGTCCATATTGGTTGGCCGTCTCCATGCTTTCTTATCACCTCACCCAGTCGTTTGTTGTTATGGGGTTTACTGGGTTTTGGAACGCCTTGTGTCACTGCGCTTTGCTTCACTTGGGTATGAGTTCCTTCATGTTACTAATGTTGTGTAGTGGGTTGTGATGGTTGTTTTCCAAAGGGCTTGCTTAAGGTGACTGTTATTTCTCAGCCCTGTCCTATCTCAACATTCTCGGGTTGATTGGGAAAACCACGAGGGTTATACCCTGCGTGTTCTAAGTGTTGTTACATAATCAAAATGGAGCCTTGCTCCTCTGTTCATAGTCTCTCCTATCACAAGAATTGTCACCCTGTCTGTGAAGACATTTGTGGTATACCATGTGCGTGCACCATTGGTCTCAAAGGTTCTCACCTGATGTTAGGAGTCGACTCCATGTCTCCCTGTGTTGGTCCACAGATCAAACCATTGGTTTCTCAAGCCTGGATTTTGATAGAGGAAACCGTTGTGGTCGTTGGGTATACTGTTGGTTGTTATGAGTTGTTGGTGTATTTTTGACAGTGTTAGATTTATGGCTCGTCTCTTTTGATTATGTTGACAGTGGTGTTGGTTTTGGTATTTAGTCACTGCATTGGTTAATATGACAATTAAATTGATAAACTCAACATGGTAATTGGTTGATTGGAGAATAGGTTTCAATGCACAATCATTGTCTCTTACATTACAATTGTTGAATTGCTAACCCAATATTAGTTTACAATTGATTAATGCACAACGATGCTTCGTGCGTGATGCTTGGGTATGTGTGGCATTCCTACAACATTTTAAGTTGAGTTAATGATTGTTGTGACTATGTGTTTTTAATTGCCAAATGGAGTGTTACAATCATGGTAATTATGGCATGGCCATCCATTTTCTATGTTATAGATATTATTTTATTGTACCATTAGAGAGGGTGACAGTTTTTTAAATATGTTTTTTTTGCATTTGGATCGATTTGTGTTATGAAATCGGGCCTAATGTTGCTGCCTTGTTGTATTGGATTGATAGCCCAACACTATGGATGTTTAGATTCAAAGTGATTGAACCTGTAAAGTCATAGAAATGCTCTTGCGTTTTTGTCGGATGTCTGTGTATTCCACAACATAGTATGTGGTGAATGGTGATGGTTGTCTGTGAGTTTAAATGGCAAGTCAAGATATTTGCATTTAAAATATTGATGGTTGTATTTGGTTGTCTGTTATGTGTATTGATGAATATCATGTTTCATAGCAGAGATAGGCACAGGATCTGTGATAGTATAATCTCATTACAATCTAATTATTAAATAAATTATAGGACGAGATCGGGCATGAATTTTGTGTCTGTATTTGATGATTGAAATAATTCGTGGGCAATGGTTGATAAGTTGGCACTAAACGAAGTGGAAGTAATTGACTGTGTATTCATTTGGGAATTGTTTTAAAACATTAAATGGACAATGAGAGGGAACATAAATCTTCTGCAGGTTGTTGTGGAATGCATACTATTTTTTTTTATGACATTGTGTTAAATATTTGATTACAAACAATGAGAAATTTAATGCATATAATTGTTTGAATTGTACACAATAGTTGTTCTTGTGGTTCACAGTGGTCATTTTGTTGGTGTTGGATCTTTTACGTTGATATAGAATGATTTTATGGATTACTTAATTAATTTTATGAACAATATTCGTTCTCCTCCCTATCATTATCTTGATTTTTGCTAATTACAACCCCCTCGCCTTCCCACATCCATTTTTCACTCCGTGTTCTTAAAATTTAATTACAATTAAGAGAATTCTATATCGAAACAGTTTGAAAGCACAGTTTCTTGGTTGGAACACATCTTTATGATTCTTTGGTTTACACATTACAGTTGATTTTTTGTTGTCCTTGAGCAGTAACCATGATTTGTTTCCCTCTCATTTTATCATTTTTTCGCTCAATACAAACCCCTCGCATATCCCAGAACCCTTGTTCACCCCCTGCCCATTGACAAGAATTAAACAATTTATATGGATTGGATTGCATGAGTCTGATATGTTGCTGAGCCAAAATATATTTCATATTTCTAAAGAGTTGTCATGTATGGTTGTTAAAAGGACTATTTTCTAATCAATCATGCATGCAAAAATGAGTTTATTCAGCCGAGGTAGCCATGGCAGAAGCAACTGAGGGAGAGGTAATTGGAACATAGGCCCGAGAAGGCTAAGAGTCTCCATACACTTTGACACTGATTCGCAAGAGTTAGGACAGTTGTTTCAAGCCAGTTTTTTCAATTGGATTGGGCAAGGAGTGGTCCAACCTAGGCCTGAAAGGCCTCCCTTCCAAGATTCACAAGCCCCTGGTATTCCCGTGCCCCCTCATGTCTCATTACAACCCGAGATTCTCGAAAATGACGGATGGAAAGAGATTGTCCACCTGGCAGTCTCCCAACATCGTGGCTGGCCCAATTTGTCCTTATCTGCTCCCCCGCCTAACAATCAAATTGTCCAAGCTGCCCCTGCCCACTCACCAGTGCAGTCCTCCCATGCTAGCAAGAGATTGAAAACTGAGGCCCACCATGCCCCTAACAAAGGAAAATCCACTGTTGCCCCTTCCTCACCCTCTAATGGATCTGATAAATCTGTGTCTTCCCAGATGCATTTGAGGGATGATTGTTTTCACGTGATCAATGAGATTAGGCCTAAGGCTCGACACAGCCAAAGGAAAATTCAGAAAAATCAAAGGGTGACAACAACAATCAAGGAAATTTTGCTTCCCAAAGTGGGAAATATGGTTTTTGAGTTTTATTTTATTTGTTGTTGATGACAGTTGACTTCAGAAGTTTTGGACAACATGTTTTCTTTGGATATATGAGTAATATATTTTTTGAAAATAATTTCAAATATCAATGAGATGAATTTTCAAATGTGAATGTGATGATGGGAGTCACAAGGAGGTGTGTTTTTCTTAATTAACTAGTTATGTTATGATTGTTAAGAGCTAAAGGGAGTCACAAGGGGTTCCACCTACTAATTATTATTTATTTAAAAAAACCCTTATTATGATTTATTACTTTTCCCCCCTTAACTAAATAGTTGGTTGAGTTTTTAATTAACTTAACTAATGAGGTAGTTCAACTACTTCAACCAAATCTAATTTGTTTAAAGGCAAAGGAAAGGGTGGAACAAGAGGAGGATAGAAGGAGAAGCATACTAAGGTTTTCTCTTTGATTTTATGTTGAGATAGTTCAATTTTCATTCATTCCTTAATTTATCACAAGCCTAATTATTTTTTATGATAGCAGGGTCTTATTGTCGACAACAAGATTCAGGGCTGAATTACATCATTCAGACACTTGTTTTTCATAGGTGTTGATCTATGTTTGATTATTATAGACAACAAGATTCAGGGCTGAATTACATCATTCAGACACTTGTTTTTCAGAGGTGTTGATCTATGTTTGATAGTCTGTGTAGACTTGTCTGTTTGTGAATTAGTTTTCATGACTGACAAAGGCTATTGTGCAGAGTCGAGTGGGCATTAATCTGTGGCAAGCTGATCCAACTTTTAGAGTTCAGTTTTTTATTTTCTGTCACATGTCCTTTTGTATGTTCCATCGGGGATGTCTACGTTTGACTTTGGTCCGAAATTTCTTCATGAAATTTTGTAAAGAGAATGACTCTTTGGTGAATAGGAATGAAATAAAGGATTGATTTATGTCTCATCTGTCTTGATTATCATTTTGGTGTCTTTGCTTCTATCTCTACATTTATTTCAGCAACTGTTATATTCTGAAAATCATATAAAAAATGAATTTTCCAGCAAGCTTTTATTTAAAAAAAGACTAGGCTAAGCACTTGTAATCAATATTTATGAGTTAGGATATTAATTTTGATGGCTACAAACATAGGGTGATATTTGCGTCTATTTTTCTTTAGCCAAGAAAAATCTGAAAATGCTTGAGTAAGACCATTTCATATATTTTCCTCAACAATGAGTTAATGAAATAAATCATCGTTGGAGTTACTTATTCCCTCTGTCCATATCTGGCATGACAGTGGTATCAAAGTTGGTTTTAAATCCATAATTCTCTCCCATGTCTCGAAATGCCTCTCAGACTTGTATCTATGTTTATTCCTTCATATATGTCTCTCCTATCACAAACAGACTACACCGTGAGCATATTTAGGTTTGTCTTTGTCTTAGGGATAGTCATTTTAATTCAGACCCTCTACATCTCTGGCTTCCGCTTATTCCTCAACCTTAGTCCCCGGTTTCCCTTTTAGCATCCCTACTTCAACTTCGACCCCGTCTCCTTTATTTTTTAACAAACTAGCATCAACCCTCCTGCATTTATGATGGCGCCTTTCTATTGTTGTTGTGGCATGGCATAACATATCTCCTACCTCTTGGAGTTCCTTCTCCACACATCTACTTCTTAGAACTCACTAGTTTCCACTCGTTGGCTTATTGATGCTTATAACCCAAACTCATTCCAATTTTTCATTGTTGAGCTTGCTCATGGTTAAGTACAATTGCTCCAGTCATGAACCCCAAATGGAGAATGCGTGCGACAACTCCACCATGTAGATGTCATTTTCATCACCCATGATAGAAAAATTATTCAAAGTATGTGACCAAGAGGATTCCAAAACCCTAAGCATCCAATATTTCTCTTCCTGCACATTTGTTATAGGACCATTGAATAAAATTCCACTGCATTGCATATTGGTGGTAAAATTTCCATGCTCACAGTATGGATTCATTGGAGAGAGGATAACATCAACTTAGTAGATTTTGCAGAAGTTGTAAAGCCATCATCTGTCTCTCTGCCCCTTCAAAGTTGTTGTTTTCGTACTACTTTACATGTTACAGTCCAACACTCACTGCAAAGATATGACTTAGATAATTTGAGAAACAAAGGGAGATTATCAAAAGAGGTTTCCATATATCGTAAACTATTGGTATCTATTAATTTTTGAGTATATATTAAAGCATTGAGTACATATTATTTTTTGTGAGAAATTGCCATGCCTACCTGGAAAATTTTGCCTCAACTTGAAGTGTTGTAGTCTCATTGTGCATCCTTTTTTGCTTTGGAACACTTGACTACTTGAGTAGCTTGAGAGCTTTGTTGGAAAATGCATTATCTTGTCTCAACAAGTGTGCCTACCTTTGGGGCTTTCCGTATTCCATATTTTGGGGCTTTAAGTAATCGTTCCTTTGGTTTTGGAAGCACTTCCTTTGATGGATAACATGAAGGTAGTAAGAGAGGATGTGGAAAGAAGAATTTCAGAGCCAAGGGGTTTAGACATAATCCCAGTGATAAATATGATCTTCAATGTGTCCATTGAGGGAATAATGGACATGAGACAAAGACATGCAAAATCCCTTGAGAAAAGATCAAAGACAAGTAAGATAATAAAAAAATAATACAAAAATAAAGCATCAAATCTAGCAAAAGGTAAAACACCTGAATTTTCTCATTATATTGTTGCCATTACAATATTGGAGTAACTGAATATTTGTTTAACATTTCATTTGCTTCTTGGAGAGATGCATGGCTGCTTGATATAGGTGAAACATGTCAGATGACCTTCCAGAGATACTTCTTTGAAGATTTTAATGACAATGTAGATGGTATAGTTTATTTTGTATATAAATCAAGTCTCAAACCTTTGGAAATTGGCACCATCATGCTTAAATTGCCTGGATTCCCATATTTTATTTTGCATGATGTGCTCTATCATCCTGAGCTACGAAGGAACTTACTATCTCTTGTGTACATTCGACAAAAAGGCCACTCTAGTAATATATTCAATGGAAAATTTGAAATAAGGAAGGCTTATGAAAACATGGTTGTTATGACAGGAGTTGAGGATGAAAGATTGTTAAATTTGAAAGGGACATTAGCTCATGAACATAATTATTCATACCTCTCTCACCACGATGGAGGTACATTTCCATCTAGTCTCTTATGACAATCTATATTTGGACACATTAATTATGACATCCTTTGTTTGTTGAAAAAGAATGGTGTTTTTGGTTTTCCCACCATTCCAAGGAAGTTGAAGTAATGTGAGGCTTGTATCCTTGAAAAACATAGCAAGAAACCATTTCATGATTCTGCTTCGAGATTACGTAGAAAACTAGATTTGATACATTTTGATTTGTGTTGCCCTATGCTTGTTCCATCTGCTAATGACAATAGATATATCATGTCTTTTATTGATGACTACACTGTGTGTTGGGTGTATTTGTTGAAATAGAAATATCAAGCATTTGAAACTTAAAAAAAAAATCATCCATAGATTGAAAATGAAGCTCAATCACATATTAGAACACTTCAAAATGATAATGGAAGAGAATATGCATCTAATGAATTTGAAAACTATCTTCACCAACATGGGATCAAACATCAAACCACTGTTCCATACAATCCTCAATGAAATGGTGTAGTTGAAAGAATGAACATGTCTCTCTTAAATATGGTTCGTTCCATGGTGTTTTTCAAAAATGTGAAATTGATATTTTGCATTGATGCAACTCTATGTGTAGTATATGTGAAAAAAAAGTGTCCATCTCATGCTCTTGGAAATAGGACTTCTTATGAAATGTGGCATGGGCACATTCCTTCAATGAGGCATCTTAGGGTCTTCAGTAACACTTGCTATGTCTTAATTCCTAATGAGAAAAGAAACAAGCTTGATGCAAGGAGTCAGAATTGCATCTTCTTGGGGTACTCAAATACCACCAAGGCATATCATCTTTACAATGAGGTAAAAAATAAGTTCATTCTTTCCGGATATGTAATTTTTATTGAATCCTCCAAGAATGAAAAAATTGTTGAGCAACATCTTGATCATCTAGATAGATTCACTCATGTAAATACACATCATGAATTTGCTGATGGGATTCCACATGTTGAAGGGGGGGTCCCTCTCTTGGATCAATCACTAGAACATCCTTTTGAAGCACCATCTCCCCCTCATGAAGAAGTTCCATCCACTTCATCAGAACATGAAGTTCGTTTGGATGATGTGATTGAGAGGATTGAAAGATTGAACCCTGATGGAATTGAAACACTGTATCAATTAATGGAGAAACTTGGACCATCTCAGAAAGGTCCACCAAAGTGGCTCATAAAGACACTTGAAAGAGTTCATCCTGACAAGGTTTGAAACATAGGAATGAGAAGTTATACAAGACAAGATGGAGGTGATGTAGATAATTCAAATTCAGGTGATGTAGATGATATGGATGTTTCATATGATTATGAATTGAATTTATCTACTAAATTTGAACCAAATTACTTTGAAGAATTTGCTTCTCATGATGAGTGGAAAGAAGACATGTAGAAGGAGTATGATGCTCTCATAAAAAAATGGACATGGAAGTTGGTAGACCCTCCATTCAGAGCCAAACCAATTGGCTACAAGTGGGTCTTCAAGAACAAGTACAAATCAGATGGCTCACTTGACAAGCACAAAGTGAGGCTCGTGGCAAAAGGATTTGCACAAAAATAAGGCATTTATTATGAGGAGACTTCCCCCCCCCCCGATAGTAAAATGGGCTACCTTTCGTTCTCTATTTGCCTTGGAAACACATAATGGATGTGAAGATTGCTTTCTTGAATGGAGACTTGAAATAAAATGTCTTCATGTTTCATCTAGAGGGTTTATTTGTGAAGGGACAAAAACATAAAGTATGCAAACTCATCAAATCCTTATATGGCCTAAATCAACCACCATGAGCCTGGTATGAAAAGCTAACTTGGTATCTTTTGAAATTGAATTTCAAGCACTTTAATCTTGATGATGCAACTCTATTTGTCAAGAAAGTTGGAAAAATTGTTGTATATCTTGTAGTGTACGTAGATGGTTTGTTGATAATAGGGAAGAATGAAAACTATATTACATCCATTAAGAAAGAATTGAATAATGGCTTTGAGATGATAGATTTGGGACATCTTCACTACTACTTGGGCATTGAAGTGACTCAAAATCCTTAGTACATATTCATCTCCCAAAAGAAGTAGATTGGAGAATTGTTGAACAAGCTTAGCATGGATGAGTGTAACCGTCTCTCTACTCCAATGTAACAAAATTTGAAGCTCATGTCAAAGGAAGGGAATGAATTTGAGGATGCAACCAAATACAAATAGGTTGTGGGAATTCTTATCTCCCTTACCACCACCAAATCAGATATTTCATTCATTGTTGGGATTCTTTCCAGGTTCACACAAAAACCTTGTGAAGGACATTGGTTTGCTGCAAAAAGAGTTCCAAAATGATTAAAGGGTACTCAATATGTTGGACTCAAGTATTCCAAGGTGGATAACTTCAACTTGATTGGATATTCGGATTCATACTTTGATGGGGATAAAAAAAATGGAGTGTCAACTTCAATCTATTTCATGAGTCTTGGATTAGCAACTGTCTTCTGGATATCACATAAACAATGAGCTCCAACAAATTCCACAACAAAGGAAAAATATGTGGTAGTTGCAGAAGCAACAAAGGAGATTGTGTGGCTCAAGAAAATACTTGAATATTTGTAGGAGAAACAAGTGAATTCTACTCCTTTTCTAGTTGACAATTATTCTACAATCAAATTGGCAAAGAATCCCAACTTCCATGATTGAAACAAGAAGATCAACACAAAGTACCATCTTATTTGATATCATGTAGAGGCCAAGACTATTCACTTGAGATATTGTTCCACAATGAGCGAATTACAAACTTCTTCACCAAAGCGCTTGAAAGAGAAAATTTTGAAAATTTCAAAATGATACTTGGACTCACAAACACCCCTTCGGATTAAGGGGGGAATGTTATATCCCTAATCCTTAGGGATTTAGGTACATTGTAAAAAAATTTGTAAATATTAAGCTAGGAGAAATATAAAGAGTCGTAGGTGAATAGGAACCTGGAAGAGTCATTCAAACCCCTTGGAAGATGAAACCAAAGGTCACTTCCTCTTGTATATATGCATGATGTGAGTTAATTAAATCAATCATATGCAGAGTTACTTATTACCTATGTCAATACCTATCCTAACAAAATTCCATGGAGTCCCTTAGGATTACTAGTTAATATTTTAGCTAGCAGTTACTATTGTTCTCCATCTAAAAATTGGGGAAGAGGCGGGAAATCTGCAAGGGGGCTAACAAGGTACCAAAATCCTCACTTGGAACGCTTAATATGTAGGAAAGTGGGGGACTATATTTATAAAAGAATAAGTCGCTAGCCTTAAAAACCATGTTTGGAACAATGTTTTGAAGGTATTTTCAATATAAAATATCTCAATGTTTATTGTTAATTGTTTCATCATGTATGTGGACATGGTAACAATATACTTTTTCTTTTCAAGCTGTGTGACAACATTTTTTTATTGGTACCATAAGGGAAAGGAATGCCTCAACATTTATTTGTGACATGTCACAATAACATCAAAATTTGCAAGGTACTATGGCATAAATCACCATCTTTAATTTTTTTCCCATAATATAGCTAGAAGATACCTAAATCTAACATTCTTATTAAAATCAAGCGATTGATACAAAAAGAGATAAATGAATCCGCTATAGGAATATGGTGAGATGAAATTCCATAATTAATTATATTTTTGAAAAGGAATTCCCTACAAGCTTCATTGGCATATAGTTGAGTTGATTGGTGTTGTGTCTACAAGGTAGATGTTCTTGTTGGATAGGTATAAGATAACATTGAAGGGATTTGTGAAGCAATTGGAAATTTTGGAGGGTTCCTCTGTCGAAGGAATTCCATTAATGAATCCTTCTTTTCCTTAGAGAATACCTAGGTTGACTCTAAATCACACACACTAGTCAACTATCAAGATCTCACAATCTGCTCAAGCACACAACAATCCCAACTTACCAGTTCTCTTTCC